>WBMZ01000725.1:0-11169 GCA_013400975.1 Atrichornis clamosus | reverse complement strand
CCCCCCCCCCCCCCCCCCCCGAAGAAGAAATTTGCTAGGTGCTTGTTTCCTAGAAAGTTGCAAGCACAGAGCATTGGTGGCACGTCTACAGAAGGATTATGATTGTATGATAATGCAATACAGCTGTTAATTGGCTATTCAAATCATTACTGCAAGCAAAGGTTCCCTTCCCTAGGCAGCACGTAACAAAATTTCAGCTTGAAATTCTTTATTACGGATAGAATTTAAGTAAGAAACTGAAAGTAGGATTTTATAGACAAAAGCTTCCCTGGTAACTGTTTTGGGGAACTGGTAACACTGGAAGGGCATCATATGTATAGAGGAAAGAGATCTTTAGATTTGTTGACCTCCTGTAGGGAAGCTGTATCAGAACTAAGAGAATCCTTCTTCCATTTGCTTAAATAATGTACTTGAATGACTCGAGGCACCAAGGGACAAAGATTTCAAGTCTCAGAATTGTTAAAACTGTCTACTTGGCTCATATTTTTGAAATTTCAACTGGGTGGCTTAGGTTCTGGTAAGGGGCAGAGGTTCAGGGCATGGGTCTTCCCTGTCTTGGACACTTGTCATAGTATACTGCAATGGGAGAGCAATGAAGAAAGGAAGCATTGCCTGATGGCTTCAGGGTGGGGTTATGACTGAGAAAATCTCAATGCTATTTCTGTCACTTCCACTTAAAACCCTGATTCAGCAAAGCATATCAGGATGTGCTTAAGTACTTTGCTGAATTGAGGACTGACTGCAAAATCCACGTCTGGGAGAAGGCCAGGACAAGATGCATGTGGCCCTTAAATGAGAATTTAAATAGGGCACAAAGTTCACCCAATTTCTTTTTCTGAGTACAGTTTTAACCTCAGAGCTTCAAACCTCTGCACGGGTCAAATTTCTTCTCTGTATAAAAAAACCCCAAACCTTATTAAGTTCTTAATAGCTATAACAGCTCTCAGATATAGTGGCTAAAGGCATGTACAGGATCATTATACATTTGCATGCAAAGCTTCTGGCCATGTTCTACTTTATAATTTTACTTTGTAATAAACAAATTTACAATTTTACTTTGTTAGATAACAAAAAAATCCTAAGGGTTAAAAACATAAAATGGGACACTTTAACAGGTGGAGCATCCTCTCAAATATTCCTGCTTTCAGAGGCTATAGGCAGATAATCATGAGCAAGCTACAACCTGTTAAGAATATATATCCCGCCCTAAAATCACCATGATGGCCTTTCCCAAACATGCAGAAGTGAGTCACAGAAGATCAGTCACAGACTGCAACTGTTTTACTGCTATTTTCCAAGTTGCAAGAACCCTCTCGGTGAAGCTGAGTCAAAAATGGGCAAGCATCATGAGCATTTTTGCAAAAAAAATGTCAAATAACAGTTTTGCAACATTGGAAAACAGACAATCATAGTTCATGAAATCAAAAACTCCTATTCCTTCTATGGTGGGAACTGGCCAAGTCCCCATTACTAGAGGAAGACCTAACAAGTGCCTGAGGCTGAAGCCATGTGCAGCAGCCAGCTAGTATTTTGCCTCTGCTTTGGACTCTGTTCCATTTTAAATATGCAGCTCATAATGTGAGTATTTCATCAAACCTGTCTCCATCCTGATCACCTAATTACCATTAGAAAGAATAGCAATGTGTCCCTAAACTATAGATTGATGAGCCATCTGTAAACTGAAACAAAGAGCAGAAGGAAGCTTAATTGAATCAAATATTTAGAATACATTAGACTATCTTGTAGCTACTCAGAAACTGGCCTTCTCTTCAGGCTTCTGTCCTGCACATCTGGAATTCATCACCACTAACTGCATTTAATCCTTCAACCTTACTATAAAGTGACTGCTGATAATATATAATTATGGTTTAATTCAAGTGGTGAATCAGCTTTGGGGAATTTGTGGGGACAATGGGAACTTAGGCTTTCATTAGATGGTGAAAATGGACTACCCAATAATGCAATGCAAGTCTGTCTCTCTCTAATGGAGACATCATGCATGGAAGCTCATGGGTCTGCTCACCTCTCTCAGGTCATACACCTGCCTGAGCCACTGCTTGCACTGTAGAGGTTCAGAACTTTCTGCCCCTGGAGAGGAGCTGACCCCAGGGCACAGCTGTTGCCAAAACCCTAACACCCAGCTGTTCCTGCAACACTGGCATCTCTTCTAGTTGGAAGGGTTGACCCCAGAGAGGCCGACACAGGTGACAAATGTCCAGTTGGAACTTGCTCAGAAGGAAGTGGGGCTAAAGAATGGTGCATGAAACAAAAACAAAAGAAAAAAGAATTCCCCCTAATGTGGTAACTCCCTGAAGCCACCATGACAATGAAAGCATGTAATCCTAACTGTAGGTTGCACATCTCAGTCCACTCCAAAGACGTCACAATCAAGATGGTATGGTCTGATATTTTAAGGAGTGATAGAGAAGGGAACAGAAGACTTTTTAAGAGTAGACTTTGCATCTTTACTAGCTAATTAAATAAGCAGACGATTCTCTTTTAACGTGTTCCCTCTTTGTGCTGGCCCCCCTTCAGTATTCCCAGTGGAAAGACAGCAAGAGCTTGGAGTTATCTACAATATGGAAATCACTCAGGACTGAGACTGTATGTTCAGAAATCTAGAGAGAAGGCTGCCCCAAAAAAAACAAATTGTCCAGGGGTAGACACAGGGCTCAAGTGCTCAAGGCCCACCTCTGCTTTTTCAATGCTGCAGCTTTTGACCCTGCTGGGACATGTGGGGGACGAAGCAGGGAGCATCATCAGTCTCTCATGTTACTAGAGGAAGTAAGGGCCTAAAGAAAAATTGGGCTACAGAGTGTAGCGTAACTTAGAGGCACTTGTTGAACCTCTGACTCTGCTGTCCCTCCTTTTAACAAACTTGTGTTTTTAATCTATTTGAATTCGGTCACGTTATACACAGCACTTTCTATGAATTGCTGCTCACGGAGGACAACTAGCAAGCTTTTTGTGACAAAGCCCTTAGGATACAGGGAAAGGAACATGAATATAAACCTCATCCAAATGCCTTCCTTTGAGGCATGAGGAGTTCGCCGCAAGTGTTGCAGCTCAGATCTGAGGCACATGCCATATCCCAAGCACTGCAATCTTGATATTGGAGTGGCAACAGTAGCAAGTGCCATAATTGTCTCCTTTTTGAGATGTAGTAGCACAGTTGGCTGCATCCCTGCTTATGTTCTCTTTATCATTTGAAGAAATCCATCCTAAATGACCACAATGGGAGTAAGAAAGAGGTCAGAGGTGTTTTAAGAGATTTTTCTTTCTGTATGCTGGGTTGGATTAGGATAGAGTTAATTTTTTTCATAGCAACTAGTACAGGGCTATCTTTTGTGTTTGTGCTGGAAACAGAGTTATAATACAGGGATGTTCCCGTCACCCCACCCCACCAAGGAACAGGTTGGGAGGTCATGAAAAGTTGGAAGGAGGCAGAGCCAGGCCAGCTGACCCAAACTGGCCTAAGGGATACCATCTGGCATCATGCTCAGCATATAAAATGGGGGGAAGAAGGAGGAAAGAGGAGACATTCAGAGTGATAGTGTTTGTCGTCCCAAGTTACGTGTGATGGAGCTCTGCTTTCCTGGGAATGGGTGAATGGCTGCCTGCAGATGGGAAGTGGTAAATTAATTCCTTGTTTTTACAGCTTGTACTTTGTTTATTCAATTGTCTTTATCTCAACCCACGAGTTTTCTTACTTTTAGCGTTCTGATTCTCTCCCCCATTGCACCAGGGGTAGTGAGGGAGTAGCTGTGTAGGGCTTAGTTGCCAGTGGGGGTTAAACCACAACACCCTACTAGTTGAGATTAATAGTTTGGTTTTATCCATCCTGTCTACTGAATCTGCACGTCTCCTCCATCATGGCACCACCTTTGCACTACCTTGAGGAATGTGACCATGCTGAGTGGCTCCATCCCTTCTTCCAAACAATGGCTAGACTAACACAGTCGAATAACCTACAAGCTCCCCACGCACAAAAGATCTGGGCCCATCTCTCAGTGGTTTGCAGCACTTCTGATTTCATTGCTCATTTCATTTTAATGGAAGAGGCAGCACTATTACATCCTTCCCACAATGAAAATGTGGAAAGTTGGAAATAAAACAAGAAGGGTATTTTGGGGAAGGATTGCTGATGACATCCCAAACAAGTACTGAGCAAGGGAATGACAAAGCCAGTTCTTCCCTTTGCACACCTAAGAGCTGCAAATAAGCATTTCCTGCCACAGTGAGCACTGAAGTTTCTCTAGAAACACTTAAAGAAATTATTTTGTTTCCTCACCCATCAGTTGCTCTGCTCTCTCCTCTGCCGAGCCTGTCCCAGGGCTGTGGCATTTCTCTGCTGCTGCATGTTGTGCCAGTGATTTGCTCTAGATGAAAGGCTCTGCACAGGTATAAAGCATTACCTCTGCATAATTCTAATCACACAAAATTGGTCTCATGCATTTGCAGCTACTCATGGTTTCCAAGTCACCTGTTTTATAATAATTTTTAAAGCAATGTTTTGGAAAAGGAAATGAACAAACATAAAACCTGCAAAAGAGAGAAATTAATGTGGGATTTCAGACAAGTTATTTATCTTCCTTTTTGGCTCAGTGCAATACTGTAGGGATAAGCACATAACTAGCTGCTTTAATATTTACTCCTATTATAAGAAAAATAAACATTGCGGATAAGTCACTGCTTTCCAGGATTAGATTTCATATTTTAGAGATTGCTTTAAATTAATGCAGAAGCAAACATTATCTTTTCTTCTTTTTCATATATTTCCCTAATGAGTTCCAAGCAAATTGTGCCTACTTATATTTTATGATTTTAAATAATTAAAACATTTTATAGAGGCAACTAAAATTCTCCCCAGAGTTAGCAGAAAGATTAGTGATTGAACAGATCTCAGGCTACAAGGAAAAAATTATTATTTAGTTTAAAGCCTCGTAATTTTATTCCTATTCACCTACTGAAAAAGCAAGAGACTGTGCATTTTTCCAGCAACACTTTGAGTTATGCTGGGGTAGGGACTTGGGTTATATTGGTGATATGAAAGCAGTAACTTTTTGACATCATGAAATTAGATTTCAGAAGATAGTTAATGAGAAATTGTTATTGCTGCTGTCACAAGTAAATGCAATACCTAAATACTGCACACTCACACAACACCACAGCGTTAGTTACCCAAGATAAAGCCTCACTGTACATGCAAAACACCAAGAATTTTAATCAAATCCACAAATACAAAACATCAACAGAAGAAAGCCACTCAGGAGAGGCCTGGTTCGCAGGCTTTGTGTGTCATGTCATTTGGCATGGCCATGGAAGTCCATAGGGTTATGACCCAGACATTACTGGCCTGTAGCTCAACTTCCAGCAACAGAAAAGGGGGATTCTTCCAGCATGAGAAAAACAAACAAACAAGCCACAACAACAAAAAAGAACCAAATATAAAAGAGACAGATACATTTTAAAACAGGTGCAAAGAAACCCTCACAAGAAGGGAAATGGATGCCTGCAAATTCAAATAGAAGTAACAGCTGCAGATAAAATTTTGGCTTATTTGTAAGGAACCTCATGCTTGTCCATGATGTCACCTTGTATCCTCTAATGTGTGGGTTTTTAGGAAGCAAACATTTGAAGTTTACATTTAAAGGTAAACAAAGCATATAACTCCTTGGACTAGCAAAAAAAAAAAAGAAAAAAAAGAAAAATTACAATGCCTAGATCGAAAATGCTGATTTTGAGCATTATTTTCACCTGGCCTTTTCCTTGTAACAGTGTAATTCACACAGGCTGTGGCTCTCAACTGTCAATGCTTACTTCATTTCTTCATAAGATACATATTTTTCCATTTGCCTGCCATAAGTCAACATTGCTGATATCTGCTACAGGCCAAAACCTGGAAGCAGGAGGAGCAGGAACAGCTGCAATGAGCAGAACTGGAAAGTTTTTTCAGATAACAGTGGACACCTTTGAATTCAAGCAGAGCTGAGAGGACTACATAGGGTCAGGGAGGGAGGGAGTGGGCAGTGAGACCTCCGTGCTGCTCTGTGTGGAGGGATCCACATCTGTCTCCATCTTTGGCAATGTTCAGCTCCACAAACAGAGGTGAGAAAGGGTCCCTCAGGTGACTTCACCAGCTTCCACCCAGCTACCAGTGCCTCCTCAGCTTCCTGGGCACATCAGCAGAGTTTTGGTGTGCCGTTTCCAGTGTCACCTTCAACATCCTCTAGCCATCTAAATGTCAGCTGCTATAAAGTGCTCTCCCAAGACAGTTAATCCATCTTTTACATATAGTGTAATTAGGGGGATCATTCCAAATCAGAAAGCCACAGTTAACTGTGCAACTACTGTGCCATCATGTATTATATCAAAGAGATTAGTACAACCTGAAAGAAACAGCAGAGCCCTCCTTGGTTTCCTTTGAGCAGCAGAGTTAGATTATATTCCAGTGAGCCTCAAAGGCATCCCCAGTGCAGAGGAGCATTAATTCATTATCAAAATACAATTGCAAAACAACACACACTAGGTCAAGCTCCTGAGAAAATGGTTCCTGTACAAAAAGCTGTAGTTTCTCCACAGATGTGTACAGCCAGCTTCTATATCTCCTCTGGGCTTCCCACAGGTGTGGATTTTAGGCAGAGTTGTTTGCTGAGAGCTATTCTCACCAACAAACAGTAGTCCCTCTCCTCAGGTCAGGAGGACCATCAAGAGCCCAGAAGTTGTTCTGCGGAGGGCCTGAGCCACTGTACCAAAGCTGAGCTCCCTTGGCCCCTACCCAGGACTGCTGCATGGGATCAGACCTATCCCCACAATTCCAAGACTGATCCAAGTTACCACTGAAGACTAACTTGAAGGAGGCAAAAGCACAGGCACATTTAATCAAAACCCAGACCTAGGGCTTAAATTCCTTCTGGTATTACAGAAAATGTCTCGGGTACCATTAAGCTCGTCTCACTCCCCTCTCTCAGGCAACTTTGGTTACTTTGATGGGTGCTACCAAGTTTTCCTTTCTTGTTTTTCAGTGTAGTTTCTCACATCTATTGCGGGATACCCTTTAGCTGAAGCTTAATTTCAAGTGTATATTTAAACTTCCAGACATGGACTGTGTAAACTTTTAGTGAAAACTTCAGACTTGCAGCTAGGGTCTGTCTGCCTGTTAACCTTAAGAACCAGTGATGGTCACCTTTACAAACTATACTAAAGACACATGTTTAAGGCTGCAAAGCTAAGCACTGACAATGTTGCAAAAGACTAATTAAAATTACACAAGCAATCTTAATTCTGACAGCTCCTATTACATATAGGCATTATAAATAGATTTAAATTTTATGATTAAACATTTCTGCATTCAACATTTTATGTGGTCCTTCCTGACCTTATTAGGTTTCATATTACTTCTTTTGCCTTCAGGCTAATAAACTGAGAACCTATAAACAGGAAAATAGCTGGCTTTAGCCAGCCTGTGCCAATGAAAGATTCCTAGGTCTCAAAAGGGCCAAGCAGCTTTGTGTTGTGGTCACAATTCTTTAGCAAAAGAAGTAGACAAAATCGAGGAATCACCAGCAGAAGTTACAACTACCTTTTCTGTGTTTAATTAACTTTACTTTCTGTTTTGCATTATCTTACTTCATCTTCATAAAAGAAAATTGGACTGTAACAGCTACAGCAACATCAAATCATTTCAGATAACTCCCTGTACTTTTTCTCCAAGGGATCAAAGGCTATCAAGTAGAAGGGAAGAAAAACAGAGCAGAAGTAAGAACAGGTTTTCCACAGTTATCCTGTGAAGGAGAGTATTAAAGCCTTTCTTCTTCTGGAAAGTTTACATATTGAATGCTTTTCTGCTCCTCAGTCCTCTCCCTTGCTGCTACCCAGGCTGAGGTCTTCATGCCTGTAGCCCTGCCCTCGGGTTCCTATCAGCTGCTGCAGGCAGCTCAGCTCAGGGGCCAAGGCAGGCGTGTGCCCACTCACACCAAATGCCAGCACAGCCGCGCTCCATGGCACGGCTGCCGTGCGCCACAGCCCCACCAGAGCAGGCACGTGTGACATACCGTACTTTTAATTCAAGAAATCCCAGACAGAAACACGAGAGCAATCTCATCTCATGAACAAGAACCTTAATCAGCTTAACACAAAAGGCAGTGGACTCATGCTTCCTTAAAGCCCTGCTCGGCACTGACTTATGCTTGGCCAAACACAGAGGAGAACCAGGGGCAACCACCTCACACACACTCCTCTGGCACTGGGGTGTGCTGGGAGTTAGGAGGAGCTGCTATTAATGACTGTGGTGGGACTCCATGGTACATCTCTGCTACAGCTGCCCACAAAAGAAAAGGCAATATTAGGAAATGGGACTCTGAGGCAGATTGTTTTGAAGCAGGTGTGTTGGTTAGGTTGTGCTGGCCTGGCAGGGAGACCACCAAGACTCCTACATTAGTGCTCACTTGTGAATTCACCTTATGATGGGCGTGATAAAATTAAACCAGGGGAGATTCAGGATATATGAGTGTGCTACAAACAATTTCAACACAAGCTCACATATCCTAAATGCAGACAGGACCTCTGCTACAAAGCATTAAGACTCACCCAAAAGCCTACCAGTCCTGCACCAGGACTGAATGCTGTACCAGATTTCCTAAGGTATTTTAAAAAAGTAAAACAACAAAAAAAAATTTTCTTAAATACAGTAGAAGAAGATCAACTTTCTAACACTGCCATATAAGCCTACATCCACAGTAAATTACAGTACCATGAAGAGCTATTTGTGGATTGCCATTCACTTAAAAACATGTCATAAAACATTAGTTCCTGAAATACTAGACACCTATTCACACTCACCTAGTGCCATCTCTGTAAGTGAAGATTCTGCAGCTGATAGCATGGAGGGCCACCACATCCATAGGAATGTCTGCCAAAGCTGGTTCTGTTCAGCCCAGCAAATGAACCTCCCAGGTATGACAGTGAGAGTCACTACACACTCCGTCACAATGGGCAGGCTCTTGTCAGGGCTAAAGGACACACACTGAGCACCACCACCAAAGGAAAGCAGAAACACTCCATACCCCACCCCCTCAAAGCACATGTTGCCACTTATAGAGGTGAAAATGATACCAGGTGTCTCTTATGATCAGTTGCAACCCACCCAATCCACTCTACAAGGTACCATGGGAAAAATTCACTACAGCTGTTAATTTGGCCTGGGCCCAGGCTCAGCCCCCTGCACCAGGGCAGCTGGCAGTAAAGCCATTTCTCCCACTCCCAGGAGGTGAGAGGTTCAACCCAACTGGCAAAGAGGTGTTTGCATGCTCTGCTTGAGCAGGGAAACAAGGCCCCAAAGACCAACAAGGGTCCCCAAAGAGGGGATCAGGACAAGGCGAGACACCCACCAGAAAAAGGCAGTGGGGAGACAAGGCAGCAGTTCACTATGCAGCACCATGGATGCACTAGCCTTCCGGTTTTGTCCGGGACGGACAGATTTTGTACGTTCATGAACGAAATAGCCCAGACAAAATTATTTCTTCTCCCCATCCTCAACTGAAATATTCTGCACAGCAGCCTTCTAATAGCCCTTCTGTGTGAAGGGGATGGTGGTACAGTCACTCCTTACAGCACTGCTGACCACCCACATGCTTCTGCCCCATGGCACCAGCAGCTCAAGAGCAAAGGGTGGTGCTTCACCACTGCATCATGGAATCGCAGAATCAATTAAGTTGCAAAAGACTTCTGAGATCATCAAGTCTAACCTGTGACCAAACACCACCGTGTCAAGTAGGCCATGGGACTAAGTGCCATGTACAATCTTTTCTTAAACACCTCCCTCCCTGGATGGATCCTCCCTGGGCAGTCCATTCCAATGTTTAATCACCCTTTCAGTGAAGAAATTCCTCCTAATGTCTAACTTAAACCTCCCTTGGTACAGCTTGAGGCTATGTCCTCTCATCCTCTTACCAGTTGCCTGGGAGAAGAGGATGACCCCAACCTGGCTACAGCCTCCTTTCAGGTAGTTGAAGAGAGAGATAAGGTCACCTCTTCTCCAGGGTAAACAACCGCAGCACCCTCAGTCACTACTCATAGGACTTACCCTCAAGACCTTTCACCAGCTCTGTTGCTCTTCTCTGGATGTGCTCCAGTTCCTCAATGTTTTCCCGGACCTGAGGGGCCCAGAACTGGATGCAGTACTCAAGGTGCCTCACTAGTGCCAAGAGGGAAAATTACTTCCCTAGTTCTGCTGGTCACACTATTTCTGATACAAGCCAGGGCGCTGTCAGCCTTCTTGGCCACCTGGGCACACTGCTGGACACAGCCACATGAGACAGACCCTTAGAAGACTTGTTGGGCTCTCTTCCCTGTCCCCATGCTCCAACGACTTGACACTTAAATTAACTGCAATTAATTGCAAATATAGGGGAAGAGTTTGTGGAGCTACCCACACTGTGGCAGTGTGAGGTCTCTGGGCTGCAGCCACATGCCAGCACAGCTGACATGCCCCATGGCCACCACAGCATCAGTCCAGCCTTGTCACACTGCCTGATGCCACCAGACATGGGAATATCACGAGTCAGCAACGTTTCAAATCCTTCCCCTTTGCCTGCTGAGTTTTGGCAGCGGGTGTGCCATGGTGCCAGCAAGTGCTTTTCAAAGCCAAGGGTGGCCAGAACATCTCTGGAAATCAAGGTGTTGCAAGACATTTGGGGATTTCTTCTAGAAGAGTTATTGTCGCGTCAGGAGCAGAGCAGAGCAGAGTCGGGAAGATAACTTGTTGTGTTAATTAATTGTGTTTAGACAGGGCAGCGGGTGCTCTCAGGAGCCAGCGGCCGCAGGCGGTGAGAACAGGGCTGGCTGCTCGCTCAGCGCCGACGGGTGCTGCCCCAGCCTCAGTCGCAGGGCTGGAGCACAGCGACTGCCGGCGTACGGGGGGCGTTTCCCCCTCTAATTCTAGTTCTTTATCTCAGAATCAGCTCAGGCTCGCTGCCACCGTCATTTCCCGCTGTCTCCCTCGGTCGGTGGGCTGAGAACGGTGCCCGCAGGAGCGGCTCCTCCTGAGGGCGCAACGGCGGCGTAAGCGGGCACCGGCGGCCACCAGGCGGCGCCCGCGGGGCGGGCGCGTGCTCGGTGCCCCCGGCGGCGGGAGCGGGCCCGAGCTCGGCCCCGGCCGGTTTGGGGGAT
>WBMZ01000724.1:0-300293 GCA_013400975.1 Atrichornis clamosus | reverse complement strand
GGGGAGCAGCGAGCCGCGGGCCGGGGCAGCGCCGGCCGTGAGGCACCGGCGGCTTCCCGCCCTCCGGCGGCGCGTGGCGCTCGCCCGAGTTAAGTTTTTGAAGGCTTTTAGTGCTTTTCCGCTGTTCGCAGCCAAGGGCTTCAATCTAAGTGCGTTTCCCCAAGCAGGTTGATGTCTCGGCATAATTAACAGTATTTGCAAGAGCTGGGCTGTGCAGCACACAGAGGCGGGTTTTCCATCCCGCTGCCCCTCAGCCACCCCCGGGCCATCCGAGCTGTCACAGTCCACAGCCGTGCTCTGTGGCTGCTCTTCTGAAGGCGGCGGCTTTCCAGAATATGCCGGCTTTTGTTCTTGTTAGGGCATGTGCATTATGAAAATAAAAAATGAAGAGGCTCATCCACGGGCCAGGCAATGACCTCCGGGCACAGGCTGAGGTTGTCACCTCTGCCGTCGCTGCACGGATCGTCGCCTCCTCGAAGGGGAATGGAAGCCCTGTGCTTTGCATAGCTGGAACGGCTGGCTGGCCTCCTGCTTTGGGGTTTGTTGTTACCAAAAGTGCCTCGCCATGCTGTGTGCACTGTGTGTGTCAGGCACCTTTTGTCATAAAAGCACTTTGGGTTCGGCCTCATTGAAATCAGTGGCCAAGTTCCACATTTTACAGCAAAGACAAGGCAAATAGAGTCCGTAAAAAAATGCACAGTATTAATGAGATATGTGAGGGGAGGAAATAGTGGTATTAAGCCAGCCACAAGACCAGCCATGTACAAACAAACTGAGGAGCAGCCCCACAGGGGGGAGGTATTCAACAATCCTCCTCTGCTTTCCTCCACTCTCATTCTCAGGAGAAATGCAAATGTTATCAAATCCAACAGGTATTCTCTGGAGACAACAAGATTCAGCTCTGAGCTGGTATCACACAAAAAAATTGATGGGAGAACAAGACTGAGTGCTAGGGTTGGGAGGGATGGGGGAGATACCTACTTAGAGAACAAAGGGAGAAGAAGATTAAGCCCTGCCCTGGCGACATCTCCTTCTCCTGCTTTACATTTTGGGGTTTGTTTTAAGGAAATATGATTTAAGACATCTAACAAGCCCACATGTACAGTGGAGCTGAAGAATTATATAGATAGCACAGCAGTGACGTCTGGTGCAGCTGTAATATAATTCTGTTTCGAGCTCTCCAACAAAAGAAAATCCAATGGGTTTCTTCCCTCTGCCTTTTCATGCACATGATGAATGAAAAAGGCCTGAAGGTTGGGTTATTTGTGTTTTAGGAATGCTGGTCTATTCCACCAACAGGCTTAGGGATCTAGTGAGCTGCTGGCAGCACTGGAGCAGAACAACAGAAAGCTGAGTCCAGGCACCAAACTACACTAAACTTTGCTTCACTGTTTTGCCGGAGCAATGACCAGGAAAAGGGCAAGAGAAGGGAATCAGCATTTCTTACATCTTTTAGGAGAACAGGTACTATACTTTAGCTGTCTCACAAATCTCAGGGTCTTTTTTCTATCAGGTAAAAAGAAGCAAAAGAGGTCAACAAGCCACTCTTAAGCTGCCTGTGAGAAGCTTGTTGATACTCCCTATTCCCAGCAATTACAGACTTTATGTGCCTTTTGAGACTAGGTACAGAGCAACTCAAAGATTATTTGTGCCATCAGCTTACTTTTTCTGTCCTGGTTAACTCCTAGAGAGTCACCCATCAGAAAGGAAAACAGCGCATCATATATTTTTGACAAGCCCTTGCTGTTTCTGGTACCAAAGCAATGAATTTGGGCCAAATCCTTTAACCCTTCAGGCAGACATGCACTGCCATCTATGAGGCTTTAAGGAGTTGGCCACTTCTTTTTGGAACTTTCAGTCAAAAGGACAGGAGCCAAGCAATTATGCCAGAAGTTTTTCCCTGGGTCTCCCTTTTTTGCTGTCCCGGGTGAACAGAGGCACCATTTCTGTCCATTCCTTCCTCCCTCTCTCTGCTCCCCAAGCTCCTGCCCTGCTTTCCATGGGGATCTGTTTCTTACTAACTGGTTTACCTATCACAGAGCACCTGACTTCTTTAACACCTTCTGCAAAGCTTTATCAGGGCTGATGCAACATCTCTCTTACACAACACAGACTTTTGAGATTAAATATACCTTTTACATCCCCTGAAAGTTAAGCTTGCACTCAGTGCATGTGTCAGACCATCTATGAATTAAAAAGCACAGGCAAGCTGTACATAAAAGCTGCTCCATTAGAAAAAGCTGCCTCTGCAGCACTGGCAGCTAATAAACATCCCATCCTTCTATCCTGTACTACGAACGACATCTGGGGACTCATTCCAAATCCGGATATTCTCTATCTAGCCCAAGAAGAGCTGAATTCTCAGGCCTTCACTGTCCTAAGAAAATCTTCTACTTGTTTTTTAAGCACTTACTTTCATTGTAATGCCATTATTTTCTTTTGTGTTGCTTTGCCATTCCTACCCACTTGAGGGTTGCTGACTTAGCCTCAGATCCTGTCACTCTGGAAGAAACACATCCCTTTCTAAAACTGGAGGATGAAGTTCATGGGCTCTCTCTTTTGCTGCAGCTTTAACCAACAGCTGCCCAAGTATAATGCTGCTGCTGGCTTTGGCTTCTAACAGACTTCTCTCAGTAATTAAATAATTAGAAAACATCTTCCTCCCAGCTATCTCTCATCCTCTGAATTACTGAAAATAGTATTTGATCTTTTTTGTTCTTACATGCTTGTGTAATATTGCCATATTTTCCTTGTGTGTGGACGCTCTTTCTGTAGTACGCAAATAGAGTTATCAATCTTTTTTTTTTTTTGTATATAATATAACATGTAATTGAATTGCTATTTTACCATATTTCTTGGATTTGAAAATCTTAATTTTTTGTTTATATCGCATGACAATATTTCTTAAAATATCTAAGATTGTCTTAGTGACCTTTATATGAAGTCAGACCAGACAATAGGGTGGTGCTGGAAATGAAGAGGTGATAGTGCTCCTGTACTTCCTGAAGAGCAGGAGTCTGGAACATGAGACAACTTCTCTATTAAAGACTCTTTTTTTAGAAGTTGGCAGAAACTGAAGAAAAGAGCAGTGTCCTGTTTAGGTGTGTGGCTCAGGAATTTTTATTTGGCTGTAGCTGAAATACAGTGACAAGGCTTAGTATAGAAAATATTCCTTCCTTAAACTTGTCAGTGTGAAAAAGGCTTTGGGAGCCAGAAGAAGATGGGATCTTGTTATGCCATTTATATCTCTGAGGACCTCACAAATGCTTTTTCAACATTTATGTTCTGCTCTCTCTATATTTATGTAATGTCTCTGAAATGGGGAATTACTCTTACCCCCATTTAATTCATCACAAAAGGATGAGTACAGAGACCCAAAACTAGATTCTCAATGCCACACAGAAGTATATCTCCCACTGATATAAATGAGAAGGAAATGTGAAAAGAAGACCCAGTCTTCACTGAAATGAATGATTTCAGACTTACTGAAAATCCACACAGATGGTGATATCGCACAGCCTTTCACTACAGACCCACTGCTTTACCATGTGGTACTAGCAGAGGTAAACACACAGCTATATATTTGCCTTACCTGAATTGCTGTATTGATAAACTGCAGTCTACAGATTCTGACAACCTTTTACGCTTTCCCTCAGTTCCTGCTAGGGTTGAACAACTCAACAAGGCGGAATGTATAAGGTTTTATGTCCCAATGCAGAACTATGGCTTCAAAACATACCAGTGACAAGAAAATAGCTAACCAAGGCGCATTTCATTAGATCGGGCTCTGCAGCTGAATCATTGTCATCACCTAAAAGGAGTGAAGGCAGCTTCCCCTCCTGTCTCCAGCACCCCAGGGAGGAATTTTGATTACAAAACTTGGAAGACCATTTGATCTATGTGACATTCCTGCCACACACAACCTCTTTTGTAAGCAGGGTATTTAACTACCAGCATACATGGTCATCCCTGCAAACACTGAGAAAATTCATACATGACCTGTGCATCTTCTTTTTTCCCTAGAGAGAAGCATATGGGCTGGGAGTGAAGTATTGAGACTCTTTACTCTTGATACTTGTTAGAAGAGTTTTTAATCACTTATGATGACCAGAATACTCATCACCTGACTTGAGAAATCACATCCTTCAACAACAGTCTGCTTTCCTCCAGATTGCTTTCTGCTATGTGTGCAGAATTATAGTAGGGTAACATGGAGTGAGCATTTGGGGCTTTAAAGGAAGACTGCCATAACTTTCTTCATTTAAGGCAAAAGAAGAGTACAAGTCCCAGAATCCTTTTTCCTAGAGTTAAATGGGCTGTGAATAGTAGAGTAAATGACTACACAGGAGCAGCAAACAACTTCATAGAGGACAAGTCACAGGCAGTAAATACACAGAACAGCTACTGAACGTCCACTCTGAATTTGTCTTCTGTGTATACTATATCATACCTGGGCTGAATGTGACTTTTGAGACCATCATTTGTGAAAACAGGCAATCAAAGCACACATATAATTCCTCTGTGAATTACGAAGACATGAGGTCATGAAGCTGGGTTTGTCCTACCCACTCACAGCAGTTCTGATGCCTCTCTAACACAAAGGTCAAGGCCTTCTCTGCCCACAAAGAGGGACATAAATTTGCATTTCAATATAAAATTTAGAACATTAACTTATCATGAAGAAAATAACTGTGTGATTATATGACAGGAATTATGAGTTTAGGAATCTTTGCTTTTCCCCTGCATATAACATATATATAAGTAACATATATATAAGGCAGTACTGCATTCTTTAGGGAAAACCAAGAAGGAACTAAAGATGATTTATTTGTATTTACTGTAATCCCAACACTCAGCAATGTGTTTTTAAAAGGCAACAGTCCCTGGGAAATCTTGGCATATATGATCCCTGTTCATCAGAAACACCATAAATGAAATAGTTCAGTATGTTCTTTTGTTGCCATATTTTCTGTCCTCTAGGGGGAGATCAGAAATGCTGGACTTTATTTATTTCTCAGGATCAGAAAGAAAAAGATATCCTAGTATTGGATACAATGTTCAAAGTCATGAGATGAATGAAGTTGAGGGCTTTTAGGAACAATATGACAAATTCTGTAAACAGATCACTCCCATCACACAGAATAACATGCCTTTTGTTCAGAGATTTACCATGTTTAATTAGTCATTTTTTCAGTATCTTAACCATGTATTCAGTTAAATAAAGTAATAAACAAAAGTGTTCAAAGTGAGGCAATACTGTCTTTATGTTATTTTAAAATTGTGATCAAGTATCTGTGGGACATGGAAAACTAAAAAAAAAGTACATAATCTTTGCTTCTCTAACAAAATTTAGTGCCAAATTCTGCTCTCGGGTAAATTTCTACAAAGCATTGTCCATAACAAAGCATTACAATACAAGGGCATATTCATGGGTTTAAAAAGTGCCGAAGATCAGTAGTTGTTCTCACGTCTTAAAAGGCTCAGCACACACACCAAGTGGAGAGCTGCTGTCTGGCTCTAACACGTATCTCCCTGCTGTCCTACTGCAAGCAGTCACAGCATCACTCCTCTCCAACAAACTGATTTGGTTTCATCAGATAGTAATTTGGCCAATTTTTTTGGGTTTTGGTGGGTTTTTTGTTTTTACTTCAATTCACTTGCTTCAACAAATGAGAGCACAATTTGACTCCTTTCTCGGGGAAAAGGAAGCCAGCCAAACATGACTTCAACCAGGCCTCAGTTTTTGGCCCCAGATTTCAACATACACTATTACAGCAATCAAAAGAACCATAGAAATTACTTATCATTTTACTGTTCCTTAACACATTTCACACAGTCCTGCAGCAAGCAGAATCACAGATGAACCTCAGAACATACAGAGAGCACAACTACTACACTGGACATGAAAAGGAAATTTTATTAAACATGTTTACATAACATGAGTTGGAAGTTCATTTAAAAGCACAGGGGAGTGTTAAGACAAGTGGTCAAAATAGAAAGATACTATTGAATTATAACTAGTTGGTTTTTGGCCACTAAGACAGAACAGGATCTAGTAGTAGTGCACCAATGCTTGAGTTCTTCCTGCTCAGCAGGTCGAGCAGTAACCAATCTGTGCCCTATGGAAAGATGGGCAGAATAATTCCCATGTGTTGAGTAATAATAAATAGTTCACTTGGTGCAGGCAGTATGTCTATGAATTAAAACCTAGTGTGTACACAGTTTCTACATGTGTTACAGCCCCACAGTAGGAATCTACACCAAAATAGTTATTAGAAGGAATTTGGTCCGTACTACATCACGTTTTCCATAGGGTAAAAAATAAAGTCCATCTATAGACATTTAGCACCAGACCCACAGACCTAGCCTGGCTAAAACCTGCAAAATGTCTATAAGAAAAATGGATGGCTTAGATTTCTTGGTTACTTCAGTATAGTAATTACGAGCAAACTGTACAAGTACATGCAACATACAAGCTGGCCTATGTGGAACTAACATACATTATTAAATAACCTTTTTCATCTCTTTTTACAAAACGTGCATGCAGCTTTGAACAGTTCCAAGTCATGCTGCTCTATTTGTGTGATCACAAAATTGAATGGCCTGTAAAAGGAGGGGAAACATATCAATGCACCTGCAGGAATCTGCAGTTCTTCGCACATTTACAGAATATCACAAGGGATTTCAAGGCCAAGAAGAACTCAAATGAATAAAAAGCAAATTGAAATTTGACTTTTTTTTTTTCTCCAAAAAGTAAGATATCTTGCGTTAAAAAATCAAGCCTTGTGCTTGCATCAATCTCAAAGAAATGTAAACTAAAATTTGATAAAAACATTAGTAAGTGCAGAATATTTCAACTGGAATTTCCAGTGAAACACTGAACAACTCATACCATGCTCTATCCAGGGCAGACAGGTGCGTCTGAAGCGACACACATCAGAGAAGCCTGGGTACAGCTGAAAGTGTCATATGCTCAATTCATTCCTGGTCAACATTTTGGGAAGTCAAATATACATTTATACACAGAAACGTAATTCCTCTCCATTTCTAGGAGGAAAATTGCATTACCAGTAACATATTCAATGTCAAAATTAAGACTAAAGCTGCTTTATACCAGTCCCCAGCAGTAGTTGCAGAATTCTTCAAAATTCTTCCATGCAAAACATCATAAACATAAAAGTTATTTTATATATATATATAATGCAAACATATCTGCTTTTTACAAAGAAAAAGTGGCACTGTGATGATTTTTTATTTTTAAGAATATAACTTAGATTGGTCATTTGTTCTGGGTTCCCATGTGAAGGACTTGTAAGTACCAGAACTGAGAAACGATTTGAACTTGCTGGAATTGTAACTGTGGCTGTTGAACACTTTAACGATGCTTACAGAGATATGCTTCAGCCCTTTTTTGTTTGGTTTAGAAAAAGAAAGGAAGGGTCTCTGTTAGCATTGTGAGGACTTCTACAAAACTAGCAGAATCACATGGCAAAAAACTAGTGGAAGTGACAAGTACAGAAAAACTGCTGAAACACCAGGAAGGTAACACTGCTTGAGGGCTCTCTCAAAATGTGAAAAATACAACATTGTTAACATTGAGAGCTTCCAGTTTGGGTCATCTTTGACTTAGGTCGAATCTAAAGGTCCCTCTCATTTTCTTTTCTTTTTTTAAAAATCATTATAAGCATCGGTGATAGCTGATAGATTAGCTGTATGTGATATACCTTTGTTCTGTCAATTTAAGCCATCTCTCAACAGACAGACATATGTTTGGATAACTACTACAAGCAAAACAGAAGTGATTGTCTCTCTCCAACAGTGTTTTTTGATCATGTGAATGTCTGGTTCCAATTGTTATCCTGGGTGGTGTTTTTATTAGACAGCACCTGCTACTATGATCTAATGCAGGGAGGCCCAGTTGAACTTTCCAGAGATGACTGGGAAGCCCTACGTGTCAGGGGAGTCAATGTTGGATCCACTAGCGATGAAGGTGGAAATAATTTATACCAGCCTATTACCACACTGGACAGATCCAGCTCCTCCAGAAGGATCTGGGCAACTCCCATGAAGCATTTGTGGTCCATTCGTCCATAGTCTCCCCAGACTATTACCTGGAAGAACATAAAATTAAGGTTCAGCATTGTCCCCAAATCCGTGCTTATATGGGGTTATATACTTATACCTGTGCTTATATATGTTTACTCTTGCTGTTAAGGTTTAGCATAAGGAAAATGTTATTCTCAAGAGTGAATGATGGCTTCCCTTTTGTGGGAAAGCCTAATGGCAGGGCAGGAGCAAGAGTCAACAAAAGAGAAATGTTTAACGCAGGAAGACATTTTGCAAGTCTGAAACCACAAGCCATAAGGATGTGTTTACTGGTATTTATAAAATCAAATGCTTAGTGAGTTGGAATGGATTTAGACATATTGGTTAAATTTAAGTAAACACGCAAGTGATTCTCCAAATGATAGTGTAAAATGGGATTAAGAAGCAACTGACCTGAAGGACTTTACCCTGTGGACTTTCATCGAAAACCAGTGTCTGTTGGTACAAAGGATCAAGGGTTTTCCTTGCAATTCTTGTCTTCTTTTTAGCTATACATGCTCCATTTTCCAGTAAATACACTTTGACATACGGAGCTGCAAACAGAACATCATGAATGTTATGTTTGGACTTACAGTGCACATCTGAAATGGAGGACAAATGCCTTAAAAGGAAATGGAGTGGAAAGAAAATGAAATGTATGTTATCTTCACTATATCTTCACAATTGTATAATCTGAATACAATTATATTCATAAAATAAATAACACAGCCCATAAGAAATCAATTTGATTTTTATAAACTTTGAACGTAATGATCTAAGATGTTACTAACAACAATTACACTTAATGTCTGTCATTTTAAAAACACATTCTTTTGCCAGGAATTAACTGTCACTGACAGCTATTCTGGAGTCTCTATAAATGCATAGGGGCCCGAGATCAAAACAAAAGGAGTATTTAAAACTATGCCACTCCAATAACACAGATATTAATTGCTCTTTCATCTTTAGCTCCTAAGGAGATTGCAAAGTACTGTTTTCGCTAAATGTTATCTAAAAGAACTGTTCCAGGTGTTACAATAAGATGTGGTTGTGGTATTGATTCTAAATCTCCTCTAGTTAAGATTTCTATAAGTAACTAGAACTTCAACAAATGTCCTTATAAAATGATACAATATTAGATCTCATTCATTATACAAATTATTGACACTGACTCTACCACTAGCACAAGCTGCTGTCTTCTTGAAGCATTCTTGTGTACAGAAGACCCTGGAATGCGGGTTTGTTAAGTTGTTTGTTCAAAGCTCTTTTATCTTTTCTCCATCTCTTTTCATGGAGAGCAAATGCAAAGGACCTCATTTACATAGACAAAACCCTTCTGAGATATATGACTAGCATAAGTTACACAGAAATATTTCTACAAATGCTCTTTCTAGAACAGATGTTGAGTTGCTGAAAATGATTCCTTGAAAGGTGGAATGCAACTGGCAGATCCAAGGTAGTAAGAAGTGGACATTGGTTGCAAGGGTATATCCACGCACACCCTCCTTGTTGAAAAGCAAACCAAATGAATGCAAATGTAGTGACAGCTAATGAGGTGCTCAAAAAGTATCCAATCCCCAGTTCATCAGTATTTCATATTGTTGTTTTCTGTTCATATAGTGTCTACGTTTTTTCCATACCTGGGGTAGATTTGGAGCCAGGTTTTTGTGTGAGGCCACGGGCTCTAATGACTTCTACTTCTAACTGGCCTTTTTTATCCACCATTCCAATCTGGATGTCACCTGAGAAGGAGAAGAAAGAAATCCACATTTTAGAGAAGTAGTACGATGCAGGAGATAAGGTATAAGAGTGAGAAAGACTAGTTTGATATTATTCTTCTGCATTAATGTGCTTGTTGCCTCTCCTCCTGATCCCTTTAACTTCTCCATCCTTGAACAAGAACTAAATAATATATACTTAGGGAGAATGGTGCCCTCTCTCGGTATACAATTTATAACAGCTAAAAAGAGGTATTTTCACTTCAAAAGTCTCCAACAAGAAGAGGGGTGACAGTTTGCCCATTTTTATCAATATTCCACACACATTTTTGGTATGAATGAAATGTCACAACATATTAAAAAAAGAAATTGCTTTCATTTCTAAATAGTTGAACTCATTTCCCTGTCTCAGTTTTAACAAATGACATTTTCTGCAGGAAAATGAAACTGCTTACTCTGAGATCAAGCACTGTCCTGATCTAGATCAATAAAATACAAGGGAAGTAAACTATGTGCTGATGCTCAAAGTGTTATATCTCTATGCTTTCATATATCATGGAATCAGCTGGGTAAAAATCTAACAGGTCATTTAGAATAAAAAATGCACAGTAGGACATGGGCAGCAATGTGATACTTGGGCAAATAAATGAACTGCATCCATGAAACACGAGTATGTATATATCTGACATGTCAACTCTGATTGCCTAAAAAAACAAACTCAAAAATATAGTCCTGAACTATAGAATTTCAGGTCTGGATTTGGAGAGACAGCATTTTGAAATTAACTGGGCATGAAATTTTCATATGTTTCTCTAAACATATTAAAGCAGTGTTTATACCTTGGTACATGAGGTATAACAGAGCAGCAGCAAAGATTTTTTTGTCAATCAAACTTCTCTTGAATAAACATACCCTGTGTTGCACTAAAAATAGTTCAGAAGAAAATTCCAACAAGCCTTTTTAAGAGCACACCTCTGTATTGCATATCCAAAATAAAACATGCAACAGGGAACCAGAAGGGGGAGCAATAATACAAATATTTTCAAATCATCACTAGTGAAAGGATACCACAAAGAAGTTCTTCTAAAAATTGTTAAAAAGCATGATGAAGTACTTTTTTTGGGGCCAAAACTTGAGCTGTTAGTAAATAAAGTAGTTATAAAAAAGTCAAAATAAACATTTTACTCGAGTTATCTGCAGAAAAATCTTTAGTTGCAAAACAAGATTAAAATAAAGAGATGGGAGAAATTGACCCTTATATTCATACCAATAAAGCCACTTGGATATTTATTGGGCAAATAATCTCACAATAATAATCTTTCAAAATAATAATAAAAAAATATTAAGTTAATAAGTTTGGTGATTATTAATGCTTTAGTAGCAAACATTTGGATTCATACAGCAAGTGTTGCCATAGAGGGTATTCAGAGCATTCTCAAGATTGTTCTTCTTCTGCTCATGAGGTGGGAAGGGAGCACTGTCTTCTGCAATTTTTTTTTCTGTTTCTCCTTTTTTTAGACGTATCCTGGTAGCCCTTCCTAACGCTGTTTTTCCCAAGACAGTTGTATTGAAGCATTGGCCATTTATAATTTCCAACAGAAGTGTTGTTACAGTCCTCAATTAGCATCCTAAAGCGTGTCTAAGGACTGCTCATACGTAAGCAAAAAACCCCCAAAAACCCAAGCCCAAACCTTTCCAAAGACACACAGCCCTGCACTCTTGCACTCCTAGTACAACTCATACTCTGTTCATAAACAAGCTACAGCCAATGCTGCTATTGGAAATTACAGACTGGTCTGGAACAAAGAGAAGATCATAGCCCAAGGCAGCTGTTGTAGAAAAGGACTTTTTGTCTCTCGTGACAGGCACTGACTTTATCAGCGACTGATTATTGGGCATTGCAAATGTGGGCAGAAGTTTCACACTCTGGGGTTAGATGAGCTAAGCTTGGAAAACTGCAGTTTGGCCAGAAACCCTCTGTCACATCCAATAAAATCTGTGTCAAGTAAATACAAACTCCAAACAATTGAGATTTTGCAGCAAGCTACAATTGAAGAAGCCACAATAATTTTGAGTGGGAAGTAAAACCCCTATATTCAAATTTCAAATAAGATTAGCCAACACCTCAAATGGAGCAAATACTGTTTCTCACCCCACTTTGGATGCTAGCATGCTAGGAACGCCAGTGACTGCATATAGGACCTTCCTGTTGACAAGGAAGGAAGACACTTGGTAAAAGTCTTTTTGGTGCTGTAGTCTGGCAATGTGTGCATTAGTTAATTGTCTTACTGTTCATTTAACAGAGGAGAACATCTCATTCTTACCCATGGCAGGGGTTGCTAGTGTTTGTCGGCCTACTAACTGTGCAGGTCCCAGTCCATCGAGGAAATCACTAAACTGACTGTCAGCGCCCAGCCGTACTCCAGGAAATATTAAGCTGAAACAATATAAAAGCTGGTTAAGCATAGGAACAGGATTAATTTCTGTTGTTCTCAGTATTTACCTCAAAAGTACTACTGATACTAGGCAAGCAGCTCAGCATACACAACCACAAATCATTCTGCAGCATCAGGAATGAGCTGTCTCCCATGACCCCAAGGCAGTGTAGTGAAATTCTGCACAAGGACCCAAAGTAGTTTTTAAAACAGGTCTTGCTAAAGAGTTCTCCAGGAACAGTAAAGAGTCTGACAAGTGAATAAACTATGAGTGATCCTTTATGAGAAAACATAAAAACTTCATGAAATTTAATAGCCTATCCTTCATTTTTGACTGATTTACATAGATCCAAACCCCATCTGCATCAGCTGGAACAAACAAGAAAAACAGATGTATGTGCTAAATTAATCTGATTGCTGCAGCTGTTTAATGAAGCAGTAAACTAGCAGGTAGTACTAGTGGTGATTAGAGCTAAACTTAATGCCAGTCTCTAGACAAAATATTCTGGCAGACAAATCTGGATCTACAGATGCTACCCACACCTCTTTCTGGATAGAAACTGAACTGCAATACATTGGAACAGAATATATGGAAAAATTCAAGGGCAGGTTAGATGGGGCTTTGAGCTACCTGGTCTAGTTGAGGATGTCCCTCCCCAGGGGAGGGGGTTGGACTAGATGACCTTTAGAGGTGCCTTCCAAGTCAAACTATTTTATCACCCTATGATATGTGCTTTGCCAGGCTGCTTTCTTATATTCTAGTCTCCACTTTATTTATAATAGATATACAGCCACCAAACAATAACAAAAGAAACAAATAAAAAAAGAGGGAGAAAGAATAATCCATGGTGGGTAGACTCAGCTTTGACTTCCTCATCAATTATAAGGAATAAAAGAACAGACTTTGAACCAAGTCTAGATAATATCTTCCCCAGCAGGTCAACCACCACTCTATATCTGCTTCTCCCTCAAAGGTGATTCCCTAATAGACTGCAATAAATAATAGAAAAACTTCCTAATAAAAACATCTAATGTGAAAAGCCTTGATTTCTGCATATCAGGCTTGCATGCTCCAGCTATTCAATTCACAATTCTTTGCAAGCCCAGTAGTTGCATAGAAAAAGCCCATTCCTCTCTTGAAGACTAACTGTTCTTACTATGCCTGCTTAAATGTTTAGACTGTCTGTGACAAAACATGGCCAGAAAATGTCATAGAATCATAGAATATCCTGAGCTGGAAGGGACCTGCAAGGACCATTAAAGTCCAACTCTTGGCCCTGACAGGACAGCCTCAAGAATCTCAGCAGGAGCCTGAGAGCAATATCCAAATGCTCTGTCAGGCTTGATGCTTTGACCACTTCTCTGGGAGGACTGTTCCAGTGCCCAGCCAGTCTCTAGGTGGAAAATCTTTTTCTAATATCTAACCTAAACCTTCCCTGATTAAGCTTCATGCCATACTGCTTTTCATTAGAAAGCTCTGATTTTCCTAAAGGCAAGATTTTTCACGGAAGTTTAGTTTTAAAATATCTTTGTTTTTTAATATGGTTTCTTTAGATGGAAGAGGAAAAGAATCGCAAGGTCTCCAACCATCAGCCTACCAGTTACAGCATTCACCTAACCTTCAGATGCAGCTTCAAGCCCAACCCATCTGACAAGACACAATCTGCTTCTCTCCCCAGTGACACTATCCTTTCACTCTTGCCTATGCTAGGAAAAGTTTTTTGCTCGTTTCTTTGGTCTTTTTCCCAAAACATGTTACATTTTGCCACAGGTTGACTAACAACATTGAAAATATTCACTTGAGAGCACACTTCTAACTAGACATATGATAATGAAGGTTGGAGATAAACATTCATCTTAATATGTATCAATGCTTGTTCATTAAACTCCAGTTAAGAACATAACATGGTATAAATAACATGGTAGGAATGAACAGCTGAGATACACATCTGATTGGTCTTAAGAAATGAAGGATGAGGCATGATACTGTCAATAAACTATGTGATCCTGGAAGTAAAATCAATGTCAATATACACATACACAAGGAAGGACAAGAAAACAGTGCACACTTAACACAAGCACTTTCTAATCATCATTGTTATCCACCTACAGTAATGTCAAGAATGAACCACAGACAAAACACTACTCAAGGAACCAAAGTCACGATCTCACTGATTTTGATGGGAATCTCACAAGAGAGAAAAAAGCCTTGCAAACAGCTCCACTATTCTGAATAAAAGGTTCTGTCAAAAGCTGATTCAATATTCACAATACACATAATATCTGAACTTAAAGCTGACCTTTTTAATGCAAAAAAAAAAAAGCCCAGAGAAGTAGGGGAGAGGGAAAGGATTTTAGGATCAGCTGGCACAGTGCACATACCCTGATTATGTGACAGAGCTGTGCAGCTTCCCCTCCACCTTGTAGTTGTGGCCGACTCATGTTCTACAAATAAGCCAAGTAAGTAATTCATGTGGGGGAAGTGATTAAACAGTAGAAACTTGTTTTATTGGTCATCTTTCTTTAACCATTTAGCCTTCTTCTTTCACTGTAATCTAAACCCAGAGCTGCTGTAAGCGAACATTATTCTATAGAGCTAATGCAAATTTGAAGAACATCTGAGGATTTGATCTATAGCTAAACCACAGAATCACAGAAAAAGAGAAGACTTCAGAAAAGTTTTCTAAGCCACAAAGAGCAGCACCACACTGAATAGAATCCTCTGGTATTCCTTTTGCCTATGGCATTGTGTCCTGTTTAAGGAATGTTTCTCTTATCTCACTGCAGCAAGATATATGTAACTGTTTCACTTGAGTTTTGTCATCTACCCCCTTTGGCCCATTCTCCCAGGCTTCCCTTCAGAGTCACTTAGATATCGATGGTGTTCTTACTTCATTGGACTCACTGTGTCTTTACTCTTGCCAGAGACTGGAATAGAGATGTTGAAGTCAGGGACAACATTTAAGGTTAAGGTCAACTACAAAGTGGTTTTGCAGACAGGAAATAAAATTGAGGTATTCTGAGGATCAGGAATCAACCAGAATAAACTGGTAACTCTATCAAACCAAAAGTCTGGGACAGAAACATAGTGAAAACTTAGGGTGCTAAAAGTATGGATCAAAAAAGCAGGACAAACATGGTCAGACGTGAGGATAGCTATTGCATGAGAGAGCTGAGAGAGGTAAGAGCATTGTCAGAGGCAGAACTGATGCTGGAGCAGTCAGAGATGGGGAGAAGGCACAGGAGCTAAGGAAGCAGAAATAAGACAAGAAATGCAGATAGTATGACTACCAGTTTATGATATCTTGAAGACGTAACTAGTTCTAAAAGATAATTTTCAAACTAAGTCCTATGCATGCCCAGCCTGCAATATGTTCCAGTAAAAAGCAAGCACTCTGTTTACTTCTCAAGCTTGCTTTCCTCACCGCCTTACTCGGACATGATTCTCAAAGCAGCAATTCATGGCTCTACCCTTCTGTCCTCCACATGCCTGCTGGGACCTTCAGATCCAGACCTTGGTTGCCCTAGCCTTGCCAAAGCTACATACACACCATGAGGGTGGAACAGAGGATTAAGCTGTTCCACTGAAAACATCCTCACCACCAGCGCTGGGCTCCCACCTCTCCTCTCCACTGCTAACCATGGAAAGAGGCTCCCTCAGCGTGTCCTTAGCAGGGTCCAGTTTATTGGGCCCTTTGTCAGCAAAGTGAGTGACTGGTGCCTTACAGATTGACACTCCAGCATAGAGAGAGGAAGAAGGATGGCAGGGTAAAGTGTTAAAAGGGTAGAGTAATGCTCTATGATTCTATCAGTAATCATAATGGGGAAAACCCTGGGATATTTTACTCATTCATGAATGTCCCTCATTCTTCATCTGGTCTTTATCTGCTTTGGTTTTGAATTATTAATGAGGGAGCCTGTTTATCTTATATGGTTCTTAAAATTCTTAACATTATCATAGAATCATAGAATGGTTTGGGTTAGAAGGGACCTTAAAAATCATCAAGTTTTGATGCTCCTGCCATGCACAAGGACACCTTTTACTAGATCAGGTGACTCAGAGCCCCATCCAAGCTAGCTGTGAACATGTCCAGTGATAAGCCAATCCACAATTTCTCTGGGCAACCTGTTCCAGTGTTGTATAAAAATCAGGGTGGTAAGATGATCTGATGATGGATGCACCTTTACACAGTTCCTTGCCACCACCACCACAGCAGCCTTGGCTCTTTGTGCAGTAGCAATTGTGGTAACACAGTGAAGATATAAAAAGATTAAGCCAAAGAATTCCAAATCTCTCCATTTTTTTTCTAAGTCTATAAGGGTGCACTTGCCTACCCCCATTTTCCTCTTTTTTTGGGGGTTATCTTCTAAGAATTCCCTAGAACCACTGTGCCTGGGCACATGCAGTAGAGTTCCACTGAGAACTGTGAGGAGGCTGGAGTATTCCTGCACATTTTTGTGTCAGAACTGCCTTTGTTCTCCTTTTCTACATATCAAATTTTTCAGCAGAGAATGAAAACAGCTGCCCCATTCCCCACAGCTGTCTGCCTGACTTCAGCTGATAGGGAAGCTGGGCTCTGGGTTTACAATTCTTAATAAAAGACTTGGAACAACTCCAAATTAAACTTTCTTTGTATATAGTATTACTGTACAGAGTTTTGTATCACAGGGGTTCACATACAACGTCTGAAATTTAACTCTGAAGTAATTAAAAAATAACTTAATGAAAACGTACCCCAATGTTTTGTTTTGAATAATGCAGTCTTAATTTAGTTGTCTTTTGATGAGCAAAATGCCACACTGGATGACAGGGAAAACGAGGGTTCTTAAGAAGTCCTCTCTTGATTTCAATTTCCAAGAAATTTGTGTTATGTACTTAAAATGGTTCCATTTTTCAAGTGTTTCAAGAGGAGGAATTTGTACACAGAGCTACCCACTTCAGCTAGATTTTGGGACATCCCAAATAATAGGAAAGAAACTTCTCCTACAGTACTGATATTTTTAATGCCACTTACTTGCCCTCGGAGCTATAACTATTTATGCTGCCATCAGTGGATTCCCGACTTGGCTGTCGAACCATGCGACTTCTCATCTCTGCTGCCATTCCTGTTTCTGTGCTTCTCTGTATCGTGCTCTTTAGCTTCTTGCTGCCAGCCTCTGAAAACAGAGAAAAAGAAACTACAGTTAGAGTGACAACTTGGAGCAAAGCCTTTCCTTGCAGTTTTCAAACAACAGTGATCTGACTTGATCATTACTATTTAATAGAAAAAGACTCTTCTGATTGAAGAAGCAATCTCTCTTCTTCAGTTGCAAACTGGAAATGGCTTCTCTTTAAAAGGCTGCAACCTGAAGATCTTCATTAGGGCAAACTGCTAGAAACTAGATGTCTTGTTAATAACCTTTACACAGTTGGAATGCAGACAGGCTGTGATACTGCTAACCACATACTTGGTAATGTGCCTCTAGCCACCTTGCTAAGTTGCATGACTGCAAAAGAAGTTACAATTCTCACAGAAAATAAGAGGGGAAGAAAATCCTTCATGCATGCCATAGAAAAAATGTTAAATACTAAGATACTTAGTATCAAAAAGATAATAATGTGTTTTGACTTAGCAAAATCTTACTTTTCACCACAAACCATCTTCAAAGTAACCAGTCAACTTCAGAGAACTTATGATCTCAGCACTTCCCAAACAGAAATAACTCTTGGAGAATTTGTTCGTGAAATCACGGAATAGTTAAAGCTGGACAGGACCACAGTGGGTCATCTTGTCCAACCTCCCTACTCAAGCAGGGCCATTCCAGAGCACTTGGCACAGGATTGCGTCCAGACAGTTCTTGAATAACTCCAGTGCGGGCGGCTCCACAACCTCTCTGGTCAATTGAAATCTAGGCTTGCAACTGAACACTAGAAGGTAACGTAAATCTTGTGAAATTGTTTGAAGACTTCATCAATTTGGTAAAGCTTCTATCCCACATTCCTTAAAATGCAATTTGACTTCCACCTGGAAAGTTTCATGTTTCTCTTCAGCAAGGACAGCTTCCAGGCCTTTACACGTTTTTTACACATTCTGGCTGATCTAGAGTGAATTCTGCTGTCGCATGGCAGAAACTATACTTCTAGATGATGATAGGTGTTCTCAACAATCTTTAAATTTCTTCCACCAAGGTGTCCATGTGATGTTATAACGTGTTGTCTTCAAACTCAGTGTCCTGGTCTTTTTCCTTTAGTCCAAAATGAGTACCCAAAGTTCAATGGGTAACATTACTTTCTCTCAGAAAGTAATAGATTTGATGTAGTTTCATGTAAGTACATGCTAAAACATTCTTCTGCATTTCCCTCTTCATTTCAGTGCTCCTTCATTCACCTCTGCAAAGTCTGCACATCCTTTTCATGGTCTGCTCAGTGAAACATCTGAAAAAGCAAATGTTTCTTCTATCTCCACCTGCTGTAGAGACTGACTTGCTCTGAAAATAACTTTTCACCTTCCTGTTTTTCAGAGACATTGTTGATATTTGAAACAGACAGATCTTGACGTATCTTATTCATTGCAATAAAACTTAAGGCTTTTGTAGCCCCCATATAGCCTACCCATTGCTCAGGGTGTTTAAACGTGCTGTGGAGAATAGGTGGCCCTTGCCCTTTGGGTCTGCAGAGCTGGTGGAGGGCAAAGAGAAATCACACCATGCAGCTATCAGAGTAACCTCTTTGAAGCTGTCAGGGAAACAGCAAACGTGGCCAAAGTGAAAGAATGTGTATATTGGGCTTAGAGGAGACACGCCCACAGTGAAAGGGGCTGTGGCTGTCCTCTTAAGCTTTCTAGACCAAGGTTGTTTATCTATGGCCACCCAGAAGCAGAGAAAAAAATGTTTCTGAGTGGAAGAGATCAGCTACTTCCATGAATCTTTTACTCCCCTCTGAGGCCAACAGCTCTGAGGTTTTCCTGTGGACCATTGTAGCTCGTCCACATTCCCAGTCCTCGATCAGCTGACAGCACATTATTCAGTGCTGCTAAATGTGAGGTAGAGTCAGGAAGGCAAGGTACATCAGGCAGGCAGGCTCCACTCTTACACACTGCAGGTGGCTGCAGAAGGTATTTGCTGGAACTTCAGTGACTCCGTACGTAGAAAACAATGTTATATTTGGTCCTGAACTTTCTCTTTAAAAACAGGAAGTGTGTTCAACATATCAACACTGAACAGCAGGCTGAGCATCCAAAAAGACTCAAAAGGCACCTAGGAAGTATAAGCCACACACAGAGTCGTACTCCAAAGCAGAATTTTGACATTTTCTGTAGGTATGCATTTTCCACCCATACTGTTTTCTCTCTCTCTCTTGCCAGGACCTGTCTGAAAGTGTCTCTGTTTCCATCTGCTCCTACAAAGCATGTAAGATTATGTGGTTTACTATGTGTCTTCTTTTCTGGATCCAGCCAGATTAGGCAGTGTGACTTGAAGGATATAATAGGGTAGAACCTGAAACTTGTTCAGCTGAATAGGGTTGCTTGTGAGTACTCAGGGCTCAGGAAACGGCAAGGATGAGACTTTAGCAAAGGCATGACTGAACATGGCATCACTGTTGGCCTGGTTTTCCGCTGTGCTCCATGTGGTGCCTGGAGGCAGTTACTACATTTTGCTCTTGTTTCAGTGCAGCAAGTCTGAAATAACAAGAGGGGCTGCTGGAGCAAAGCTTTTATCCAAGGTGCATATCACTTGCCATGGGTCTTGCTAGGTATGCAAGGCCATGAGCTTGGCAACTTAGTCAATAGGACAGAGACCGCTGTGGGGCAGAAGACAATCCTGACATGGCCCTGTAAGTACTGCCTACAGGGAGAGGTACCTTAAATGAGCATTGCCCAGAATCAGAACTGAGTCAAACTAGCTGGTTAGCACCCAAAAAAGAAGAAAATTTACACACGTGCAGCACCTGAGTATGTGAAAATTCATGATTAGTTCAGAAGAGCACACCAGAGAACAAAGCACACACCACTGCTAAATCCTCTAATGAAAGAGATCATAAGAAGTGTCATTGCACGACTCAAGGGCAATTTATTCACGGTATCAAATATGCTTGTGCATCCAAAGAAAGCCTAAAAGGACTACAGCTCCAAGCCAGCTCTGACTGAAACCTGGCAGGACTGTGACCATATGGTTGGTTTATACACTGTGTGAGACACCAAAAGGATTATGCCAACTGGAATAGTAAGGGTCAACCTCAATTCAGAGATCTATAAAAAGAAAAGCCAAGGGGCACATTTCCTTCTGGTCCTTCCTGATGCATTAGTGGTTTTTACAACTTTAAATTCAGCTGCTTGAAGACCTGCTGAGTTACAAGTTCTGCAGCATCCCCCTCACTTGCACATAGTGCTTTTAAACAACAACAAAATCTATTTGCACATGAATTGACAAAGTGCCCCTTGGCTTATAGTCCTAAAACAGAGAAAAAAAAAAAAGAATAAATAGTTCCAAGAGCATTTGTTTTCTTATATGTATACATCTCTCAGATAAACTCAGCAGTAGATTGATCACGAAGACTGAAAGTGCATACTAAGGATAGAAGATAAATAGTAAAAAAATATTACATTTAAATACAAATTTCAACAGTACAAGTTTCTAGATTTTATATCCTTCAATTCTCCCCTGTATTTTCCATTCTGTATATTTTGCTACACTTTTCTGAATATAACGCTGTTTATAAAAAGGCACGTAAAGTATTGCAGCAATGGTCTTTTAAATGTTTCTTCCAACTATCACACAATATAGTGAAAGAAAGGAGGATGCCGTTTATATTCTCTGATGTTAAATCCTGAGGTTTAAAATCCAAATATAAATCATCATGTACTTCTTCTCATTTCTATTTATTAAAACAAATCCACAAACAACATATATACTAACATAAATAACAAAACCTTCTAGAAAGAATATTCACCTTTTCAACTAGGTTAATTTGTCAAGAAGAAATTTTATCAGAAGTTTGGAAAAAACTGTATCTCACAACTCTATGAATTAATATATTCATTTGGCAAATGACTTTCACTCTCAATAAATATTTTCAGATAAAACAAAAAAGATAATACAAATAGTCCATTAATATACAAAATATATTTTTCTGACATATATAGAGAAAAGGAAAAAAAAGCACCAATCCTAACAAAAGGGGACTTCGCTGAAGTGATGTTAATGGTTTTATTAATGCTTTGATGGCTTTTTAGCCAGTGTACTGCGGAATCTCGACTTTTGACTGTATTTTTCACTGAAAAGCAAACTTGCAGACTCAGACTGAACAGTTGTAGATTTCAAAGTAACTTTAGTTATCCAACAGCTTCTAGTGAATTGCATGAAGCTGAACTAGCACTTTGAGAGCAAATGAGGGGAATAGGTCCATGCTCAAAACAAAAGCAAACAGGAACTGGAAAATCAGGCTGACAATGGCCTCAAAACCTTAAGCAACTGCTTTTACCAGTCGTATGTCCTTTAGATGTCTTAGACATATGTACTGAAAAAACCCCAAAAGTAAAACCAAGCATGTGTTTTTGTATGTTTATCCTGATAGTTATGATTTTTTCATGTCAGGGAAGAAAACCTGTGTTTAACCAGGACATGTGTATCTTAAGGTAAAGCAAGAGTATCTGGTCAGGAAAAGATTAGTTATGACTTCTGAAATTATTTTATAAAGATTAATTGTTTTGTCCACATACTTGCAATGAAGCGAAAAGCGCCAGTGTCTGTCGGCCAAAATGAGGCAATCAAAGATGATCTATAGCAGTGAGTTTCTACTGCTGGGATTGCATTAAGCACACTTTATAAACACACAGAAATGAAAGCATCTTAATTATCATGTTTATACACATGCAAAGAGCTATATAAAAGCAGAATATGCTAGTGAAGGTGATAATAGGTACACGTGCCATGTTCTTCAACTCCTAAAGCCTATTTCAGTGAAATTCAATTAGTAAAACTACAAAGTAATGTTTTCAAAAAATTCTTTACTATATAAACAGTTTATAAAATATCAAGCACTCCCTTTCTCATATACTCTTAGGTTTTTTGTTAGACTAGAGAACGTGAGGCAGAATGAAATAAGAAGCTCACAAGAGCTGTTAGCCCTTCAACAATAACATTTTTACATAAAAACTCAGCCCTATATTACAACACTGTTTATAACCGGAGAACTGACATATGGTATAGAGATTACATTTGTCCAAGGAGAGGGAGCTGGGACACAGCTTGCAGTTAATACAGGAGGAGGAAACAAAATGCAATGCAGAAAAAAAGAGAGGAGATTTTTCAGATAAACTAAACCAACCTTTCCTTTCATCAGGAATTTATATATATTTAAGAAACTTCTTGTCTTTTTTGGTTCTAGGCAGCCATCACAATTTTAGTAAATTTGAGACTGTTTTTATGTAATCTTCACAATTACCAATAGTTCAGTATTTATTATTAAAAACATAAAGTGACAGTATGATTATTAAAAGTCAGTATTTACAAGGTGATACCATCAATATAACAATTTATAAGGCATCACTAATAAAAAAACCCACTCTTAATGTGCTTCTGTAAAAAGTTTCCTGAGAACTATTTGCTGTACATAATGGCAACCCAAAGTCTAATTATTTTAATAACCTTTGAAAAAACTGTAAATTGAAACACTGTCAAAATCACTAGAGCTAAAGTATTTTCTAATAAAAAGATGTTACATGGCTTTTTGTATAGCTCAAAAGTTTCTGAATAATAGCTCAACCCAAATTTAATGGCACAGCATAATAATCAGGAGACATTACAGCTTCCTTTTTGTCTCAAATCACCAACCAGGGAACTGATCTGAAAATGGTCTACCTTTTCTGTAGTTTGATTTGCTCTGACTGCAACTTTCAAACCCTTCAAGTTTTATTTTACCATTACCAGCAGCTCCCAGGTGGATATCATATTTCCCTTTAAAAAGGTTACTGATCTGCCTTTAAGAGAACATTTCTAATGTATCAGATCAACACAGTACCACACCGACTCAGGTTTTTCTTTAGTGCCTGTAGCATTGCAAAGTTATAACCCCAGGCTATCGTACATTGCTTAATCAACACTCGTTAACAGGCTCATCACGGTAAAACACAGAAAATACGGGCTTACCTTTGGTTTAAGCAAAATTAAACATTGGGTACGATACAACCCTTAGCAAGCAGCCAGCACCTAAAGCAGCTTCAGCTTTGTTTAAATAACTTGTGCTGTTTCTGGGTAGAATAAATCTTTGGGGTTCTGGCGTTGCCTCTCCCTGGTTGTCCTGTAACCACTTGGCACTGCAGCACTGCGAGGAATGATCAAGTTGCTTCACTCACAAGTTCCTTTTACAACTGTGATTACATTACAGGGCCTTGCAGTGAAAAACACTACTGAACTACCTGCCAGCTAGCACTTCATAATAAATTGCTGAAAGGTTAAAAAATTCAGTCAGCAGTGTATTTTCTAGTTATGTGCAAGCAGGGAAGAGCACAAAATATTCTTGGCAATCTTGGTCGATGACTTTTTTTAATGCTGCTGGTCAGAATTTGATGAGGAGTCAGAAAAGCTCAGAATCACATTTCTCTATCCTGGTGAATTTGACTCATTTTGAGGGAATTTTGGTACAAAACCACCTGAAATAATGCAAACCTGAGAAAGCATCAAATTAGCATTAAATACTAAATCACAGTTACGCACAGAAAAGTCTAAATGATGTTACTGTCTTAGAGGGACTTGAGCACAGAAGAGTTAAAGTTTCACTGCCTCTGAAATGCCCATGTGCATGGTGAGAACAGAACTTCATTTTTTAATACTCCTTTCATCTTTAAACTTCCTTTTGAGGAAAATTTGCCATATTTGTTTCTATATTAAATTGTTTAGTTTCTCTAATACTCTATTCTGAAAATGTATTATACTTTCATTTTGCAAGTGGTTAAGAATCAATTAACTTAACACACCTTTATTGGCTTGGCATTCAAAATTGCAGGGACCAATGTGCCTTCTCAGGGTGATTAAAGATAGAAAGGAGAAAGGAAGTTACTCAGCATTTGTCAAAAAAAAGAATAGAACAATTTCAAACAATTATAATCAGGAAAAAAATTAAGACATGCATGCAATAAATTTCTGTAAATCTTCAAGCTATGGTAAAGTTCTGATTATTGAAAGTATCATAAAATAATTAAGGAGAAAATGCCACAAGTTATATTGTTCATTTCAGCTAATAAACCCATAATAGAATTTATGATTGTAAATACTGTAAAGGTGACAAACTGAAAATCCTCAAAGTAGCGATGCAGTACACCTGATGTCACTCCTATGCAGAAATGTCCATGTATTTTCATTGCTTAGGCACAGGTTTCCTCTTTAGTGCAATGGTTGAAGTAATCTTTGTCTTTTTGAAATATTTAGAAATGATGCTTAGAAAACCACAGAGGGTGGCTTATTGCCTTTTCAAAAAATACGCAGTGGTATGGTATGTAGTTCTCTCATGATGCCCCGCTTTGGCCACAGCCTTTCCTCATTTATGGTCCTTCTCTGAGTCCCAGGAAAAATAATTTCAAGCATTTCTTATTTGTATGGCCAAACCCCCTTTCCAGGATTAAAACTGTTTGACTTACTCTTCTGGATCTATAACACAAAGGCTGATCAAACACTTGTCTTCTTCTTCCACCACTGAATCCTGAAACATTAGCCTTGAACTCTCTGCAGAGTAAATTTTTCTGGGCGGCCTCCAAAGTACCACACCTTAAACAAACTTTTATTTAAACTTTCTACAAATTTAGGCAAAATTTTTCATGTTGTTTTTGCAACCTTGTTTGCACTCCTGTCCCTTTTATCACCATCAGTGATCCCACTGAAGTTTCAGCTACAGTAAAATATAACCATGCTCTACTTCAGTCAAAGTACCTGTATTAATGTTTATTTTGCTTTGAATTTCTTTTAAAATACGACTATCTAAAGTCCCAAGCCAGCTAGGTTGTGATGACATACAAACATACCTCTCACCTTTGAGGTCAGCCCAGGTAATAACTGCGAGAAGGGAACCTAAAAATTCAGGAAAGGCTCCTTCTTTTGGTCAGCTAGAGCTAATGGTGATCCTGGTGCATAATTTATCTTTTGAAACAGTTTTTTTATTCACAGTAATAGTTAAGACAGGTAATTAGTGAGCAAGACAGTCAATGTTTCCGTTTTCAAAGAGCTGTTTGTGGCACTCCATTCAGACTGTCTGGCCTTCATTACAGCCTTCCATGTGTGAAAGCACCTGTGGACTTGGGCAGCAGATCTGTGCTAGATAAACACCACATACCTGTAAGATGTAATTGTTCCCTTTGTGTTTATATTATTGAAAGTGGACAACTGCACATGAAGACTTAGTTTAGAGACAGATAGTTCAGCCAGACTTCCAAAATGAGTTCTCCAGCATAACTCTGCTACGAAATCCTAAGGTTTGCATCCAATATTGCTCGTTTATATCCATTATCAAATACACACTGAGGAAAATACTATAGACAAGTCCTGAAAGTTTGGCTGTGCCACAGCCAGATAGCAGCACAAGAAAACTGTCACAGCATCAGTATTGCTTTGATATCTCGGCAAGGTAGAGAGCAATGTGAGACAGCAGGATTTTCTGTAACTCCTTGCATTTTGCCACCAAGATGATTCCAGGTTATTTTTGCAGGTCCCTGTGGCTGCTCATTTCTCCTTCTCCCCAGCTCTCCTCTCTTGGTTACAAACGTTTCTCAGCAAGAAAGTACTTGCCCTTCTCAAAGGCAGAGCAGATGGGACAGCAGTCAACGTACAGAAGGCAAAAAGCACACCAGTACAGGAAGAGTTGTTCTGTGTTTTCCCTGGTAAATTACACTACATTTTTATTACAAAGCAAGATTTTTTCATTGTGACTGTTGGCTTGTTTTATAATAGATTTATTGTATAATTAATCTTTCACAAACATGATAAAAAGCTAAGAAAAATATAAACACAAGGGAGAATTAGCCATATATTGTAAATTAATATTTGAAAGCATCTGAATTACATCCAATAAATATAAGAAGACAGCAAGTGTTTACAAAAGTTTAAAGCCCTTTCAAACACAAGGCAGAATGAGATGGGGAAAAAAAATGAAGTGGTTCTAATACAGCATATCTCTACAGAAAAAAATTACTCCCTCTGAAACGTCTAGTTTTTTCTGAAGCGAAAACACTTCCAAATTGTAATGCCAACCAAAATACAAGGTTAAATGAAATACAGTTTTAATGCAACAGTGCATGCATACTAGTAAGTTTCAGGATCAAAGGCAGTTGTCTTGGACTAATATAGTATCCACAAATGTTGTTCTGTGTATGCTAGTAACAAAAATGAAATACAAAGCTAATTTCACTACTTCTGAACTATTTAACAGGCCATTTTCCTCTCTATATATTACTCAAAAGCAGAGACTAAGATTCAGCATAAATTTTCCTGCTGTGTTGATATAGAGGGCACTGACAAACCTATCACAGATGAAGAAATGAAACCATTTAAAAATAAACTGGAAAACAAAAATTGCATATCAACATAGGCACCAAAGGAAATGAAAAAGGGCAGCAGAAAATTGCACAACTCTGTATGAAGGGAAGTTTTCAAATCCACATCATAATGACAAACATGAAAATCTGCAATAATCAATCAGCCAGTCTGAACCACAGATTTCAAATTCTGAATTTACGTGTGAATAGCATATAAAAAGATGGCTCCCGAGAGTACATGGCAAAAAGCTAAAATATCATAAACAAACCTTGTTTTCATGGTCCTAGACTTACTACTGGTTAAATAGAAATATGCCTTTTACAGCAATTTTAGACTCTCTAATTCAAGCCAAGTAGTACTACATCTTTCCAGGGATTTCAATATAAGCTCGTGGATGAAGATCATAAAATACAAATGTAAAACAAACTTGCCTTTCATAGCAGGATTACACCATGGTGCTTGAATCTTGCAGAGCTAATGGTTTGAAGGTCAGGCTTTTTGGAACAGATTCACTAATCTCTTATTATCTCTATATTATACAAATGATTACAGATAGTATTTTTTCTTGGAACTGACAGATAAAGCTCTATTTGCTGCTCAGGATTATTGTGATTATTAATGAGAGTGCTTTTTTTTTCGGTGTGTTCAAAGTATGAGAGGGTAGCTGCTATTGAGTACAGGTTGCTATAAAAATAGAAATGGCCAGTTAAATTGCAGGCAAGAGTAAGACACATAAATTCCACACAGATGAGATATTGTCAAAATAAGGATTAAACACAACATGTGCACAGGAAAAAAAAAAAGATTCCTAAGTATACAATAAATCAAAATCACATAAAGTAAAATTTAAGATCAAAACACAGCCTTGCTCTATAATTAGGAAACACTGTTTGAGGAAACATGCTGTTTTGTTATTATAACTTCTCTAATAGATCAGATTTTAAAACTCCATGACTACAACAGAATCTAACATGACAGAAGATTTGAAAGAAACCAGCAAATTATAAAATGTGCATAAACCCTGGCTTATTTATACAAAGCTGGTTTTACTATCCTCCAGAATAAGTAAGATCCGGATTGACATAATACAACTAGCTCATTGGCAGGCAACTTCTAATAAAATCACAGTGGAAGATGACATTGGGAGCATGCAAATATCACAAAAGCGAAAGCTTGCAAAACTCCTTGAAAAATTAAATTATATAGCTACTGCGAGAATAAAAACAATGTAGAAGTGACACTTAAGTTACATACATAAATAGGACAATAACTATTTCATAGCCTTTAAATCACAATTTTTATATTTCTTAGATACACCATCTTTAGACTATGAAAAATATCAAACTAGTATGTCAGCTATTAGAAGGAGAATATTTTTGAAAAGGAGTCTGGTCTGCAGTCACAAGATTTACCTATCTATTAGTGACACAGCACTGAAGATAGGTAATGAAACCTCCATTTTCTTTTGAAGTGAGTTTTAATGTGCATTTCTGTGCTAACAGGAACCAGTGTTACTAAAAGTTGACTCAAATCTAAAAATTATTTTACTCAACAATTCTTTCATACAATGTGCCTGATTGCATACTGTTTTTAAACGAATATATTTAATTCATGGTATCTCTGATTTTCCTCAGCTTCTAATATATGTATTTAATTTCTAACAAAAAGAACATACTCTAGAAGAAAATTGAAAGCATTTCTTTTAAGTCAAGAGCTTCCAATATATAGTAAAAAAATTTCTTAGAATAATTTCTATTTTCTTCTATTGAAATGTTTAACTAAAATCAATCCTTTTAACCCAGTCTTCAGAAACAGTCTTTCTCTGAAGACTGCATTATGTGTATGCCATGTTGGGAAAGAGAAAGATGCACAATGAAGACCAAAAATTTTTCAAAGGCCTTAACTTTTCTATACATTTTTCTGCTGTCCTCAAAGGAACGTTGAGCTACACAGGGTGACTGACTATATCAAACTAAATATAATAGCATGGGTAATTTAAAACAAATCCAAAGTCCATGGTGTTATTGAATATTTTCTTTTCCCCTATATCCGGAAGAAGTAGGGTTTTTTAATCTTACATATGCACAAAAACATGCAGAATTTTCATGACGTCCAAGCTCATTGTGTGTAAATCTCCATGGGACTATTCCCTCTGAAGTATACATAGGACTGGATCTCACCATCATAAGGATACTTAATGCATTGTATTTAAATAAACTTCCAATATGTTTGTAATGCAACATAATGTGGTTCAACAGTGAGGAAAATAACACACTTTAGAAACCAAAGTCAACTGTACTATAAATTTCTGTTCCAGCACAATGGTGCCTGAAAGTTTGAAATAACTACAATTACCTTGCTACTAGGATATGATTTATAGAAAACAGTTTTATGTTTTTAATATAACTCTCAATCTGTGATCTTATAATATGTTCTGTTCTAGTCATCCCAACAACACAATAATAAATAAAGCACCAACCCAGACCCATGGTGAAATTCTGGTCTGCTTTTTTTCAGAATTGGAAAGGGAAAGGAGAACATCATGTGTACACTTAAGTGATTTCTCATCATACCATCTTCCTATTCAGCGAGGCAGGTAACCACAGTATTTTCAGGTATTTTGTAAAGATAACTTTGACAGTGATAATCTATTATTTTGGTAGAAAAACTAGCAATCTGAATAAAAAGATCTTGTTACAGACAGTTCAGCACTGTGTCATCAAGTTGGATAACAAATGTCACCATGTTATGTTCTGGAGTACAAAACATGAGCTGAAAGAACAGTCAAAAGGATGTGTGTATAAATACACACATTTACAAGGCGACCCAGTGATGGATGAATCAGTTTTAATTTAGTTAATGAGCTGTTCACATATCTTATGCAATTCTTCACAGTTCAGCTGAGTTCCCAACTTAAAAGATTTTAGGGATCTTCATATGGTCAGGTCCTGACTCAGCTTGTGGCAAACATACCTTTTTTAATAAAATCACTAAAATATTTCAACTAATCAGGTACCACTACTTGCTCATTCAGCTAATTTTACACTGCAGAGAATGACCTATTGTATTTACCCTTAAAGCAAGTAACCTTTAAAGAGTAATTAATTAAAATCCTCCAAATAGAAACCTTCTTACTAGGAGGACACAAGAAATGAAGACGCTAAATGAACTCGAGAATAAATGTATGCACGGCCCACATTGATGTTTTAGGCATCAAACATTATATTGTTTTCAGCCACAGATTCTCATCAAGAAAGTTAACACTGTCCTGGTTTATATTGCAAACATTATTAAACATGTTTAATATGTAAGTGATATTTAGACATGCTTTAAAGTATGGAAATTTAAGGTTCCACATCTTTCCTTAAAACAGTACCCCTATCTAAAGATTACACACGTGTCGTTACACACATACATGCACACTAGATTACTGAGATTACTGTTTCTCTTATTACATCTAGGTACACAAACAGTTACACACATTTTTTAATCTGGCAATTACAGTCATAAGCTTTTTAGGAAGTCTTGGTTCTTGTGCAGACTGTGAGCTCTTCAGTAGGCCACTTGCAGTCCTGGAGTTTGCTCCTCAGTAAAATGGGACAATGGCACTTACCGTTCCTTTGTAAAATGCTCTAAGGTCTATGGCTGCCAACAATGCAAAGAACAAAGAACCATCGCTGCTATTAAAGAGGTCTGACGCGAACTATAAAAGTCAGAACATAAATTAAGAGCACATAAAATAAATTGCACTACAAAGTTCAACAGTACATATTTACGTAGTAGCCACAGCAGTTCTTGCTCCACTTGGGATTGCAAAATGACTGCTATACTGCCACTACAACTCTAACAGGATAGAAAACTTTGGACAACAAACAGAAAAATTAAAGGTCATCCATTTATTCTACGGAACAGCCTTACTGGGTTACCAAATTCTTAAGCCTTGAAATCAAGAGGATTTTCCAGCATTACACTCTCAAGAGCAATTGATTTCTTAAAAATAAGCACATCCTGACAACAGAGAGAACATATTTATGCATAAAGAGAGAATACCTGTGCATGTAACATGTAGACTGACATGCCTGTGGGAAGGTCTTTAAGTGAAAAAGGAAAGTTGCAAGGCAAAGCATCAAGGTTCGCTTCTCAATTCTGCAACTTCATTTCATTCATAGTTCTTTTACAAAAATTGATGATCCTACTTCTCTAAAGCACATGGCTTCTGTCGTAAGTACTGTCAATGTTGTAGTGATGGCCACCACATGAACACAGATAAAGCATTAAAGAGTAAAAGAAAGTCAGGAGCTGTCGTGTCTGTCACCCTAAATTTACAGCACAGAATCACAGAATAGTTGGGGTTGGAAGGGATCCTGGAGATCAACCAGTCCTACACCTCTGTCAAGGTAGCGTCACCTGGAGCAGGTGACATGGGAAAGCGTCCTGGTGGGTTTTGAATGTCTCCAGAGAGGGAGACTCCATGACCTCCTTGGGCAGCCTGTTCCAGTGCTCTGCCACCCTCAATGTAAAGAACATCTTCCTCATGTTGAGGTGGAAGTCCTTATGTTTTAGTTTACGGCCATTACTCCTTGCTTAATACTCATCTCTGAGATATTTATATGTATTGGTTTGATTTGCCTCACTGTTTCTCTTCCTCACTTTTAACTGCAGCTCATGTTGTCCAAATATGACAACATATTTTTTTTGCTCTTTTCAGCAACAGACTATTTGCTACTACAAGCAAAAAGTAATATTTAAACAACACTAAGAAAGCATAGTATTGACCAAAGCATTAGCACACAAAGCTGTGTTCCCCCGAGTAAGACTAAGACAGCGTATTTACTGCTCAGTGTACCAGCACCAAGCGCATGGCAGCACTGGGTGAGTGATAACACATTAAGGCCTGCTGCGCTCTCCCATTGTCCTCTAAAAACTAAAAGCATTCTTATACTCCCAGCTTGCAAAACTGGCAGTACCATATTCAAGAAAAAAGTAGAATTTTTATTAATTAAACAAAAAAAAGAGAATATTTTTAAAGTACTTATATTTTCATCATAAACGTTGCATCACAGGACAGTGCTGTTATTACATACTCTGATGGAAATGCATGAAAGGCTTGGCTCATGACAGTTATGCTGAGAGCATGATTCATTCAAGTTACAATAAATTTACAATTCACTGTGTAATTTCCATCTACATGGTTATTCAGTTTTTGTTTTGACTGGAAAGATTCATAGCAATTACATAGTATTAGTTTTGATGATGACATTTGCTTATCAGAAAAACTGAGATATTTAAGGAGATCACCAGACATTTGATCACACTTAAAACAACTAACCAATGGACTTCAAAATTTTTCATGGCAGTACTTCTGAGGTTGACAACTTCAATTTCCTGAACATAAATATATTAATGGTTCCCTTCATACAATTGATACAAAAATATAAACCAGACACACACATAATTGTACCTCTTGATTAGCATTCACACAGAGTCTTAGAAAACTGCCTTTACATCTTATAGATGCTAGAAATCAGCAGACCAAATGAGATAAACCACTTACGAGGCAGAGAATTACTGCATCTCAGCAAGATCATTATCTGACCTACAAAAATAGAATCAGAAAACTTAAGACAATTGTACCAATGAAAAATAAGTCCGCCAAGGGCACTCTTGCATTTGTAATTTGAACTTTGCTACCATGCAGCAATATGAGACTCAAGCCTGGTGCTGTGACAGAGTTTGCTTGTCGCACGTTGAGCTTCAAGAACAAGCGGCTACTTTGTGCAGCCCAGAGGTGTTGATTTCTTAAGACCTCTATCCAGGCAACTCTGCCCTGTGCCTCTCCTCTGTGCAAAATGAGCAACAGAAAACCTTGCAGGATTCAGCTACAAGATGTGAAGGATTAGGGCAGTTGAAAGACCTTGTTTTTGAGTGGGACCAAGGAAAGGGCTGGGAGCAGAAAGGAAAGGGTCTGGGCACAGGCTAAGTAGGACTCAGCTCACTGAACTTCAAGTGTTTATAGATGCTGTACTGGAGCTACTCATGCCAGACTCCTTTTAGAACATAAAAAGAAAGCCAGATATTTTAGGGTGCAGCTAATTTTTACTAGTTCAGATATTTACTTGAGGATGGATAAGCCATGGGCAGAAGTGAATATTTCTTTCTGTTGGCTAGAAAGAAAGCCTGAAGTGATGAACTGACAGCTACGTTGTGGACACCTGCACTTCCTCGGACTAATCCCACACTTTGTGATTACAGCTCCTGGTGCACTTCTCTGAAGAACAGGGCCTTTCTAGTTGTAAAGAATGGGGTTCATGTTCTATATCCCACAATCCCTCTCCAGTTCCTGAAGTAGAACTGGTACCATGTAGGCCTATTGAGAAGAATATGATGTGAGAGACATGGACCCATGAGATTCCTTGAAGAGCTAAACAATGGGAATTACTGTCTGGAAGATTTTTGCTCAAGTTTTTTTAGTTGCAACCTTGTTTTTTTTGTTTCTTAAATTAAAAATGAAACAAATATTCAGTCGCCATCATTTGCACAGAAAGATTTCTCTCTGGATCACAATGACAAGGATAGGGAGGGGCTTTTTGTCCTTTACAGAGTATCCCCCTGCCCAAATCAGTAGACTTTAAGTGGTATTGTGGTAGCCTGTTACAATCTGAAGGTGATGACTGGGAAGAGTCATTCTCCTGGGCTTTTTGGCATGGGCAGACTTTGGACCAGAAACTACTGTGAGGCAGACTGGGGGAGAGTGAACCTTGGCTAAAAGGGCACCCCATAGAATTTCTTGACGTTGTTCCTAAGTTGCCCATAAACACAGCTATCCTCCCGAAAAAGAGTGTAGGGTAAGGGCCCATATCCAGGCATGGAGCATACAAATACTTCCTGAGCAAAAATGAATAAAACTGTATTTGCAACTAGAAATGCTGTTAAACTGCAAACTGTTACTAAGCAGTTTCTATGTCACCTTCCCAGTCACCTTTTCTCCTAGATTCCCCAGTCAATGACAAAGGTTCATCTCTTAACAGCTAACTCCTGACCTGTGACTGTAATCTCTGCATAAATATATTAAAGTTGTCTGTTCCAACATGCTAGAGATGATAGCACTCTTGCTGTGATATGTAGCTGTGAGTTTTTCACATGTGAGGAAAAATAAATGCAATACAAATGCAACTCAGTTCTGTCAAACTCAGCTCATGGGGTGGTTCTGCCTCACAAGGGCTATTGCTGAGACTCCAGAGAAAGGGTTTAGTTCCTAGATTGGATCCTGTGTGTGACCTTTCTGAAGTGACCCCTTCACAATGCTGTGGAGTAGGCAGAGGAACCTGGCAGAGGAACCTGGTCCTTAACATGGTATGCCTCTAAGTTAAAGACAACTAACTCTCTCAAAATGTTTTCATGGTAAATTATTCCTTTCCTATCAATAAATACTAGACTTCAATGGCGTACTTTCATTATGCAAAAAGCAAACAAACCCTAGTGTGTATAAAACCTGGAGCTTGTTTTCTATTCTTCTTGAACATCTTCCCCAGTTAATGCTTGGAGTCCAGTCTGAAGAAAGCAGATGAGCCTTGTCAAAGAAATCCCCTCACCCTGCCCTGACCATGAACTTTAGAAAAGAGCTGTTCAGGCAAAAGATCGTTAGTAGAATCATTTTCAAAGGGAGAGTAATGGGTAAAACTTACTTTTATACATTAATTCTAGGTCACATCAATACCTAATTAATTCAGTGTTTAAGTCTGGCCATACTCTGAGAGAGAACACTTCGCACCATCAAATCTAATCAAATGGTAGAGCTGTAAATAAAGCCATCAAGAGCCATGTGAAAGCAAAACTAATCAAAACAGAAACCCTGAGATTCCTACCTGAAGAGCTTTTGGATATTTTAACCTGCTTTATAAACAGGAAATCCATTTGTACATATCTCACTAAGATAACTTGTCAATCTGACAAGGTCTGTTCTGAGACCAGAGGAATCATTACAGATAAATGGATTTCCAAGACACTGATTTTTATTCCAAAGACCAAAATCCACCATTAAAAAAACTCCAGCTTTCAGTAGTGTTTCACACCGATATTTTGCAAGCACCATGTAAAATTGAAGTAAGTTACCCAGTTAACACAAGCTTCAAAGAGAGGAACTGTTCTGGGCAGCCATCCTATCTTATCTAACCACAAAACTTCTGTACTTCACAGATCACAGAATTAAAGCAGAAAGACAACTGCCTCCTCTGGGCTTAGCACTGACCTAACTTGACCTGAAGCAGAGTCAAGCTTCTGTCATACAGAGACATTCTGCTGGGACTGTCAGACAGCTAGAGCTTCCCAGAAGAAAAACATCTCATTTCTAAGATTCCTGGTAAAGCAACGCTTTTGAAGTGATTAGACACCAGAAATCAAACTTTTGCAATATGAAAAATGGCTATATGAGTAAATGAAGTAAACCATATATGTGTCTGTCTGTGAGCATCAAGGACTTCTATAAATACCAAGTAATTTCAAAGCAATTCTCAAGGTAACTTTGAGGATAAAAACCCAACAGTTCATTGAACAAATACAGTAGTTTAATTTTTTAAGCCTTTTGAATATCTTAGGTCTATGGCACTGCAGTTAAATATTTGTAGACTTCAGTCTGAAGGTCTAAACAAATTGTCCAGTTTCTGTAAATTCAAGCAAGCTCAGGGATGAACCTTCTAAGAGAGACCTGAGGATACACACAGGCCACATGTACTGTTACTGAGGTCCAAGTAACTATATTGAGGTTTGTACAAGAGCAAACAGCAATTCGACTTCAACATTGAACAGTATTTTTATACTGTACTCAGAGTAAGTTATACCAAATAACTTACATACATAGCTCCTAACAACATGATAGAAATCTGTACAAATATAAACAAACATCACTTTTCATTATTGGCCCCCTTTTGGAACTTATATACCCATCACATTCTAAAAATTGCTTATCAAAATAAAGCAAAGCTGGCAGAACATTCAAAAGCCTAATGAAATTGTAAAAATATGCCACAGCGGATAAAAAATATTTGTACTTTGACAGCATGCCAGTGACTTAGAGATCTCATCATCTCTAACTTCTGGGCTGTATTTTTCTTTGTCTTTTCTTAGTAAATTGAAGACTATTTACCAGATGCAATGAATGGGCTGGTCAAACGGAGTGGTCAAAAATCACTGAAAATTTAATTTAAATTCTTTAAATACCAGTACATATACAAAGGAAAAGATAGTATAAATACAAAACAAACATAAACCTCTGTTAAATTCTCACTAGTCTCTGATTTGCTGAGAAAGCAATCACATCTGGTATGTTTTGATGAAAGCCATTCACATACACAGGGAGCAGACATTTACAGGGGATAAAAGCCACTGCTCATCAGCAGCATTTACGTATGAAGTGCAAGCAGATGCCACTGAAGAGCCAAGCTTTGTTCTGAAGAAGAAGAAATTAATTGGGTGCCTCAATCCCTTTTTTCCCTTCTCTTTGTGTAGCAGACTGCTTGTCAGGAAGCAAGTTTGGACTAACCAATAATGTGAGGTGCTTGTTTTCGTCTCTTCTATCTTTGTTCTATTTTAAGGCTTGTCAAAGTGGTTATTACTCATGTTAATTTAATTTATATGCCATCTAATGTATGAAGAGGAGTCTGGGCAATAAAAGTTATACAATCAGAGATCTAATTCCTTTATCACACAGTTTACATTAGACTGCTGCTCCTTCTCTTCTTGGAAACAAAGTCAACATTGGACTGGTCAATAGCCCTGGGGAGCAGATCCACTGCCTGACTGATGCAAGTGGGAACTAGGCCAGACACTGTCCTTGTTTATCATCTGTCCTGCAATGCTGCTGTTACCTGGGTCTCAGCCAGCTGAGTCCAACCTCCCTTCTCGATATCTAAAAAGTGCTGGAGAAGGGAGTTGCTTTTAGGACTGTACCTCAGGTGTGCTCAGACTCTTTCCTACTCATGTGCACAGCTCCTACATGGAGAACCTATGTACCAGGAGGGCTCTGCAAAGCTGGGTGAAAGTTTTCAGCTTAATAGTTTTAAGGAAGAAAAAAAAGATTCAGCAACACTGAAATTTCTTGTGAACTGATACCTGTTCTGACACTGTTTGCATTTTATTTTAAAATGTAATTCATAGTTGTATATATTTTAGGAAATAAGTTAAATTTTATCCTTTCAAGATAGAAGCATAAACTGTTGGATTGGAAATATTTTTAAATCCAATTTAATAACTTGCAAAAAATTATATATTTTTTAAAAATTATATGAATGTTTTTCCATGAATTTACTGAGTTCTGCATATTTCATTATTTATGATACACAATTTGGAGTATCTAAGTGCCATTACCTTTATTGCAGACTATTAGTTACATTGTAGACATGTACACAGCTTTTTTTTTTATAAATACACTAATACAATCAGCTGCAGTAAAAGCAGCAAGCTTTTATTATTATTATTATTATTGTTATTATTATTATCATCATAATTTTCCTTGAAAATCCCTTAAAACCAATTGTTGAAAATCTATTTTGTCCTAGGCTAGGTTTACTGTTTTTCATTTGGATTCTGTTGCAAATAGTTCTATTCCTAGCCAAAAAAAAATGTATTGAAAAAACCCTCAAATCTCATCTTCACTTTCACATGTAAAAGTGCTAAGTGAGATTATAATGATGTCTCTAAATCTAATGGATTCAGCTAAATGCACCTTTTTTTAAACTCAGCCCACCAATATCTTATCATCAAATGTATTATAACCACACATTTTTATAAATGTTTTATAAACAACAACAAAAAAACCCTTCAAAATTTTAAAAGTTGGTTTTATTTTCTAAAAGATACCAAACTAAATAATTTCTTGGCCCTAACGGATTTAGAGATTATGATACTTGTATTTGAAATACTATGTTGAACAGGCTATCTCACTCAAAAAAAAAAATCAAAGTTTTTGTTAGATAAGAAAAGGACTGCTTTTGAAAGGGAAAAAAAAATCAGGTCTATCAAAATTAAGCTTGATCATCTGACCCTAAACAAAGAGGGCTTTATTCTTCTGTGAGAAAGAAATTAATTCCTGTGCCACATAGGGAGAGCATTTTTACTCTGAATGACTGCAGGTACTTTAAAACTTAGTACAAGTTCCAGAATGCCACAAACTGTGTATCCAATCAGGCAAGAAGCATATGAAGAGCAATAAAATACAAGTTTTAGACTGACATTCTCTTACAGAGAAGCATTAATGTAGAATTTTTTTATGTGAAGATGGTGCCTTTTTTTGCCCACTTGGTAGTCCTTTGGCATCACTCATTTCCTTTTTCTGTCAGAATTTTGATATTATTTCAACTCTTTGTTTATACTTGCACAAAGTAAAGCTTGTGAACGCAGTGTGAATCAGATGAGAAAGCAAATAAAAATCCTCTTTAAACAGAGCTGAGTTAAATATAGTCAGAATTATAAGTAGGTCTTTCTCTAAGACATTTCATAAGAAAATACAGTAAAAACATAACAGTGAAGCTACACTTATTAAATACATTTGACATATTTTGAAATTATATAAGACATTCATGTCATAGGTTAGGAATAATCAAGATAGCTTTCAGAAAGCTATGAATTTTCCTAAACACCACGCTACTTACATATTGGAAATAGCCCAAAGTACAGTTATTTCTGCAGTAATATCTCTATTAAAAAATCTATGGAGAAGTTGCAAATACGAAAGCAAAGGAATACTTTTGAGTACAACTACATAATAGGAGAAAAAGTCACAATTTGCATTTCAGGAAAAAGGAAAAAGTCACATGTAACACTAACTCAACAGAGCAGTGGGACTTTGTTTGAAAATACTAACCCTTATTAGGAAATCTTTTGGAAGATGAGTAACTGTAGCTAAATTATGTTTCTATTAAGGGTAGTGAATTCCTCAGCAAGACAGCAACAGTAAATAAAAGAGAACATGCTTACATTCACTCAATAGTTTCAAAGAATTGAGTATCATTAGTAGAACAAAGAGTTCCTTTACAAAAATAATCATGTCTTTTTCTTTGTTTTCAATATTCTTCTTCATCCACTTGCTCGTCACCCTCCCCCTCTCCCCCACTCCTCACCGCAGAAACATTTGGGTGCAGGATTGGCCCAAAGTTTTTGCTGGGTCCGAGGGGTTTCTTTGCTGCCAGGTGTCAGGGGTAGAGCCCAGATCCTGTCACCATCCCTGAGGCACCATGACCATCTCTGCTGCCTCACTACGGACTTTTTTAGATTGACTGGAAAGATAAATCCCTCAATGTCAACCTCCCTCCATTCTTCTTTTTGTGCAACAGAGCCATTGTCCTCACAGACCATCACTACTATGCAGAGCAAGCTCTAAGGGCTTGCTCTGGGAAAAATAACAACCCAGAGAGGGAAGACTCTCACAGAGGTAATACTGAACAGCCAAACAAGGCTAATGAGGGAGCTGCAGGACAGCACACTTCTGCTAGGCTGCAGAAAGTTACTTTCAAGTACACAGTCTAAAGTTAAGGAAAAGATTTTCAAACCGTGCAGGCTTAAGATAACAAAGCAGACATATCTGTAGGTAAGGAAGCCCATGTGTAAATGCTAAGTATTCTTGCAGAGATAGATGTCCAACACAAGCAAATACTTGGAAATGCTCCTCTAAAAAACAGAGAACAACATGTGAATTTCAGAAGACCAAATTAAACCTGTGGGGTAATTCTGTAGCTGTAAGACTTATGGTGATTCTGTTTTCCAAGACAGTTTTCTGAATCTGCCACTAGAAAATCTGATATCTTGTAGTATTGTACCTGGATGAACAGGAGATGGCAATACAAAAAAGTAATATCAGAAAAGAAATCTTAATAAAAAGCAAATGGTTATTATGCTAGATAAAAAACAAACAACAAAAAAGGCTGTTAACCTATTGTGTTAAATGCTTTGAGAGCTTTAAGAGACCTCTTTGTTCTGAAGCTTTGTTAGAAGCTTTATTATAATTTTAATACAAATATAAAAGTTGTTTGTGATGTTGTCCTTTAGATTCAAAAACTCTTCTGCCTCTATCTTTAATGTTTACTCCCATTGCATTCTTACAGAACAATCATATCCTTGCTCAGCCCTCATTTTTATAGGTGGAATAAATCAGGCAATAAATCATCCTTCAAGGTCTTGATTCTCACAAACATCCAACATTTATTTCCTCGAATGTTGAGTGACCAGTATTCCAGGGGAGACCTCAGCTGCGCCTCATTCAATGACATGAGCATTTTCTTGTCTCTTCAAGGAATCAACTTGGTGGATGCATCCAGGATAGCAATTGCCTTTTCCCTGGCCAGATCTTATACATTCTTACACAGCTTATGGGTTTTATTATCGTGTATCTTCCTCCTTCTTCTAATTTTTCTAGATGACAGAGCTCATAGATTTCATCTGGAAATTTTCATTAGTCATTCTGAAAGTAATGACCTTGCAATCTGCATTGTCACAGTTTTTCCAAGTTCTACTATTCTAGTCCTCAGTCTCATCAGTCATGGAATCACAGAATCACAAAATATGCTGAGTTGGAAGGGACCCACAAGGGTCTACCATCTCTGGTAATTTTGTTCATATTTATGTCAAAACTTGTGTTTTCAGTCTTTTTATCTGCACTGGTTATTATGTTTTGGATATCTTATTTACATAAAGACTCCCAAATTATGTTGTAATGACTTTTAAACTTTTACCCTCAACGTTTCTGACAGAAAAGTTGGCCTCTGTTAGAAGCAGCTAAAGAATGAAAAAATGAAAATCCTGGGTCCTTCAACAAAACAAACAAAAGCACAGCCAGCCATCCTTTTCATTTCCCTTACAAAGAAAAACCTGTCTTACTGTCCCAACAGCAACTGCATCAGGCTGAATATGTCATAGAGACATGACACTACTAAATCTCCGAGAGATCATAATCATAGAATCATTTAGGCTGGAAAATCCCTCCAAGATTATTGAGTCTAACCTTTGACTGAACATCACTTTATCAAATAAACTGCAGCACTAAATGCCACGTTCAGTCATTTCTTGAACAATTCCAGGCATGGTGACTCCACCACCTACCTGGGCAGCCTGTTCCACTGCTTAACCACCTTTTCAGTGGAGAAATTCTTCCTGATGTCCAACCTGAACCTCCCCTGGCGCAGCTTGAGGCCATTTCCTCATGTTGCTGGCTGCCTGGGAGAAGAGACCAACCCCCACCTGGCTACACCCTCCCTTCAGGCAGTTGTAGAGTGTGACAAAGTCTCCCCTGAGCCGCCTCTTCTCCAGGCAAAACAACCCCAGTGCCCTCAGCCACTCCTCTAGGACTGACTCTCTAGACGCTTCACCATCTTCATTGTCCTCCGGACATGCTCCAGCACCTCAGTGTCTTTCTTTGACAAGGGATGAAGTGTCAGAATAGTTGCAAGCCACTGATAGCATTGAGAAAGAAGAAAAGTGTGCTCCTACAGGCAGATAATCTTTCTGAAGCCCTATCTGCTGACCAGGGGTTAGAAAGCAAAAGAGAGGAATCCTTTTGCCTTCTTAAGGCACATGTCTGCATGCACCAGGAGAACTGAGAGGGATCCAGGGATGGGAATACTTCGGTTCATCTGAGATTGAGGTTTTCCTTTTCTCCAGAACTCATCTTATAGATTATACCCCTCCCATCACCTCCATCCATTTTGAAATGCATTATTATCTCTCTATTTATGGTATAAATCCCATAATAAAATTCTTCCCTCCTATGACAGCAGTTTTCATCTCATCAAAACACACCCAGAACCCCAAATCAAAATGCAGTACGATCAATACTGTTCTCAGTCACTCATTGGTATGGAAACTATAAAATAAGATTTTCTGTAGAGGGGAATAGAGTGTTGTAAACCAAAATCAAGACAACAGTTGATAGTTTCCTATCCTAATCTAGTTTCCTATCATTTTCCTGTGATTTAAAGTTTAGTTGCTGTATTCAGCAAATTTGCACTTATATATTTATTCTGTATATATGTATATATTTATTTACCATAATAAGGCTGACAAAGAAAGCTAGAAAAATTTGATTATAACTAAAATTGTACATAGTATGCCTGAAGCTATTTCAATTTTCTGTGGTATTTTTGGGAGTTTTGCTTCTTTTTTTTTTCCTTTTCTTCTTTTTAACTGTGATAGGATAAAAAGAGATGGATTTTTATTAGGAATATTATCAGAAGTTTACAAGCTTTTTCTGATGAACTATCTAATCTATCCTATTTGTGGGCACAATGAACAAATATATAGTAAGTAGGGATTTCACAGAACTGTTATTAAAGTATTATGAAATCTTAAACATAATTGAAAAGAAGGTGCAGCAAAAATACATACTTTCCATTGCAGATTTACATAAAAATAAAACCCAGTTCTTTCACTGACACATATAAGCACGTATTCTGAATAAGTATTTTCCAACAGCACTGAACAAGGGTGTGCATAATAATGTGATTACTGGTCCTTTTAACTTCAACATGCAAGTGGATCTGCCCCCTATGTGTAAAGTTCACATGTGTAGGTATAGACACATACATGTATCCACAGGCTCACACACACACTCATTTTTCAACTGAATAGAAAATCAAACCTTATAAATAATAGCTACATTGCAGCAGTTTCATACATATCACTTTCATTTTTATGTAAGTCCAAACCTTGCAGTATGCTAAAGGGAAGAATGATCTACAATTTGAATTCAGCCCTTTTTGACCAATTCTTCAAAAGAAAAAAGGAAGACAGAAATGAACTTTGCTGGCTTCAAAGACAGTTGTAAACTAGAATTTCAGATCTACTCATTCCATAAAAATATGGAACCTATGCTTTTAAAAAAAAATCTGACTTTGTATTTCTGATCTTCTATTTGAGTTTCCAGAAACAAATAACTATACATGTCATAAGTGCCTTACTTGTAATCGTGCAAGTCACTGAAAAAAAATTAAATTGAACAATTCAGGAAAAAACTGTGGAGCTTACACATTTATTTCTACAGTTTTTATACTTCCTTTAAAATACATGCACTGCATCAACAGCACACCTCCAGTTCCTGAAGATCTGTTCCAGAAGTTCATACCTGGCACCACTCTTGGAGGCCTATAAATCTCCACATCGGTTCTAAACCTTCAGAATGTGGTTAGTACCAATATTCACAGTATAAATTTTAAAGAAGTACCTAGTTTATATTATATTGTCGAAACAGAAATGTTCTTTTATTCTCAGTTATGGAGACATTATTAAGTTACGCAACAAATTAAAATGAAATAGACATTTTTAGGTTTCTCCTCCCATCTTGTACACTACAGGAAGGAAGAGAAGTGGGCCCCTGATTTAGAACATGAGTATTTAGTCTCCAACAATGGAATTTGGAAAATCTATCAAGTCTTATGTGTATATTGTTCTAAAAAATGCATTAATTTAATTCACTGATTTCTGACAAAATTCAAAATAAAAAGTAGTGACTGACAAAACATGACACATTTTATTTGCTCTGATTATGCCACAGATAGTACTCTTAGCCTGAGTCACATCAAGACAAAGTAAATATGATTCTGGACTTAGTTTTACATTCATAAATAACACATAATCATATTTTTTATGTTTTACTTGCTCTTTGAGTGTCTTTGCAACTTTAGAAGTTTCATTCCTATTGTTTTGAAATTTACACCAAGCAAAATTTGGAGAGCTGTAGTATTTTTCTATAAAGAACAGGTAAATCTGTAGATAATACTGAGAAGTGTTTGGACGCCACAGCTCAGATTTGAAGTCATTTATTATCTTCACTGAGCAGAGTGAGTTAGGGCTTATGCAAGGCAAGTCATCCTCTGTTTGGTAGCCGCATGTGCCTTCCCCCTGGGAATACAGTCCTTGTTCCCAGTCAGAGCTGGACTACTGGCTAAGATGGAGCAAAGATTTGTTCAGTCACAGCAATTCCTGTTTCAATGAGATTTAGGAGCTAGAAAGAAACACCGGATCAAACCACAAAAACCAGTCTGTAAAATACTTAATATAAGTATATATAGTGAGTGGAGTAAAACCAACCTAGAAATCCTTTCTGCAATACAACGCCACTTTTTATTACTTCCAGAGCATGCAATTGATGCTGATATATCTAAAATAGCATCTTACTGTATACAACTATCTATATTCTTGTCTCATACTTAGAGTGCATTCTTGAGCAACACAATGTTAATTACAGTTCTGGGCTTCAAATACACCTACTTCTTTTATCACTTGATTCAACTGCATGATGATATACTTTCTGGCTTAATATTTATGAGTAGTGTAGAAAAGTATTGCAACCTTTTTGTTAAAGCTGACTAAGCTTTACCTTGTGAAAGGATCACTTCTACTGCCCATCAGGCAATAAAAGACATCCAGGGGAAAGGGGTGAAGTATATGATGATATAAATAAATGATATTGCTACTTACCTTAGTTTAGATACCCTGACTATGCGAGAGGAATGCTGCAATATGAGTGCATTCTATGCTAGGCTGAATCTTTTCCTCTTTGTTTTCCTTCTTTTAGTAAGAAAGAACCCTTAGGGCCAGGTCCTGCTCCCACTGAAGACAAGAGCAAAAGTCTTCACTGGGGTTCAGGAGCAGGATAAGGACTTTAAAACATTCTTCTTCCCTTTTGTATCTTTCTGTAGGAGCTTTTGTTCCTTCAGGCTATGCAGATACCAAGCTTTTAAGATTTCTAAAGTCACAATAGAGAGTTGGAAGTCTTATTTTCCTAACAAAGCATCATGCGGTCATCTAATTTATCTGAAATCACTGACCCCAATTTGCCAGTTTTATTTTAAAAGATCCCAGAATATTAAATTTATTCTTGACTAAGAAATCAAAGGTAGTTTTAAAAAACATAGTTTATGCCACTACAGGTACAACCTTTTATTCGAGTTGCATAGCTGCCATTTATTTGCTCAGATTTCAGTTCCCACATTCACACTCAACTCTTCCGTTGGAAGAAATTTCCTATACATAAAGAGCTGCTCTTAGCCAAACCATTAACCACTGCTGATACCTACAAATGCCTCTTTGCATTTCCTTGCCTACCTGTAAATAAGGCTTCTAAGAGACAAAACCACTTTCTATTGATCAGTACAGAAAGTTATTATGGTACATATTCTAAAAAGCATTTGTATATTGTTTCTTGCAGATATTTAATAATCAAAGAAAATTAGTATCTCAGAAATTTATTTGCAGCTGGAAAATCTTCTCTCTTGAGTGGTCTATATTCATATACATGTAACACAGATGCCACAGATGAAATAATGGTTAACCATGTTTGGTGAGAGTCCTGTTTCCAAAGAGTGTGTGTCTCACTCACCTGTTTGGCTAAGCTGAGATGTGCTTCTGCTCCTTCGAGACACTATGGCAACCACTTTGGCACTAAAGCTGGAACGCCTTTTCTTCCCACCTGTTCCAACCATGCCGACAGCCGTGTCCGACTGACTCCCGTCAATGTGCTCCAGCTTATACATCTCTCCGCTCACACTTGTGCTCTTAGTGATTCTCCCTGAAGTCCCCATCCGTCTGCCTTGCATTTTAGGAGTAAATGTACTACAGTTACAAAGTAAAAACAAACATGTTAATTTGTCTGTGTTAACAGCATTTCCAAAACCCTTTTTTTTTTTTAATTAGTCAGTTAATTTTAAGTCCTGATACATTTTCATTTATTTGGTTCACAAATAAAAGTTTAATTTGATGCACCTTGGAGTACATATTTCCAGTATATAATTTGTTCTCCGCTTCTTTGAGGGAAATAAATAAAGTGAAGACTTTCCCACGTTTTTCAGAGTGACAGAAAGAGAGACATTTAAAAGTTAAGTGAAGCCTTCCTGTCTATATCCCCCCAAGACAAAACAAATAAAACAACAGTTTTACAAACAAGGAAAATTATTGTGGGCTAGTAGTTTAGCACATGTACCTTATTGGTACTGTTCACCAAAGCCTTAAGACCTAATAGAAATGAAGATATCATCGTCTGTATTTTCATACTTCACAGAGATAATACAGTATGTAGTATTTTTTAGGTCTTCGCTCTCTCACTTCAGTGGAGGTAAGCCACTAGGACTTTCATTGACTGACAGAAAGATGAATCACTCTGTCAGTGCTGTTTGAGTTCCTTTAGCTACTGCATTGCATTTGAATGTTTCTATACAAGTCCTTTTTCTGCTCCTGTGCATAAAGGCAGGACAAAGTATTCAGAAACACCGTCTAGAGACCAGTCTCAAATACACACAGGACATGCTAATACACAGTCATAACTCTGCTATGACCAAGCAATGCCCTAACTCTAATGGCAGTATAAAGTTAGCTGTCACTCTGTAGAGACACAGAAGTTTAAGTAGCAGCTGAACTCACTTCAGATGCAGTTGTTAAATCAGCCAGGCACATAGGAAATTCCTTGATCTTATATTGCTGATTAGTAGACCTACTGGTAACATGCTAATTTTAGGAATTTTTCTTCAATAATTCTGTATTTTGAAGTCAATTGTATTTGTTAGCCAACAGTTCTGCTGTCCCTCCCTGCAGGTTCCCTTCCCAGTAGATGTGATGGCCTGCTCCTGTTTCCCCTTCCTACCCCCCACTCCCTCTCCTCCGGTCAAAATAAGAAAGGCTTCTTCATGTCATGGCAAGTTTCAGACAGATAGGAGATCGGGACAGGGAGAAATGAAGGTGTCAATGGGAGATGATAGTCTGTCAGTTCTACAGATCTGGGCCCTGCTAGAGTTTAAACCAGTCCTGTCTAAGGACAGATCCAGGAAAGTATAAAATAGTGTAAACCTAAATTATGTTATACTGACAATTACCAAGAGTTACTAATGTGTGACCATAGGTAAGAGCAGATAAAAATAGACAAAATTATTTGAAGAAGAAGCTGGAAAAGTAAAGTCTTTGCATAGACAACACTTAATAGAAAGATCACTATCAACCTCTGCACAGGCTTTTAACTATGCTCAGCACTCAGGATCTGCTCCTGTTAAGCTCAGATAAAAAAACAGCCACTACCTTCAAACAGAACAAGCTGCTTGATGCACTGAAGTACTCAAGAACACATTTTAGTGGGTCACCTGAGGTACATTGAGCTTAAAATAGGTCCTGTCATGTTCCCTCCTATCCCACAGAAACTTTGTTGACTGGCTTCTGGGTTTGCATGGCAAAAATATAAGATATATGTATTTTGATGTTTCTGTACAGAATTCCTTTGTATTTTATCACAATTCTCCCCCAGCACACGCTCCCTCACATAAATGTGAGCACACACACATACTCACACACATACATATTCAATCATTTTAGGAAGAATTTTAACTGAAATAAAACCCCACCTCAAAAAAGACCATCTTCCATATATATACAAGTATCAAGGAAAGATTTTGGGTAAGACAAACTAGTACTGTTCACTTAAAAATAACATCAAAGTGAAAAAAGTGCCCTAAAGTATTTCCCATTTTCAAAATAGAGACTGATTTTCTTGAGGTAGATTAATTATTGACTTTAACATAAATCATGTCCCTAATATAGTACGAGTGTTTATTTCATAGGCTACATATATCACTGCTTTATAAAGTTGCAGTGATCACTAAATGACGATATTTTTGTTGTTCACCGAATGCAATAACCTTCACTTCACAAAATATCTAACCTAGTATCTAACCTAGCAACTACTTTTCTTCAAAATAACACAGTCTTTTCTTTATCTCTCCACAGACACTGCCACATAGAAAAAATATGACTCAAGATTGCCATGTAGCAGTCATTCTTCAAACTGCAAATTAATTTTAAAAAGCAGTGATGAAAATCACAAAACACATGCCGAAACTTCTGATAAACGTATTTTCCTACAATTTGAGAAGATTTAGTGAAATTTCTCTCTTAATTTTGGAGCTGGATATTGGCCCATAGCTCTAGCACACACTCTGGCTATGGCCCAAGAATCTTGGGAAGTGTGTTCTCTTTAATAATTGATGCTACTAACTTGAAGACTTATCAAGAAAACCTTAAAACTAAAGATCAAATGTACAGTGTGATAAGAGTGTCTAAATATGCAACCAACCAGCGTCATTAGGTCCAAGTGCTGTCACAAAATCCCTGCATTCAAACAGAAACTCTGATCCTTTCTACTATGGACTGGTTTGCTTCTCTGGAGCTGGAGACACTCGGCTATTTCAAGCAGAGGGTAGAATCACACAGGCCTCCTTTCCAGGGGTCCTTCCTACTTGGATTAGACATGGGCAACTCCATTCCACGTGGGTAATTCCTTTCCACCAGAACTTGAAATTGGATTTCAGCAACTGTTTCTACGTAGCCAACAACGGCCCCTACACAAAGCTTTCTGCAGTCATTTTGTTCCCATTTTGAGCCCTGGAGTTGTCAGTTCTGTCCATTCTTGAGTTTATGCATTGATACATCAGTAAGAGAGAGGAAAGAAACAGAAGATACTTCTTTTGAGAGCATCTGTTACCGTTTGAGCTATATTGACATGTACTTTGTTGACATACTAATCTATAAACCTATAATTTCCAGCACTTAAGTTTAATGGACTATAAAATCTGCCATGCAGTTAAAGAATTGTTTGCCATATTATTGAATTTGCTCTAGTGAATTTCAGGTGTTTATGAATATAATAAACACTAAAATCATGATGTTTTTATGCCAGTCTTCACTTTTTTTTTTTTTACAATTGACCTGAAATGCTCTGATCTCACATTATTTAAAAAGTATTTAGGAGACAGTGATGTCCAACAGTTGAGAAAAAAGGATAGTATTGTAAGGTTTAAAAAAAAACATTTTTGAGGTATGAATTCCCTAATTCAGAGACTACAGAAACTGTCTGAATAATAGAAAAATTGCTTTTTCAAAGACTCATATAAATTCATTTTTGATTCTCTGTGACTGTTACAGGGAACTATAAGATTTACCTTAATAAAAAAACCAAAACCTGAGAAATTTAGAATTCCAATTAATCTTGTACTTGTTTTTACCTTGTAAATATGCAGTTCTTACTTTCTTAGGAAATATATTCTAGTGTACTAGTACAAAATAGCTATTAATTTGCTAGAAACAGGCATAACGGGATAGGACCAAGGATCCTACATCTGTCCAGTACCTCCCGTTGTCATAACAAAGCAAACAGATTAAGTTTCCTTTGCGTTCATCTAATCCCTGTGCTAGTTTATTATTTTTTATTAACTGGAACAGTCTGAAAAGAACAGGCGTTTAAAATTCAGTCTTCTTATACCATCTCATTGAGTACCCTTAAAACACAGTATTTTTCCATTATGCTACTGGTTATCACTTAAAGAAAAATCTCCTAGCTCACACTGCTACTTTCTTCAGTAGCATTAGAGTTTAATTTATGAAGCACAAAGAAGAAAAGGAGCTGCATGAATTTACATATATCCCTTTGCACTTAACCATTCTGATAATAACCTAACTAAAATTTTATTTCCTTTATTGGACTTGCTGAGATTATTAACACATTCATTTAAATTCAGATGCAAGTTTTTGTAGTCTTGTGGCTAAAATTGGTAAATTATTAAATTATATTTAAGCCTAGTTATCATAACACAATAAGTAAATAAAATTTTCAGTAGCAGGTTAATGAAGAGTAACATATTTATTAGTATAGTTCATTTAGTTATAAATTAAATAATTCACTATGTTTTTATTTAAAATTATTTTATGATCTTTAACAATTCTTCTGATGACTAGTTCAGCAAAAATCTTATGCTATTTCTAAGAATTTCTAATTACTGTCATATCAACATAATTGATGTGCATATTAAGAGTGGTTACAGACAATCTATACAGGCCTCTGTATTACGTCACAGATACTCAGCATGGAAAAAGAATAACTGGATTTTTAATTTATTTTTTTTTAGTTGAACATCTAAAGAAAACCTGCCTCTGACCCCAGCAAGAGCAGAGGAGCCTCCCCAGCACTGGGGTCAGACTACTACAGGTTCTCACACCAGCTGGGAAGACACCACTCCCTTTACCAAGAGGAAAGTGCTTACAGCTGCCAAAATTTATGCAGTTGAGGTGGATCCCATCTAAAGTGGTATCTGAACTATACAAGCCAAAATCAAGACTGCATGTTCATGTCAACCATCAGAGTTCTGACAGAAAGCAACACATTCAGTTTTGCAAGCTCCCCCTACATGAAAGTTGTATCTGTGGGAACGAAGAATGAACTATTAAGATGAAAAACTTAATCAAAGAGTGGTTTGAGTTACAAGCTAGCCTAAAAATTAACCCTGAAACAAATTCTATAAGATGAGCACGCTACAAGGGCATTGTGGATTATACTTGATTGTATTAAGTTACAGCACACACAACTATATAGAACAGAAACAAAGCCAAGTACCTGTATTAAATAATTAGATATCTTTCTACATACAGATAACTAATATATATATATATTCAAGATTCATAAAAGTATACTGGACAAATCAGTTGATTTGAGAAAATCCGTATATAGACACATACTCAGTATTTCTCAGTAATTACATAAAATACCTGCACATTCCACCTGAAAAAGAAAGATAGTAAGACACAGGAAGCTAGAAAAATACTTGCCCAGAAACTCACCTATGTAATATCTGGAAGTATATCCTTTCAGGGGAAAAATCTGAAGTGATTAGCCATTGCTAAAATTACAGCATTTTCTTCATTCTCTTAGAATTACTGATGATGTATAAAAAAATACTTTAGGTGTTTATTTTCATGATCACTCATTTTTACTCCACCCATTTTTCCAGTAATGCAAGCCATGAGTAAATAAATAGCGCCCTGTATTCCTTGCTGTGTAGATGATGTGATAATGTAAGTTCTTTGCAGACAGTTGCAGTAACTTGAATCTTTCAGCAGAATCCCTGGCCTCCACCAGCACGAGCTACTGCTCTTCCCCTCTCTCCTGCCGAATGCAGCATCACGTACTCACTCATAGCCCCTATGGCACCCTTTTGCAATGAGGTAGCTCATGAATACTAATAACCTCCTGAACATTTAATAGTTGTGGACCAGAGGGAAGGTATTTTTATAATGAGAAACATTAAATTTCTAAAAATAAGGTGTCTAGTTATTAGTATTATATGATATATAATCAATAAATCCAAACTCTTAATTACTTATCTACAAATTGCTCTTACATTCTAAGAAAATATATTTATATTTACATATGATATATAACATTTTCTTCAGATTAATTACTGTACAATTTAAAATAAATATTTATAAATATTCATTTGCATTTAATAAAATATTTTAAATATGGTGCTTTACAAATCAAAGGACAAACACATATTATAATTCTCTCTAGTTAGTCAAGAGAATTTTTTAGACCATAAAAGTTAGTTGATTCGATCAAATAATAATTTTGTACAGTCTGTACCAACTGGAACTACACATTGCTTTAACGTGCACATTGATCATATATTAGAGCTATGAAATAGCTATTAGAATCACCAAAAAAACCCTTTTACTCCTATAAAAGCACCATATTAGAGTCCTATTAGTGTATTAAGATATTTGAAGATCAGTAATTTCAAAGTTATATCTGTTGTTGACAATATTCCTATATTGTATTAAAGTGCCACTTAGTGACACAGACACTGCCTCTGGAATGACACCGTCCCAACCCCACTATGTGCAAGCTCTCACTGAGGTAAAGGCTGGGGAAGATTTCATTACATCATCTCCTCGGGGAGAATGCTTTTCTCAGGGGCACACTGACCAGTGAATTGTGCAAGTTTCACAGCTCTGACAGATTTCTATTTTTTAAACTTGTAAAACTAGCATTTTTCCATGAAATGGAAGAATAACAATTCAGAAAGTAAGTCTGAACATTACAAAAAATAAGCAAATTCTAATTATTTTCCAAGCAAAAGATAAGCAGATTTTTATTATTTGCCATGAACATTTCAAGTTAATTTATATTCTCTGAAACAAGCAGAGCAATTGTCTCTGTGTGTGGGAGCCCGTGTGTCTGCCTGCACATACCCAAGGCACTGACAGCCCGAAGCCAACTAATGACATGAATCACAAAATGAAGCCAACACAAAAGCAGTCACCCCGGGGGCACTGTCAGCCCAGGGGCACTGCTCAGGGTTAACTATTGCTGTTAATGCTGGTGTGGACAGGCTAATGTGAATCAAAGGGCAAACAGCTCAAATGACCCAAACTTGATTGCGTATACTCATATATCAAGCTAAAGGGTACCAAACTTAGAAAGGATGTAAATGTCAAATTTGTATCGAGAAAATAGGTTTTGGGGATGTGTGTATGACAAATGCAAAAATGTGTAGCTCAACACTGCAGGAAACGTTCTTCAGTATCAAGAGAGCTGAATTCACGCGTTTTTCTTTCTTTGCATGACATTCAGGAGTAACTTTATTTCTCCCCTGTTACAACATATTGCATTGCTTTTTTTCCCTCCACAGAACCATGAGGTACTGTGATCTTGCTGCTCTTCATGTAAAAATGCTACATCATGGATATGAAATAGATTGCTTGCTGCTCCTTTACAAAACTAATAGCAACAGGCAATAGCACCAAAATAGGAAATGCAGAAGGAAAATCCAAAAACCGAAATGGAACAGTGCAAGGTCAGGACTAACAAAAAAAATATAGATAAAATTTTAGAAAAGATAGTAAACTGAGATGAAGTTAAAGCAAGTGAGAGCTACTATGAGGTCTGAGCCATGGCTAAAACTGTTTTCCTACATTTCTTTAATGTAAAAATAACAAGTCCTGCCTGTTTAAAATATTAGCATAATGTTCTTATACAAAAAGTTTGTAGATACATTTCATCTTTATCAACTGCAATAATTAAATGAAAAAGCAATTAAAATAATTTTTCAGGCTTTTTCAAATCATTAAGAAAGACTACTAGTGATGTGACAGTTTCTTTGAAAGAGGAAACATAATTAGATAATTAAAAATGCAGAAGCAACGCTCCATAGTACATTTTTCATGTGCAGATGTTCTGAAGGGATTAAAGATCCATCTCCCTCACTCTCTGACAGACACATAAAGCAGTTTATAATGAAGGATTTTCAAAAATCATTATCTTTAGATAACGAGTAATTAAAACATTAATTACTCTGGCTTCACCTTGATTTTGTACATAAATGACCTCAGAACCAGAAGTTTCCATCTGTAATATACTCTTTAGGGATAAAGAGGATACATTATATTTTTTAAACAGCTTTTCTAGAAAGTTTTCATATATCTTGCCTTCATGATAACAATTTGGAGGCTACTGACCTCTATTTCCCCCTGCAAAAAGCAAAAGTTGTGACTCAGGTTACATCAGAGTGCCTGTCCTTGCCCCAAGACAGATCACCTGAGCTGCAATATTAATTAATTACCATACCTGCCCAATAGGTTTCTCTCTTTAATGAAACTGGGAAGTGTATTGGTTCATGAAACAGTTTTGATGTTTGCTTTTAGTTGCAGTGATTTGGATAACCAGAAACAAATTAGGATTGCCAATTTAATTCAAGCATTGCAATGGCTGCTTACACTGTGGAGATTTTAGATGCCACATCCCTTGCCTGTTACCTATATCTAATCTGTTTGTCAAACATGAAAAATTATCATAGAAATCTTCCATGCCTGGTGTCTGCCCATGGTTGAATTTCTTCTTTTATCTATTCTAAGTTCCAGCTGATATACCATGACAGATTGTCTGGCCCTTTTGAAGGAAATGAAAAGAAAAAAAATCCATATTGTACTATCCCATAATAATAATAACAAAAAAGTAAATTCACTTCACTTTGAGAAGTACTTATGGCTAGTGCCTGACTGAAAGATTCCAATGAGGTGATCTTTCTATTTGGCACAAACCATTTTCTTTTGAGTATCTCTCAGTTTGTTAAAACAACATCTTTAAGTTATAACTCTCATGTTAAGAGATTTCGAAGAGACCAGCAGTTAAGATACCAGGAGGCTTTCTTTGTGCAAAATGACATTGCACTCACTCACAGGTTCCTATTGCTAAATAAATTGTACATTTCCTGATTATTACTATTTTGGTTACAGGTCAGAGGTAGAAATTCAGTATTTCCCAGAAATTGCACCTCTTGGCTGTTCTACATTTGGGAAAAAATTAGCTAGACTGTCCAGGATGCAGGGAGGCTGCATCTTTGTTGGCCATCAGGTATGACTCAAGGCAAAATCACCTGACTGGGGAACAAAAAAAGTAAGATGGACAAAAATCCCCAGAAGGAAAGAGTTCATGGTGATACTGAAGTAGAAGGAGAATAAGAAAACTTGAGGAATAAATTCTTATTATTGCTCTTTCAGAAAACAAAACAGTTCCTAAAAATTCCTGAATCTGAACAAAAATAGTATGTTCAATGTCCCATGACAAGTATTTATTATATTACGACCCCCATAAAATGGTCAGTTTATCTTTTGTAGTCACAAAACACTCACTATCCTCTCTGCTTTTGCAGAGGAAGCTTTTTCATGTGCCTTTCACACTGTTTTGCATGATGAACACAGTAACCATACAAGCCGTGCAATCTTTTACTCTGTCACTGGGTTAAACTAAACCAGAACATTAAAGAATCACGTATGAATTTTGTTCCAAAGTTTCCACATGATGGGGGGATTGAATCCACAGCATCAAGACACAATAAATTCACATGCAACAGGCAGCATATGATCACCAACAAAGACATGTCTGAAATGACTGGTCACTAATCACACAAAATCTACAGAGCAGAGAGTAGTTTTCAAGAGCAGTAATAAACTGGGCAAGTGAGAAACCATCCTTTATCTTTCTACAATTCCTGCCTCATTCTCTAAACAAGTTTAGAGAAGGTTTTATCCCTATGGCTTTGCCTCAAAGTCTTTCAGGCTTTTACTGTTTGGTCTTATATCCATGTTTCTCTATTTTAAGCAAAGTAGCAGTCATACTACTGCTACTCAAGATAGTTTCCATCAGCTTGAGCTTTTGGTGTACCTAAAAAAAAGACAAGCATTGTAATTGTTTAAAAGGCCTCTCTGTGTTGACCAACATCAGTTACTTCTCTAGAAGGAAGCTGAATTAAGATATCAGTTTGTTAAGCACACAAAAGTGTCCCGGCTTGTAAATAAAGATATGAACTATTGTTCTTTTTAAACCCAGATTTAAAATGTTACCATTATGCTAATGGATTCCAGAGCATAATGTTATGAGTAATCATTAAAAATGTACTAATTCTTGTAAAAATGTATCACTCTCTTGAGTGTAGAGTTGTTAAAGAGTTCAGCAGTTTTCACTTTCACGTAAAATTTGCATTGGTTTTTTGACTTATAAATTTCCAATCTGGAAAACAAGACTGTTATTTGTACATTTTAACAGAAAATAAATGTTGCATTATAAAGACATTAATTACTTTAATAGTGTAGACTAATTCTAATATCTCATATTTCTTTCTTAGAAAGAAGGAATTCCAGTTTACACAGAAGATGTAGGATTTCATACTTATGTGAAATACAGCCTAGTCATCTTAAAAAAAAATTGCACCTCAAAATTTCAGTATCTACAATTTGTCATGAGAAAGAAATACCCAGGTCAATAAATACTCTTCAGTCAAGTTAAATTTGCAGAGATGTAATTTAAAATATAAATTGGGAACTCACTCAGAATTTTGACCATTAAAAATGGAAACTTCAGGAAAGATAACAACTTCAGTGTTATGTCCGCAAAGCCATGTTAGTTCACATTAAGAACAGAAATGAGTAACTTTTCAATGAGCACCATTGCACTGGATCTTTGACACCTGATTAAAAAAAAATCATATTGAAGTATTGATTCTAGTGATCCATAGCCCAGCTGATAAATTACAACTGCAGCCATCTATACATTTGCAAGGCTTTAGCTATGCAGGCTTTGAAGCAGGTATAATATGGAAGATAAATAGCAAATGAGAATTTAGTCCAAGATTCTTTAGAAATGTGACAACCACAAAGGTTGAGTCGATTCATACTGTGAATATATATGCAGCAAGAATTCATCATTTCTGCTACTGCTGCAGGCATGTAATTGACTGTGAGGTGCTTTAGGCCTGAGAAATATGGAACAGACCTTCCACAGTGATGCTTTGAAATGCTGCATGTGGCAGAATTTAAGCACAAACACAGGAAACACTCCCTTGAAAATGCCATTTAAGGACCAGATTTTCAACGTGATGCAGACTGATATTGCCACACCGCTGTTCGTGTAGCTGTGGAGATTTGTAGTTGATAGGATCTAGCTCTTCATATATTGCTAACACCTACTTCTGAGCAAGAGACCCAGCTTAGCACGCTGCTAGAGAGCTGTGATCACTGACACCTGATGGCACACAGCTAGGCATGCCGGATGCATGCAAGGTTATTTTTTTTAAAATCTGCTTGGCAGTGCCACAGCACATACAGCATACAAGGTGGACCTACTATGTCTTCTAGCATGACACCCTGAAGGCTCTCAGAATCCGACAATGAGGAACCACCATGATTCCAAGGACATGATGTCTCCTTTGCCAGACAAGGATCTGGGTAGATAGGAACTTGCAAAACTAAAATAACAATTAATTTAATACAGAATACCAGTACTGAGGAATATAAAACGCAGGAATATCCAATTTTACCTAGTATATACAAACAGATCCCTCTTATGCTAGGCTCCAGCACTGCACATTGCCCTGCAAATTTATACAGCTCAATCCTTTCTTTTTATAATATGAACTTGATCTAACACCAATTTGTATAAGAAATATGGGATCAAACTTATGCAAGGTACAAAATAATCTGTTATACTCCACAGATTTTCAGGATCTTCTTTCAGGTTTAGATAATGAGTGTGGCATAGTGAATATCCCACACAAAGTCCATCTGAAACTAATTGTGATTTGTTCCCATTTTTCAGGTGATTTACTTTTATTGATGAATAAGCTATAACGTTCTTCTGTTGTTGCCTCCACTAGTTCTGCCTGCAATATTTATAGTAATAATTAAAAGATTTTACATTTTGGTTTTTTCCATGAGTAAAGTATCTTGACTACACCCTGAGTCACTGTAGCACAAATTCAATATAAAGATTTTAATTACTTTTGTAATTAACAGGAAATGAGTGGGATTCTTTATTTCAACACAGAAGTTGAAATAAATGTCATCAAATGCATGAAAAGCCTTGGTGTATTGTTTCACTTGGTTCACTGTTATGACACGAGGTTAAACTTTGCCCAGCTGGCTCTGTGGTGCAGTACTGCTGCATTTTAGTGAATCAGTGTGCTGAAAAGGATAGATGCAGCCCTAGTCTAAAGAGAGGGTGGTGGAAGGACTGAACAACTGTATGGCCCCAGGCACATCGCATACACTTATGATGTAACAAGCAGCACTACTGGGAAGCCTGAGAAGAGGCCACAAGAATCTTCAGACTCTACTCCATTTTCCTTCATCACTAGAAATTGTATCAAACTAGTTCCGGTATACTATGTGGGAGGATGGAAAACCAGTGAGAGAAAGTCTATTTCCAACCCAGGGAGTGTCCTTTGGCCACAGCACCTTGAGAGATCTTCTGCAGCTCAGTGCAGCTGTTTGTCCTCAATGAGATTGCAAACCTCCAGTTACTTCACTGGCTCCAAACTAAAGACACTGAGCATTTTGTGCAAGAAAACAGCATAATAAGCAGCATGAAATGAAAATCTGAAAAGAGAGTCACAGAATAGTTGAGGTCAGAGGACACTTTTGGAGATTGCTTAGTCTGACCCTGCTGCTTACTGAAAGCTTGATAAAAGCAGGTTGCTCAGGGCCATATCCACTTGGGGTTTGGATATCTCCAGATACTGAGAGTGCACAACATCTCTGAGTTACAGTGTTTAATAAATTTTGCAGAAAAAATGTTTTTCTCATTTAAGAGTGATTTGCTTTATTCAGTTTGTGCTCATTGCCTCTCATCCTCTCACTGAGAAGAATCTAGCTTTATCTTCTCTACTCCCTCTCAGCAGGCATTTATGCACATGGATAAGATCCCCGTTGAGCCTTCTCTTTGCCAGAGTGAACACTCTCAGCTCTCTCAGCGTCTCCTTGTATGACAGACACTCCAATCCCTTCATCATCTTCATGGCCCCTTGTGGGACATGCTCCAGTAGCTCCATGTCTCTTGTACAGTACTGGGGAGCCCAGCACTGTACTCAGCATTCCAGATATGTCTCACTAGAGTTACTCAGCTCTGCTGAGGGGGAAGGATCATGTTACTCAGCCTGGCAACACTCTTCCTAATGCAGCCCAGGATGGCGTCAGTTATTTTTAATGCAAGGAGGCATTGCTGACTCAAGTTCACCTTAGCATCCACAAACATCCTAGGGTCTTTCCTGAAAAGCTGCTTTCCAGCTGCAAACTGTGTTCTAGCTGTGAGCCCCCAGTGTGCAATGGCATAGGGGTTTATTCCTCCCCAGGTGCAGGATTTTTCATTTCCTTTGTTGAACTTAATAGGGTTCCTATTGCCCTTCTCCAACCTGTTGAGGTCCCTCTGAATAGTGTCACATCCCCCTACTATATCAACAATTCCTATCAGTTTTCTGTTGTCTACAAACCTGCTGAGGGTGTATTCTGCCCCATCATTCCAATCACTAATGAAGACGTTAAACAGTACTGACATAATATTGATCCCAGGCACACACCACAGGTGACTTGCCTGCAGCTCGGCTTTGTGTCACAGATCACAATCCTCTGAGCCTGGCATTCAGCCAGTGTCCAATCTGCCTCACCGTTCACTTACCTAGGCTGTACTTCCTCAGTTTGTCTACGAGGGTGTTTTAGAAGAGGGTGCTGAAATCCTTACTAAAGACAAGATAGAGAACATTTGATATTCTCCTCTCATCCATCAAGCCAGTCAACAAATGACAGAAGGCTATCAGGCTTTTCAACCATGATTTGCCCTTTGTAAATTCACACTGACTATCCATAATCACCTCTTGTGCTGTATGTTTGGAAATGGTTTCCAGGATTATTTGCTCCACCACCTACCTAGAGGTTGAGCTGAGGCTGACAGACCTATAGTTTCCAAGATCCCTTGCTCTTCTTGAAGACAGTAGTGATGATTTCTTTCTTCCAGTCTTCAAGAACATTCCCTCATTGCTATGATGTTCCAAAGACTATTGAGTGGCCTTGCAATCACATCAGTTAACACCAGCTCATTTAGTGCTCACAGGTACACCTTGTCATGTGCCAATAACTCGTACATGTTCAGTTTGTTCAAGTGTTCCTTGGTCTGATCATCCTCTGATGAGTTCTTGCTCCAGACTTTTCCTCTGGTCCGCAGTGCACTGTGGAAATCTCCTGGATTGCTTGTGCCCTACTGCATTGCTCAACCAGCAGAAACTAGCCAGCATGGTTTCAGTTCCCCCTGAAAACCAGAGCATATGACTGGAAGGAGGCTTCATCTATTTCGTCTTCCTGATCAGAAAGTCCATAGCAGACACCCACAATACCGTGACATTAGTGGGGCTCTAATCCTGACCTCTAAACTCTCAGCTGGTTCATCACCCATCTCTAGGCAGAGCTCCCTGCATACTCTGCTCTCTCACACAAAGGACTATAGCCCTTCCTTGCCATTCTGCCCTGTGCTCCCATGGACTGCAGCACTCCAGTCATGTGACCTGTCCCACCACACCTCTGTGACCATGATGAGACCACAGCCTTGCAGCTGCACAACAAACCTCTAATTCCTCTTGTTTGTTCCCTGTGCATTAGAGCACAGATCATCCAGAGATCCACCCACTTGTGCTCATCTCCCACTAAAGGTATGAGAGGTTCCTCCAATGCTCTCTTTTCAATCACACCTTTATTCATGTGCATACACTTTGGGTGGCTCCTTCCTGTCCTGTTTTGTTGTTTATGAGGTCCTGCCTTTCTCCGTTACTCTGCACCCGATGCTTATCAACCCATCAGCCACTTTGTCACTTGATCATGTTTCATCATTTCTCTCCTCCATCATTCCTGTTTCAAAGCTTAAGAGTACTAGTGCTAAGCGTCTATGTACTGAAAGAACAACAGCTACATGCAAGTTGTATACGCAGTTCTGGAAATCAGGGGCGAAAATATTTGTCATATAGAGTTTACAGTACCATCCAAAAAAAGTTCTTTTTTTTCAGTGACATACTGAGAACAAAAATCCCAAGAAGCATAAATGAGTTTGTGATACAAATCATTCAGTGGCATGGTATAATATGTGAAATAAATTAGGACTGGTTTAAGTCCACTGTTACATTATCCTCTTTCCTTGATAAGCTCATTTAAAATATTTTAATTAAACTTAAGCATTCAATTAAGAAAATCATGTAAAACCAGATTAAAATTTAGCACAGACATAATGATATTATATCACACATTCATCAAGATACAAAACAAAATTCTTAATAAAGATATGGTTTTCACATTTAAAATGAGGAATAACAGTAATATCCTAATGAAAGGGCAATTTGTTTGAAATCCAGATACATTGAGACAAATTCACCTTAAAAATAAGCATTTAGTCTTTCATATATTTAGTAGATTTTATTAAATCAGACTTAAGTGAAACACCTTACGGTAACTTGCTAAATCCTCCAAAACAGAAGCCTCCACCTCACCTTTACCATGCATGTTCCCTACGTAACAGCACCAAGAAGTCCAGGTGTCTTTGCATAAACAGGTTCCAAATGAAAAATGATGCAATGACATAATCTGGCATAATTTTTAATTACATGAGCAAATGTCCTTCATTGTCTGATCAAGCCCATATGGCGCTGATTAATCCTCATGGGTTCTTACTTATCAATCATTTGCATTAAACCATGAAAAAATTTCCTTCTGCTTAATTTAGGATGTGGGAAATGTTTCCAAGACATATGCAGGAACATCTCCAGCATACGCAGGCACATAGCACTGCTTGACCGTATTATGAGTGCATAAAGACCATGACTGATGAAAGCAAACCTCCATAAAGAAGGACAGCAAATTGACTTCAGTCATGAAATACACGCCAAATCCAAATGGTATGCCAAGCCAAATTCACAAGTCTGAATCTGATTCAAGTCAAAAGTCCCCGAACATTTTGTTCACAGAACAAAAATTCCTGGTATTTGTCTGCCCTTCCAACTAGAGACCATGGCAGTCAACCAGACTTCCCAGGATGGCAACAAGAAAGATGTTTGGAATAATTTCACATGCAGACTATCTTATCCACACAAAGTCATTTGTTATAACACATACCTGAAAATGCTAAACAAATTAGAAATGAAGAAGATATTTTATATACTTATATTTAGAACCTGCATCCATCAAAATTCCCTCTTGCAACCTATTAGAAGGGTTAATCAACAAAACATCCAGACTGAAGATTAACTAATGGTATTTTCTATACATCCTATGTCACAGCTTTCTGACAGGCAATTCAATTGTCAATATACTGCAAAAATGAAATTAATCTTCTACTGTAAAAGGTTTAGACATAGTCTTGTCTTTTATTACAAGAAAGAGTAGATTTGTTTTCATTCTCTCTGTGTTACTAACTTCTTCAACATGCTCTAACTTCCTAATACTACAAAAATTTAAATTTTGGAGTTTTAATCCAAAGGAGAGCTAGAGTGTTATCTAGCTATTCAAATAATATGCACAGTATTTCTGTGTTTTTCTGCACCAACTGGTTTTATGCTTGCTGTTCAGATAGCATTTAGTTCTATAATTGCTTTACATTATAAAGAGCACAGTATATTTTCAGTAATGGAACTGAAGGAGTTAATTATTAAAATTAAAAATTTCCAAAAAACCTGCTAGGAATTGTCCTACACTTCTAGTTAATACCCATAGACGTGAAAACCACAAGAAAAAGAAATGTGCTACCAGATTTTGAAATCTTTACTGCTTGAACAAAGTAGTAACTATTTATAAACAGGATAATATAGAATATATTGTCTGAAATCATATAATCTTAAATCTTCAAAATTGAGAGAGAAGAGAAAGACACCAGTTCTGCCTGGATTGATAGGGAAAAGGGATTAGCTAGATTTTTTTAAGGATCTTTCCTCCATTAGGATTTGGGAGGAATGGTCAGGAAGCATGCTGTTTGTGCTGGTAGAACTGGTGATGAAGTCAGTGGATATAAACCACACTCACTATAACCTGAAACCTCAGTCCTTCTGACATTTAGAAGTAATGATAATTTGTACCAAGTTACAACCATGGATTGCTTTCTTAACAACAGCCCTAAAGAGGACAGTATCTTGTATTCTCATATGCCTAGGAGTTTAATTTATACCCCTTTTCATAAATGCATTAATATGAGGGAGGATGGGATTATACTAACTACTGCTGTCTTAAACTGGCACACTTCACATTCAGAAATTTGACACCACAACTCTCAGTATGAACAACTAGCCAGTGTTTTTTAGCTCATGCAGAAATATTAGAGGAGCACCATTTCACTGCCGGTTACTAATCTGTACCCCAGACTACTCTTCAGTCATGTTTCTCCATTTAATTTAATTAACTCAGTTTGTTGACCAATAGCCCTAGGGTTAACTTTTTCTGCTCAACGGAGAAGGAGATGCAGACACCCTTTCCAAAGGTGATGAAGACCAGGAATCTTGCTTGTGTGTTCTGAATTTGTGTATTTTTCTTCTGGATACAAAAGGTACCTAAGGTTACTAGTTGAATGGCTTAGTTTAGTGAAATGCCTAGAACTGAGCAACTCAACTCCTTTGAGTTTCTAAATCTAGGTTCATCATAACTCTCATCTCTAGAAGGTATCTGGAGAACAAAAGTAGGTGCCAAAAAAAAGGCAGTCCAACAACTGTCCTTAAACTTAACATTACACTACACAGTTGCCATGACTTCCAAGTGAAGATGATGGTGGATATGTAGTTTCAGCAAGACAGAAGACAGGAAGAAAAAAAAATGTAGTTTTCTTTGCCCCTCCTTGTTCAACAATCCCATCCCATCCTATCCCATTCAGCTTGATATATGTTAACATCAGGTTCTTAGGAGGAAAAGAAATTTGAACTTCAAATTGCTAATCAAATTTGAACTTAAAACTTCTAGTTCCCTGACTTTAAAGAAACACTAGTAATAGAGAGAAATTTAACCTAATTTTAGGTGTCAAGAATTAAGGCAACCAATCTAAACAAGTCATCTAGGGTTTTTTCTTCAACAATTAATGCTAGAAAAGGACAATTCACGTCTTTAACACCTATCTGAAGATGATGTGAACCATTCAAGATAATACATGTTTTCTTTTTTTAAATGATGGCTTAGGCAAGCTAGACAAATTATTTAACAAAAATCTATTTTTTAATGTGAATTTCACTGTAGACACATAGTTTTTAAGGCTGAAGTTACACAGCATGAACCTCAAGCTGAAAAAAATTGTTCCTAATACAATCCATCCTTTCCCCAAATTAACTCTTCATTTTCTTGTAACAAGTAAGCAACACAAAAAATTGACTGAAGACTATGTGACAGAAGCTACCAGTACAGACATGGGGGTGTAGGAAGCTGACATTGTCTCAGGACATCAGCAAAATGCCCTCTCCTTTTCTTCAACACCCAACTTCCTTTCAGTCTGATCTTTCATGATATCTTATTCCTATGATACATTTTTTTGCAAGTCTCTAAAGAGTTTGACCTTTTCATAATTATGTTAGGAAAACATTAAAAAAAAATATGGACAATTCAAATGGAAAATTCTGAACAGCAGATGCTAATCAGCTGAATACACTGTTTCCCAACATAACATTAAAATTATTTTAAATTTCACTCTACTGCATGTAATGATTGAAATAGGCTAATTGCAAAGATAGTACAATAGGCATGTGCTGCTTATTTTAACAGGTCTTTCAGGGGAGCAAAACAACAGACATCTTAAAAGAAAGACATTGCAAGTTATGTGTAATTTATGAATCTGTTAATTTCTTCCTCATATTTCTACTGAAGGAACTTCATTGTATATTATTGCTACACATTTTGTTCACTATGGAAGTACTACCCGAATTTAGAGAAGATTAAAACAAGCAAATATAAAGCGTCTAATTTCTGAGGTATGGATTCTGTGTACAGTATCAGAAAGGGAAGGCATATGAGTTCCAGTTAATCTCACTTTACTGGTCTAGAGTGAAGCTGAACTGGAACACCCATTGCAGACACTTGGTTTTGTAAACTAGGTCACTCAGTCCTGTACCCAAAGTGCTCTGATACTTATAAGAATGGAAGAAGTTGAGTTTTTGACCATAGGTTTCATCCCTTCCAGGCTCACATGAGGTTACTGGTTCTCCTGGTTCTGATACTTGTGATTAGACTATTTGTTTATTAGACTGTGATTAGATTCTTAACTCAAACTCAAGTTTCTGATAAAATCTGTTAGACATATTTATGGGAAAAAATCCTATTTTGTTGAACCTGAAAAAGACACTGTGAGAGAACCTAGTTAAGAAAAATTCAATATCTAGGAAATACAGGTATTTTGGTATAAATAAAGCCCTTTATAAGCGTCAAATAATCAAAAGCTAGGATACAATGAAATGTAGCATTTATAAACATGAATTGAAATAACTTTAAATACATTTACAGCTCCACTGCAGCATTCTGCTGGACTGTGGATTACGGCAGCTGTCAGGTTATACCTTCACCAATCCGAAATATGACTTTGAATACCCTCGTGAGCATTTTTTAAAAAGAAAATGAGGTGGATCTAGCTCAAACATAGAGGTACATTTCTGAGTTTCCCTAGCATCCCTTCCCATTGTATAAACATACCAAAACTCCTGCAGCTGAGCTTCTCTAATAGTGAGTCTGTCTAGAAGAGTTCTGAGGCGCTAAATGATGCCTTCCAGACTTTTATCAGACAGCTTTCCTCATAGGGACATTTTCTCTCTTTTTTATAGTTCGTAATTCTTCTTGTGTATTATAATACTTAAAAGTCATTTTTTCAAGAGTTCAGAAACTGACAGATGTAATCAAAGACTACAAAGCCAATCCTACAGCCATTATAGTTGTTGAGAGTTTTGTCATCAAGTTAAAAGAAAACAAAAACCAATCTGTGCATCTAAAAAAGCACTAACCCCAGAATACGTTAGTGTCAAGGATGAAAGATATGTTTGATATTGATAATGCAAATGAATTAAACTACTTTTGAACAAGAGAGATAAAAATTTTTATATGGATAATTGTTTCTAATCTAATAATTTATCATATACATGAAAACAGCAAAATAAAAGTAAGTAGGTAGGGAAAAATACTTTGAGAGAAGGAAAAAGCAAGTTTTTATGTAAAATAAAATTGTTTAAATAAAAAGTCTAGTAGTATTTCTGCTGTAATACCTTATTGGCATATTGATTACACTGATTCTTAGCCAACAATGAGATGATAGCCTGTGTTCAAGTTCTACTTGCCATAAATACAATAATCTGTCATGTCCTCACAGGAAATTTGCCTTCTGTTTTAGATGCACAACTGCAAAAATATTGTCATCTTAGGCCAGTAATGGAAGACAGTTTATATGTGCATAACATTTTTCACAAATTCTATGCTGTGGTTATCCAGCTTCAAGAATTTCTGTTTGTATTTTGGCGCTCAGTGAAATAGGGAGTGTGATACGATTGAAGCTGCACAGAGAACTCACCTGATCCTGCCCCGAGGGCGCTCAGATTGCTCTGACATAAAACTTGTGCTGCTGAGGCGTGAGGCACTGCTGGTTCGGGAAATGGCTGACACATCACTGACATCACTATCTGATGATTTGGCAGAGACGTTATCACAACTTCTGTACTGATCTGTTTGTATATTATACTAGAGATCAAGAAAAGAAAGGGTGAGGAGTCTCATCAAAACATAACGCACTTATTGAGACAACAAATGATTTAAGTATGACAATCCTCTCTAACTGCTTTTAGATCTAACAGAATTGTATGAAATTCAAAGAAATGCCTACATTAAATAATGCCTTCATACCTAGTGCAGAAATCAAACATGTTATTTATGGACTAAAGAAGATACTTGGAATAAAATACAGCATTGGAAATTAAATAGGCTGCTGGTTCTTCAGCACACTAGAACTACAATAATGAAATATTTATATAGCAGGCAGAAATTTCAAGCACATGCATATCATCTATTTGGCTACAGACTCGTTTTAAAATTTTTAGAATATTAAAAATATATGCTATGAAGTACCTGCACACAGAACTGCATAAGAGCCTGAATGAAATGTAATGGTATATAAAGCTGATATTAGGGCTTGATTTCAGTTCCTAAGTTCCACCAAAAGAGAAAAAAAGTACATTTTCTAAATCAAAATACCTCTTTGTATTGTGATACTAGAGGACCAATTAGGCAGAACGCTAACTCAGCAAATTCAGTATTTGTTTCCAGGCAGATCAGTTCCCTGATTTGCTTGCTCTTATATCTGCACATGCATAAGAACTAGCAAAAGACCCAGCAGTAGGAATATGTGGACAGGGGTAGAAGTTATTTTGCTTTTGCTAACAGCAGAAGCTTTGATTAGTTAAAATAAACTGTGACACCACACCGCCCATTACATAAACCTCTTATTGCTCATATCTTCAGTCAGACAGGTACAAAAGGAAGCTTTAATCCTAGCAATATCACACTTACCTAAATCTTCACTCACACAGATATGACCATCACATAATTGTCAGGTTCACAAAACTAAAATTAACTATCATTAGAGAGCAAGGTACTCTTGGCTGGAAAGTAATTAAACCAGTGGCATACTTTCCAGGCTATATTATTGGAAAATTATTAACATGTAGGAGAACTAGGCAGTTTTTGGTGTGACACTCTAGGGAGTTCGTTTTCCAGATCTGTGCTCTGTAAAATTGCAAATCATAAACGTTTATTTATGAATCATACACTAATCTGTGACAGTCTGTGAATACCCAGATTCCAACTGGGCACTGGGTTGCCGGCTGAGTCACTCAGCAAATGCCATGACTTAACTTTAAAAACCTGGCAAACATGAGTTTGTACAGATGAATGTGTCGGGTCTCCTGTCCTCAAGCCAAGTTTATCTTCTCTTATTCCAGTGCCTTTCAGCAACTATGTTAGAGGTCTCCATAGAACAGTTGGAAAGCTCTTGGTAAAATATTGACAATAAAATGAGGAAGTTAATAGGAGTAGAGAAGGGGAAGTAATAAAGATGGTTCTAAGCACCAACTGCAAATATAGAAATCTGCAGGAGAAATGGAGGTTATATAGATTTAAGGTCTCAGTGTGTTTCTCAGGTGTGCATTAGAACGCTCCTTAGCAAAAAGTCTTATCAGTAAGGACCCTATGAGGGCCTTGCGCTGGACAAGTAAAAACATCTGCAGGAGAAAAAGCTCTGGTTTATTAAAAGTAATTTTTCAGCTTCCAATACTAAATGAAACGCTGCAGATGACTTCAGAATAGCTTGGAGGATGATGACTTTGAGTTCAATAACTTATCTAATAGGCATTGACATGGAAATACATGCAGCAGAACTCTGATTTAATAAAGTGGGTAACACAAAGGACTAAAGAACTCTGATATTAAAAAATATTTTCAAATACAGCAAGAATTTATTGGGGGGTTTTCTTTCCAAGTGACTTGGTGTGATTTTACTGAGTATAAATGACCAATGGGGTTAAGACTGTGCTGATATGTTTATTCAGATCACCTTTTGGAAACAGCTTGTAGAGTCTGTTAAAAATTTTGCTGCTTGCTGTCTTTCAGACTGCAAAATAAACCTCTCCAAAATACAAAAAAGCATACTAATTCTTATCAAGTCTATTTCATAATAAGATATCCTCCTTTTCTTCTAAACTCTAAGAAAATATTCAAAGCAAGAACAAAAGCTATGGAAACTTTTTACTTAGGCTAAATTTAAACATTCAGAGACTGGAAAACTGAATGGTTAATTATCTCCAGTTTAAGTTAAACTGCCCCAGTCCTGGGCCAGCCTTGATATTTTATGCAAAATTCCTGAAGAATTCCTAAAGAATCCTTCAAGCTACTCTAAAATGAGACATGTGAAAACACGAAAATCATCAGGACTAGTGGCATGATCTGGCTTTCTATTAAGTTAAACAGATTTGCAACCTGAAAAATCATCCCATTAAATAATAAGATTTATGTTGATTTCAGTGAAATAGGGATTCACCCATCCCATATATTTAAATTATATCTAGAAATTATTCCTTTGCAGCTGAAGTTTTAAAAATACTTGGTTTAAAATATAACCAAGCAATCTCCCTCAAGTGCATGGGGTTTTTATGCATGCTAACAGATTGTTTCAGAAGTACCTCCATGTTTTGTTTGTATTTGCTGAAGACACTCTGACTTCTCCCCTCTGCCACTGTAATGTCCAGTTACTTTTCTTCCTCCTTACCAAAAAGTCCATATTCTCTTTGTGCCCTTTAGTTTGAGAGTGCGTACAGTGAATCTGCAATGGTGAAAGACTTATGTGGTCCCTGAGCACCCATGACATGCTGCTGGAGAAGGCAGACTTTCCCATCAAAGGAACCATCAAGGCCAGATGCAGAGACCTGCTGTCCTGCTGGAAGCTTTTCTTCTAAGTATTGAGGGAGGTGTTGGCTGCTGGCCTTAGTTCCAAGCCACGCCTGAATCTGGCTCTTTGTTCAGAACTCAATTTATGATTCAACAGGTGGGCTATGTATGACATGAAGAAGCCCCTCTGTTTCACCTGTACTGAATTTGCTCCACCTTTAATGGGCTACTTACACGGGTTGGGAAGGATGGGGAGGAGGGAGAGAGAGAAAGCATCAAGCACAGTTGTGCAGCTTACTGGTTAGAAAATGAGGAGGGAAGTTAGGTGAGTCCCAGTTTGTGTATCAGTGGCTGTTTAGAGATTTAGCCTCGTTGATTAACTGTTCAGTATCAATCTGAAACCACTTCTTGGTGCAGGGGGTCTTCAGCCCAGGTTTCATCCCCTGTAAGTGGGGCTATGTAGATATCCTCACTCTGTTTTGCTCCCTATAGTCCAGCAGTCTGAAAAATGGAATTGTTTTGTAGATACCAGACTGGCTTAAAAGACAGGGTTTCATATGTTGGTAAACAGAGAATTTTACGGTGAGATGGGACATAAAGAAAAAACTGAATCCATGTCTTCTACTTCCCTTAGTACTGCAATCACACAGCTAGTGCAGAAAACATGGAGCATCCCCTTCCTAAATGAGATTTTCATGGCATGGTTGAGCTTTTCCTACCCTTTATACTGTAGGCCAGGGCTGTGATTTCCAAGAAACTGCAAACCTTTCCCTTCACAGAAATAGAGATAAGTACAAAAAGTGGTGATGCTGAAAGTTAATGCTGAGTGTTACAGTGTTTACATTTTACTTCTACTACTTCTGGATTTAGCTTTTCCTTCCTGTAGCTGCTGCTTCTGATTAATTCACCAACCTCTACAGGGGGCATACAAGTTTTCCTACTGATTTCCCACTTACCCCTGATAAAATTTGATTATCAGTCATCTCAGCTAACAGATGAATGAAATGAAAGCTATTTTGAAGTTAATCTTTTTTCCCTTCAAATATAGAGAGAAGTAAATAGTACTCTTCCATAAAGAAGTGATCACTAAAATGAGAATATTTTACTGTTGTAATATATGTGAACATAATCAGAAGAAAAATATCATAGGCTAAGATCCTCTTATTTGATATCTGCAATGAAGGAGTGTCTGCAGGTTTCCAAATGGGCTCAAGAATAGCATGATAGAGTTCTACTGTAATGCAGAAAACACTGCTCTTTATAACTGCACATGTATTTGCAATAAACTTCCCTGACATGTTATATTTAAATATTATATCATTTTGAAGCTGCAATATGACGTATATTTTCAAGGCAATCACTTCTCTTTCAACTCGGTGTCTTAAAGCTTATGTAACATTTCTATTCCAAGGTGCACTGTTTATCACATTGGGAGAGTTGCTGAAGTTTGCAGCAACTTCAATAGCAATTACTAAAGAGTAGGTCTGTTTTTTTAAACATTAATAGCAGCTAGTTTCAAATGCCAGAAATATCTGCACTGTCTCTGTCTGCATTACAAAACCTGAAGTCTATAAACAGCTGAAATGCAGTTCTTCCATTCACTTTACCACCTGTGGAGCTGTTGCTTCCTGTACACCAACAAAAGGAGAAAAAAGGGGTTTGATGAACTGCAGATGTGTTAGTGCCAATGGGAAGAGCATAGACATAAACCAAAAGAGTGTACTATACAAATAATTTTACAGATCCTTAATGACTAACAATGTTAGCAATTTTACTGATTATAAGGCATATTTAAAAAGTCATTAAATAGTCCATTATAATGACATTATCTTCCATATTAAGAAGTATTTATATTTCTAGATTTATCTCCCAAAACCATGGCGAATGCAAGAGTTCAGAGATTTGAAAACTGAATGAGTGTGCCCTTCTTTGACTACAAAAAGAGCCTCAGGTGACTAACCTCTACAAACATATATCTCATTATGTGCTTAAAATGAGGAAATTAAATAAAAAAATTAAATGGGCATTTAAACGAGGTCATTAACAGGAGGAAAGAGAAATCCAGACCAGATGCATTAAGGGCTGCATTCATCCAGGGGCTTATGTAAGTCTCGAAATCGCAGCTATTTGAGGCACTTTACCCTAACAAGAAATTTTTGTCAGAGAACACTGAAACATTCACAAAGTACCTTGAGTTCTATGATTGCTCACATAGGGTTCTCCTGAATGCTGCCAGTGTTCACAGCCCAGCAGTCGGCACCTTGGGGTGTTCAGGACTCACCACTGACTCCCACCAGCATCTGTCTTAGGAGCAGCTCACGCGATGGTCCAGAGCCCACTGAGCACCAGCGGTTCTAAATGACTCTTCCCATAACTGTATACAACTAAACTACTATCCACACCACTCAACTTCCTCACAGGGAACAGTAAAAATAAGTAAGTCAAACCACAAGGAAACTGAAGTGAAGCCCACAAGCTGAATCAATGGAACTCACTAGATTTTGTGAAATCCAGCCAGTACTGGAGTGACTGTCATATTAATACGACATATAGCAAAGACTTTTTACTTGAAAGTGGGTGAAGAGGAAATAAAGAAGATACCACATCTACGTCCAAGAGCATTTTCTATACATAGCCCTAAGTGCCTTGCCTAGCATGCCATAAAACTTGACATAATCAGCCTCCTATCAGCCCAAGTGTCCTATCCAGCCCCTCCTTTTAGACATTAACTGTTAACATATAATAGTTAAGACAGTAACTATTAAATTAAATCCACAGAGTGCCACTGAACTAACACCAGGATTACACTTTTATGCTAAATACTTTTCAATCACATAGAGTCTTAAGTCAGTACTGCATCTAAATATAGAGTGATATCCTTTTAAAGTACATGCGACAGTGCTCTGATCAGTAACCCTCTTAAATAAACAGATATTCCAAAAAATGGAAAGCTGGAACAGCTGCAGCAAGGTGTTTCTGTTCTGTGTGTGGCATCTGGAATAAAGAAACCTCACTGTATTTTGAATTAAAAGGCTAATTAAGATACACTGTAATTTACCTCCATGCCAATCCAGAATTATGCTACCAGTGTTTTGATTCTCTCAAACACTGAAACAGTGCCAATATGTGCCTATTAGCCACTACAGCCTTACCAATGTATAAGAAAGAAGGCAGACATTTAAAGCTCTTCTTTAAACCCTTTTGACAAATCCTCAGAGCTCTGGGTTGTTTTTTTTTTTAATTTCTTTTTTCATTTAGCTTATTAGGAGTTAACTGTTTCACTTAAATTATATGTGAAACATAAACTATGGAGCCTTTCCACTGCAATGGAAGGAAATAAGGATGTGAGCTCTGTGCAAGTATCAAAACAATTAGAGTGGAATACCATGAATACATATACAAATGTTGCAGGGCAGACAGCTACCTATTCAAAATCCATTAATGGATGTTCAAAACAAAAACTTGCATAGTGCATGCTTGGAAAACTATTGCTTGCTTACTGAGACTAGAAGAATGAGAAAATGAGTGGGAAAAATTACAAAAATAGAAAAAATACACCAGAAATGGACTGGAAATTGCAAAAGACAGGTTACAATGCCTCTGGAAACAAAGGCTTGTTTCAATACAAGAGAAAACTTATTTAACTTTAAGGAATTAATTTATAAATGCACAATTAACTACTGCAAATGCAATCCAGTCCCATACAAGGAAAATTTTTGAATGCTTTAGAGAATTTTGTATGTATTAAAACAAGCATATTTGCAAATGCTAAAATAGGGAAAGAATCAAATCCATGTGAGCTGATTGCCCTGAAATGCAGAAGAGAGCACTTTCTCAATATGCGGCACAGCATAATTTCTCTAATAAATATATTTATTTTCTGAAGCAATGGGCAAACACTGTTCCTTGGGAAGGAAAGATGCATTTCTGTTAGAGGGACAAACTCTGCTTGCAACTGCCATTTCTTTAATAGTCAGTTAACATTTCTTTTTCGCTATTCTAAAATGTCTTATTACAGCACTTAACATTTTAATTTTTTTTATTTAAAGTAAGTCTTGTTTCTGCAGCTTTCAAAGACTTTTCACAGATTTTGGCAGCAGAAATTAGATACAGTCTTCAGTTCTTAGAAGTCTCAGTCATCAACTTTACCAGCTGATATGACTTATTATATTTTCATTAGAGCTGTCTAAGTATTCTTGTCTTGGTTATTTTCTTGACTCTTTCAGCATTTTCCCAGGGTAAAGAAAGACAGTAGCATAAGGTTTGCTTTGGTAACGTTTTTAAAGTGATGACTATCACCATAGTGATATGAAGCAAACAGCTACATCACTGAATAGCATAGAGAGTGTTAGAATGGGCTAATAGAATTCCTTCTCAGCACTTAAAAAGTCATTCTAGGTTGGACCATCCTATCTAGGATGCCAACATTATAATGTAAATAATACATGAAAAGTTAAAGATTTAAAATCCAGGGCAACTAATTAATTATCTTCGCTACTGTTTTTGCATGGAAAAAAACTGCCTGACTGTCAGAACGTCAGGTAGTCAAAAAACATTTCTCTTATAACAACTGACAGAGAATTTGTTTCTTCAAAATTTTCCTTATACTTTTAGAAAAAAATTCTGAAAAAATTTCAATATTCTTTTAATTTAGTACTCATCATGCTTTCAATTTTGATTTAATTTTCACATGTATTTAGAAACAAAAGAAGACACTAGAAAACTCAAGGTTCTAAGGATAAGAGAAATTTATAACATTGGAGGTTGATGTTTTTCAACAACTAGTTAACTATACATTGGATCTACGCTAACCAAACAAGAAAAACACACTCGGCAGCGCAAATGATGCTTATGATAAATATTAGAGAGTTGGGATTAAAAAGTATGTTTCAGAATGATAAATACAGAAATTTCAATCAATCTGTAAGCACATATTATCCAAATCAGAAAACTGGCCTTTGACTCTGAACAAAGGTCTCTGGTCATCCTGGCAAAAGCCCTCAGATTGCATATTACCTTTCTCTCCTGAAAATTTTATCAACCTTATTTTTACTGGTTTTTCTAACATGTTAACTGATTGGAAAGTTCCACAGAGACACACGGCATCTCACCCTCTTGCCCTGAGTGGACCTCTTTTGAAGGTAATGGCAAACCCCGTATCAAATGAGTTGTTCCAATTAAACAAATTCCTGCTTTTGATTGAGGACCTTATTGAAAATTTCCATCCCAACAGTTGTGGTTTTTTAATAGCACTATATCCCACAACTTGGCAATTGAGGACATAAAGCCTTGATTCTCTTGTTTCTCTTTCTTCTGAGAACTGTTAAGTTTTTATTAAAGTTATCTGCATATTTAACTGCAACAAAATGTTGAATCAATCTTTCAAATCTGTTAGATTTTACACGTTTGATGCTAAATTTCCTATTTAATAATTCCTAAGTAAATTTCTGATTTTGTTTCTGATGAATACCTCACTTATCCATTATTTTATCATGTGTCTCCTGGAGTATCAAGCTTCTCACAGCTTGAATTGTAAGCGGCAGTACAGATGTGCAAGACATTTTCAGAAGTTTGCTTAGAAGCCTACACAGTTTTAAATTACAAGGTCATGTGATATAATTTTAGCCTTATCACGAAAAAAATCCCTCTATATAACTTCATTAATGTAATTTCAAGTACACTCCATTATCATAGAAAATCTTTATGTTTTTATTAGAAAAGGAAATCCAAGTAATCAGTAGGTATTTCAAGCAAGGAAATACTTTATCTATGACATTATTAGGATGCAAAAAAATTATACAAATATGAGAACATCTGCGTGGGATTGGAGCTAATTCTGTCTAGCTCTCTACACATCAGACAACAGCAGGTGCCCAGAGTAGGGGCAATATAAAATGACACTTTCCTGGCCCACTTTTTGAAACTCCAGGGATTGCAGGCCAAGGACTTCCTAAGTTAGAGGTGATTTGGCTTTGTTTAACACTTGTTGAAGGCTCTTTCTTTCCTGAATTAGTTTTGAAATGTTTTGGTTTTTAGAGATTCATTTTAGTTGATGTCAAACACTAAGTCTAATGCACATGAGATGGGGGTAAAAAAGATGCTAAAAAGCTATTACTGGAAGACATTTCTGTAAGGCTGCAAAATACAGTGTTCTTGAAGGTTATATAATATTTTAAATAAACAGGTTTATGCCTTCAATTTTCAAACCAAAGTATCATTCCAATACTACTGACTTTACCTTGGTATATTGCTCACGCTCATGTTCTTGGCTAGAACCAGACCCTGATGTCTGATTATAACGGTGCATTTTCATTTTCATCTGTCTCGTTCGCTCCTCCACTACTAAGCTTGCTGCAAAAACACACAATGAAAATCAATTAAAAATAATGAAAAATCTTGGGGAAAAAAAATGTTTAGCAACAATTTTAGCTTATTTCCATTTCAACAAAACAAAGAAATGTACAAACGCAGAACAAGCAGGGTGTAAACACAGAACAAAGGAACACTAATGTCAAGAAATCAACCACTTTTTTTGCGAGAGTCTTTACCTGAAGATGGGCAGACATCCCAATTTCTACACATAAGCTGATGCAACAGATATGAAAAGAGTAAAAAATCTAGGTGGCAGGCTGAATCATAAAACTGTTAAATATTCTGGATGCAGGGGACATAAATCCATGATCATCTAGCTGTGTGTTTGTTTAAATGTAGAAAACATTACAGTAGAATTCTAAGAACTAATGCATTAAACAGGCATAAAAATTTATTTTTTAAGTAATTGACTCCTACTACTATCTTGAAACACAGTAGTTTAAAATAGCTAAGACTATTTGAGAGGAATAATTTCTTCATTCAACCAGTCATATTAAACATACAGTAATTTTCTAGTGGGTTCTTTTTAACAAGAAGTTTTTTAAAATCACCACTTTGCTCTGTAATGTTCACCTTTATTTCAAATAAATTAATTGTTCTTGTGTTTTCAACTTCCATATGGCAGCGTATCTTTAAAACCAGAAATATTAGCTTACACCTTCAAGAAGCTGTGATGCTATAAAGAGCGCCTTCTTCAATTTGAACAAGTTATGGCAATTATATTGGCTGTGCATAACACAGGGTAGATGATCTTGCACTAACAGAGAGGATGGTGCAAAAGACCCTGGGCCATGGCTTCCCTAAAATAACTTAACCTTTGTGGAACTAATCAGAGGGAAGAATATACTCTGCCGTTCTTAAACTTGGTAGCATTAAAAGTTCAAAGCAATACTGGTAACATCAATACCACAAAAACTGGCACTTTTTAACCGTTCTAGAACTAGACCCAAATATTTATCAGTAACTGTTCTAAATCACAGGAGTATTCACTATGTTCATTGTGGTTTAACAGGTTATAACATCCCAGAACAACTTCTTTTAAGTTGGAATTTTTTGTGTGTCACGAATTTAATTTTGTTTGAGACAACCTTCACAAAATCTTCTGCTTTTGGATTTATAATACTCTCAAAACAACTAGTTTTATAAGACAAAGAGCCCCTCCCCAGATCAGTGATGAGAGAGAGACATCAATTAAAAAGCTGCATGGAATCCACTTGCAATCACAAAATACAGAGAATTTAAAATTAGTGGAAAATAAGTACGCTATCATTTTTGCTAAAGATCTGTATTTTCAATTAAGAGGTACTAAAGTTCTAATATGTGGCTTTTATGCTGCTAGTTAACTGTGGTATTCTTTACACATTTTTTTTCCGTGTTTTGCAAGCACAAAGATACAAGGCCAATTAAAAAAAAAAGCAGAACACTCAGGATTGGATATTTTATTTTAAACTGCATGCTACTGCACAAATCACGATTGTGCCATCTGTAACGTGCTTGTGGAAATGACAGAATGTCTGTGTGCTGGTTGGTATGAAAAAATACACAAAGGCATCACTGTGAACTCCTTCCACATTTCTTATTTAAAAATAGGAAAATTAAGTACAGCAAACTACATTAAAATTCTGCTACAAATACAAATTTAAGGCACGAAATAAAGTTATGATAATCTTCAATCTCCCACACACAGAGTCCAACCTAGCAAATTCTGCACATGCAGAATGTCACACTGGGCCCAGCAATTATTCCAGATGACTAATTATGTCAGTAAATGTGTACCTTAATTGCAATGAGTCCAGTTCCACCATCAGATATGCAGGCACAGCTCCAATTACTTCAATGGAAGTTGCATGGAGGTATCTGAAGGCAAAATTGAGCACTTTAGGTGAAATTTTTAAAGATGGCCTCTTACTTTATGGACAGATATGAAAGGATTAAGATATATCAATTAGGGACTGAAGTAAAAAAAAGGATATCTTAATCCTATCATACATGCATGAAATAGACTCAGGATATGAAATCAGAGGGAGAAATGAGACCCCTTTAAAAATTTAGCCATATATGTGTATGGTGCACAGATTAGAGTTACTCTAGAAAATAACCCTTTCATTGTGTGAATTTTAGCTGCTTTACCCTGTCAACTGTATGTTATACTAAATAATGTATATGATGTGTTACTCTGTATTACTTATTCTACCTGAGAAAGAATACTCTATTATCTAATGAAATGCTATTTCAGAGATATTACTTCAGTCAAGACTGAGTAAATATTCAACCTTAATTCTGTAATTCTTGATTTTTGTTATGTCTAAATCCTTAACCTTAATACGGTTATATTCTGGTTTTCCTTGTTATATATCATTATATGAAAGAACATGAGAACAATTAATGAGGACTGTTAAGTAAATCTAAATTCTCTAATGGAGAAATTTGGTTTTGTGCATGGAGTAAAAAGTAATTTAGCACCAATTAGTTTTAAATTTACTTCTAAGCATGCAATTGAATGAAACGTTAAGTCTGGTCTAGAAAATACAATAGTGTTCTTTCCAGCTTTGTTTACCATCCACATCTGAGCATGTGTTGAACGTAGCTCAGTTCTGTGATGGAAAATTTTATCTGCCTAACTCATAGCCTGGTATAACCTTTACATGTTAATCACAAGAAGCAGAAAAAAAATCTAACACAGGAGCAAAAGCACATTAGCAAAACTGTAACAACCATAGGTAACAACACCATATCATCACATTACTTTCTTGGAACACAGCTGGTTACCACAGGTAACAAAAACTTGACATAAAAAATACTTCAAGAACTTAGCTTGTCTCAGAAAAATATGGATCTACTTTCTTTTAGGACATCAGTATTTACAGAGTGCTTTTCCTGGAGGTCTTGAGAGGTAGAACTACACAGTAATTTACAGATCAAGCACTGTAATCCCAGGACCTTTAAATTCTAGAGTGGTCCTAGAATTAAAAACATGAAGATTTACCATAAGTGTCTCAAATTAGTGGTATAACTACAATCGATATCAGTTGTGTCAACATGTTATTCTCTGGTGTCAGAAGCCACGCTTCAAAGAGCTGTAACTCTCATCTCTTCAAAAGCTGGTGATTCAGATATCAGATCAGTGTAAGAAGTAATTGAAAGAAGAGAACTCATTGATCAGGCTGCTTAAATAAGGGGTGTGAGTTTTAAGCCAAAGCTTTTACTGCTAGTAAACCACACGAAGGTTGAACAACAGTGATGTACATAAACAATCAAGCCATGCAGGAGATAAAAGACAGACATATGAATGGAATCAAAATGTTATATTTCAATTCCATTAATCTATTTTTAAACCAGTCTGACTCCTGTAATCCCAGGTGTACTGGGTCTGGCTGGGATGGAGGCAGTTTTCTTCACAGCTGTCTGTTGTTTTAGTTGTGACTAAAACCATGCTAATAACACACTGGTGTTTTAGCAATTGCTGAGCAGCGCTTGTATAGCACCAAGACCTTCTCTGTTCCTCATGCTGCACTCCCCTGCCCTGCCCTTCTCCCAGGTAGGCTGTGAGAGGAAACTGGTGGGACAGCTGACCCCAAGTGACCAAACGGATGTTCCATTCTGTATAGCATCATACTCAGCAATAAAACTGCAGGCAGTCTGAAATATGCAAGTCATCTTTATTCCTATCCTTGGAAAACTACTGTGGGCGTGTTTCTACCCCTATCTCCTGTTTAAATGGCTGAGAAGTTAGGCCTGGCTAGTATCCTAACTGTTCGGAATATACGCTACCTTTTCAATTAAGCACAAAATAACACAACAATAAGCAAAATACTATATTAATATATCAGATGTAATAGGGTAGATAAAGTTTTCCTTTTTTTTAAAATAAAACTTTTCTAGACTGAATGTGTCTTATGGCATATTTCTGTTATTCACAGAATATGAATCTAACAATTCAAGAAATACAACTTTAAAATAAATTAAATTTGCATTGGCATCAACAACAGACCAATCTTATGAAAATCAGCTACAAAAGTAGCCCTAATAGCAGTTGTCAGTGCAAAAGAAACAGAAGTAATTTTAAGGTTTAAAGTTCTCTTAAGGTTTGAAAGGGGGTCTAAACTCTATACTGTTAGCAAAATTTCTTAAGTGACATCATGCTTTAAGCACCCATCTATTAAGGTGATAGCATAATTTATTAAGCTTATGTGGGATCATTTAAATAAGGATTGCATCACAGGCAGCAATAATGAACTAGCAAGAAACAGCAAAGATGCTGTAGCTACTTTCCTAGCTTTAGTTTTTCATTCCCGAGCTTTAGCTGTTTTGGAATCCACCTCTTTCATGTTGCAACGTTCATCAGAGACTCTATGTTCTGCAGACTTTGGAAGGCAGTGAATCTTGTCAATAAATAGCATATTATAAGAATCGCCTCATACATTTGAAAAAAGGGTAGGTAAGTCATATAAGTAATCAGTCATATGTTTAAAAAGTCAGGTGGTTAAGCACAGGAATAAATTTCCATCACTTGCAGTCATTAATTGAAAATACCTTTCTCAAAGGACATTCTTGCTCAAAGCCAAGTAGGGGCTTAACACCAGAATGACTGGTGACATTACCTGGTCTGTGATTAAAACTGGTAACCATACAGTTCTTTTCTAGACAGTAGAAAACCTATGGATGTCTTAGGCTGTACCAATGGATGGCTGTACCAATTTCTGCAATGCTGAAGTCTGCAACAAAACCAGAATTTTCTCTGGAGGCACTTCGTGTTTCTGTTCAAGATGGTCAAGACAGAAAGAGGAGGCAAACAGTACAACTTGGAAAACCTCCAAGTCTTGCCTGCACTATTAAATGTTGGAGTAAGCTACATAACAAGAAGAAATTGGCATCAAGATTTCAGATAGATGTAACTCTTTCCAGAATATATGACACATCCTTTATGATGCAAACATTCAGAGGAAAAGTCTAGAAGTCTAAAACGATAGAAAGATTGCTTACATGAGGAAGCTACTGAAAAGTAAGTTGAAGTGAAAATTTATTGAATAAACATATTGCGTAGTAACAGTGTTTCTGGGGCAAAACCAGCAGGTTCAGGCACGGGAACAGAGAACTGCACTTGCTCCAGAAGCCAACAGAGGTCTGACCTATTCCTCAGTTTTAGTCTTCCTACAAAGAAGAAAAGTTGAACAGCAGCAAACAGCTAGAGCTACTATGCAGTTTAGAAGAATGTACACTTAGCCTTTCTACACAGCAAAAGCCAGGAGACTCATTTGTCTACGCTAATTAGATGCTCTGTGGATGGGAATGGGGGGGAAAAACTATTTTGTTCGAGGGACTGAGAAGTGGCAGCTGAAGAAGAAACTAGGCAGAACTTATATCCATAACACAGGCAGGGAAATAAAGCAACAACGAGATTTGGATGGGAGAATCCTGTAGTGCAGGACTGCCAGTGTGGCACAGAAAAGAGAAGTCACACTGGTGTTGGACCAGGGTGATTAATTTCAGAAATAATACTGAGAGTCTCCAGTTTATTTCTCTTGAACTGTCAGCATGAGTTTTGCAATATGCACACACAAAATATCCTTGCAATAAGTTTCATGACTTTAAAAATTCACAGCAAACTCTACCATGAAATTTAAAAAGGACATAAAATCATGAGCAGATAAATGTTTTGAAATATAACATTAGTAACACTGAAAAATCAATTTGTTGCCAAGATGAAGAACTTGTTGCCACTTCTTTGAATAAACAACTTTAAAAAATACTTAATGGCAACATGCAGATAGTGAGGGAGATGGCTCTGAAGCCTGCTCTGCAGCCCTGGTCCCTCTACCTGACTAGAACCTGCTCTGGCTACTTCAAGCTTGTGTGCACGGATCTCCTTTCCATGGGAGATGATACTGCTACTGGACCTCCTCTCAATCATAATTAAGGCATGGCCAAAGGACATACTCAGATTTCCAAGCTGGGAGATGAGCTTGGATCTCTCAGTACACACAGAGGCATGGTGGCCATCTTGAGTTTAAGAACTCAGTCCAGAAGGAAGATAAGCCAATATAAAAATCTGAACTGGCTGATGCAACATTCAGTTCTTTCTCATAGACTTTCGGGGGTGATCCACAGAGAAGCTTCTATGTAAAAGGAAACAAGAAAACAAACACAGACCTCTTAAAATTTGAAAAAAACAAAACAACAAACCACTGATTTTGGCACAAAACAAGTTAGTGTTTTCATAATCTGCTGAAGACTTTATAGCAACCTTTCCCATTGCTTACATGGAACAGATGCTTGGTTGCTTTGTTGCAGATTTATCTGATCAGTGTTCTGTAGTAGATGCTTTCCCTCATATTTGTCTCTTTCCACATAATAACCTGTAACTCCCCCATCCTCGTCTCTCATTCATCTACTGTCTATTCTTTTCACCTCTTGTCAGAAGTGACAGTGGGCTACTGGAGTAAATCAGCTCAACTTAAGATATGCATGGTCCCCCAGATCTGCCAACACTTCACTTCTTCCTGTTCCTCTTCTTTTGCCCAGTTCTTTTCTGCCTCTATGTTGCATCTGCAATCAGCTTCCTTGAGCCAGAGGAATCTGTGCTTGTAAATATCCCACCACCTTCTACACACATCCATATCTTGGGCCAGATCCATCCAAATCTTGGAAACAAGCTCTTTTACAAACCTGTTACAGACAGTCTAGTTTGTCTGTGTAAAGTCCATTGTTTTAAACAAAAAAACATCCACTGCAGCCCAAATCTTGACAGAGGCATAATCAACAAACAGGTAAGATTGATTTGTACTGTCCTGTTTGAGAGAAATATAAATACTGAAGAAAACACAAGTGTCAGAAATAATTTGTAAAATCAACCACTCTTAGCACTTTCTTAAGACATTTAATATTACATTCTTAACACTGCAAAAATAGCCTGTAATTGCTAAGACCTATGTTATATAATGATTTTTCATTTTTTTTAACATTATAATGAAAACATACTTATGTATGTTTGGTGTGGGTGTCGGAGTTCATAGCTAGTGGAGCAGCTGCTTTATTTTTACCTAAGCATTCACCCTTTCAGAAAGTAAAGTAGTTGCAGGAAACACTTTGATTCAAGCTCAACTCACAGTTTGGCTTTGACCCACCAAAGCCTGTATTCAGACCAGAATTTCCCAAGAAGTGCAGGACTCAGGAATTAAGGTTAGAAAAGGTTAATCAGTGCTAGTAATGTTTATGCAGCATAGTACTTTGCTTTTAACATTAAAAGGGTGAGGATTTATTTTTCTTTTTTTTTCTCTCCAAGCTTCATTTGGATTTTGATATAAATTCTACTTTCAGCTAAAAGGAAAAAAGATAGGACTTCTCTGCAATGTGGCCTTGACAGAGACATGACAGACTACACTTATGACTTTGTGGGACAACCTTAGATACCTGTTGTTTGAGCTCACCGATTCACTGGTATCAGCACAGGCATGGAGAATTCATAGGAGGTGCGCACTGTTATGTCTGCCCATAAAAACCCTGCAACAGGACTAACTTTCTGAGTGTCAAGGGACTGACATGACATCTCTGCATACCAAGGTTAGTTTATGGCTATCATTACCTTCAACTCTTCCTAAGCCCACACCTATGAAACACCCTTCACAGCTGCCAAGGACCATGGCTGCATCACTAAAAGCATATGCTGTGCAGAACTGAAGAACAGTTTAGGAAAGATCTTACATCTTTGTGTGAACTTTAACTCTATCAAGCACATTCTGAGCCGTGTAAAATACCATGATTACTCCTGTTAAATCCAGTATACTGCATTTCAGTAGGAGCATGAAAAATCATGAGAGAAACCATTTTCAGATTCTAAAGAGAGGCATCAGATAGAATATAGATATTTGGGAAACAACCTTTTTGTATGTTAAACACTGTTAACTAAAACCTATATACTAACATGTAGTATACTGAGGGAAAAGCCAGTATCAACTGTTGCCAAACATTTGAAAAAAATTACATAAATATTTACCTTTTGTGGGAGAGTTAAAATTCTCTTGCTCTTCAATGAATTAAATGCACGGAATGATGGAAACAGAAAAAGAAATCAGCAAATTTAAAGTTAGATAAAGAAATGTGTTACATGTGACAATGGCATGTACAGTAGGCAGTACTCCAGCATGTGTAAAAGTAATGCAGAAAATTAAAATGATAAACCATGACAAATAATAAAGCCTATGACGTTTTCTTTAAAATTAACAGGAACAATGATGTTATGGAGAACCAGATTGTGGAGTCTTTAAGTACTCTGCCAGAGCAGTATCATCATACCCAAACTTATAAATGTCATAAAAATCTTAAAATTGTTTTAAGTACCACTCTCATTCCTGAACCACATAGCACTATTTTAGATTCTGAAGCCTCTTCTGCAATAATGAGTGTTACAAATTAATTTTTCTATTAACAGAAATCACTGGACTACTTATAATCAGTTTTTAAGGAAAATATAAAAGATTATAATGCTTAAACTCATTTGCAAAAGTAGGTAGGGCTAAGAAAAATACTCTCCAGCATGAGTAAAGATTCCACAAGCTGCCTCAAAATATGCAGTGTCACCTAAAAATTTAAAAATAAAACCAGAAGTATGGAGACAAAACAAACTACACTGATAGACTGAAGTCTAAAACTGAAACAACTTATTATTTTTCTTCTACCACTCAATTTTTATAATGATAGATTTGAAACAAGATTTTGACTGAAAGGATTTGATCTTTTACCATTACCCAAACCACACTCTCTCTGCAATGATATGTCAACGATATATATACAGAATGGTTTTCACTAACACTTCTTTTTTTTTTAGGATCTTAAGTGGTTAAATACAAAAAGATGCTTGCAACTCAATGTATTATTTGAAAGCATATTGATTTTCTGTATGAAATTCTGATATATCATACATGACGCACATGAGTTTTATACACGTAATCCCCATTCAATCCCAGCAGAACCTTCATGTAGTTTTCCCTCATGTAACAGCAGCACACACACACACACACACACACACACACACACGCACACACACGCACTTCACCCTCTGTACAAGCTCTGTACAAAGCTTATGCAGCTTTTTCCAACAGGAGCTAACATACAGCAATACCTAATGCTGGACACACGTCTGCTTTGCTCGATTTTCTTTTGCACATTGCTGGAAACAGATGCCAGTGGAAACACACACAACCACACTGCTTCAGTTACGTTTACAGGTGTTCTTTACATGTAAACAGACTGCTGATTATCACAAACCTTACTCTCATTTTATGAATTCTGTAATAGGAAACTCCATTGTCAAAGCTATGAAAAAGAAACCATGCTGTGAAGACCCAAATAGAAGCAGATAAAGAGTGTAAGATCTATTTTGCATGAATTAGCCCTGAAAGATTGTTTCCATACTACTATCATTGCATGTTTATATTGCTGGTTCATAAATTTCAATAGTACTCTTTTTTGTTGCTGTTATTTACTTACTAGATTACCTAATATAATCCCTACTAATATCTACTGCAGCTAAAAAGGAGTATAGGAAAATGTTCCAGATCTTCAGGTTGTATTCATTTTCTTGATCAATACGATTAACCATTATGCAAAAGTGTAGAGACCCACCCTCAAATCCTATCCAAGCAAGAATTTCTGTGATATTTGACAGCTGCAATGACAGAGGATGGACTGAGTAAAGATCACAGAGGTATCCTTTATGCAAAAGTATAATTTAAAAACCGTGCAACTACATCACAAAGTTTTTATAGAAACAGCAGAAAAGCAAAGTCAATTCAGAATCCCCACTCCTCTCAACAATTTGCACAGTTCCACTCAAACGTGATACAAATAAAAAAACAGTGAAGCAAATATCTTACAGCTCAGCACAGAATAACATATTGTGAATACACCATTGTCCTTACCATGGCTTAGAATTTCACTGCATTAGTCACTGAGCCAAAACATCTTCACAGCATTAGGTCCTTTTATAAAATCATCCATTAATACAAAAAAATCAAACCCACTTCTTCAGTAGCATAAATTAGAGTAATGACTATTAAATTGTGATGCCTTGAAATCACACAACACGCACCTATACAAGACTAACTTTTACTATTGAAGCATCTCAAGACCTTGTGATACAATAACAACCCAACGTGTCTTGCACTCTAAGAAATACTTCTGACAGGGTTGTAAAGGAAAGAAATTCAACTATGTCTTCCTCGAGTATCACTGTAATTAAAATAAAAATCACATTGCCTAAAAATTACACAAGCCTACAGTCTTAATTGCAATCACTTTGAAAAGTCTGCATGAACTGGAGTTGCTAAAAATATTATTTAGTTAGAATTGTCTCAGATGAAAATAACTATGCCTTTCCTCCACTCCAAAGCTACAAAAAGCTGCTGTCCCCTGTAGAACATAATTGTCAATAAGCCTTTTCTTTTCTAATATTTTTTTTTGCCAGTGTGCATAATAATGCTGTTTTAAGGTTTTAGTCCTTAAACTTGACTTTTTCCTCTACATTTAAGGTTGTTTCTCTGTTCCTGATCAGCAGTACCAACCCAATTTCTGTAATAGAATAGGGATCACTACTTTGGTCTTCTTTGTAACAATTACTTCTGTGAGAATTTTTTTAAAATAAAGTGTGTCTATTATTCAGGACCTTGTAAAACTATCTTATTTTCTCATAATTTGAATTTTTATGATTCTCAGACTGCAAACCAGAGTTGTAACTAAGACAACATTTGGTAGAGACAAGGAAACAACCTTTTCTAAAGTTCTAAACTTGCAACAAAATGGAATGTCTGAAATACAATGTTAGTCCAGCCTTATTATTGTGGATATGATAACTTACAATTGATAGCTAAAGATTGAAGATCAAGAGTCAAAATACCACTCTGTTCTCCAGACGAAAACTGCTACCAGTCTCTTCCTCCTTCATTAAATCTCATTTGTTCCATAATGAGAACTTCAAAGAATAATAAAATTACTTCACTGGATTCTTCTATGTTTCCTGAACATGCAAAGAGCAAATAAGAAGCCCATTCCTGACATACAGACATGCAATCTTTTTACAGCAATTGCTGTGACTTGTGTTACAGACTTAAGTGCATATATGTATATATTTAGATGTGTATTTGACCTTCATGAAATAACAGGATTTGTATGGAATGTGAAGAATATATACTTTATGTATATAAGAATGATACTTTATGACATCTCATACAGGTTTTCCTTGAAACACAGGATGTCAATACTGACCATCAAAACATAGTTTTATTTGTAAATGAAGATAATGTATTTTGAAATGTTTCCTATGACATTTGCATATTGCACTAGATTTTGACATTATCTGTATCTACAGTGACTGTGAATCTAACCCATTAAAGACACAATCCAGTTCCAAGCACAGTTAAAGTAAATCTTTTACAGAACTCAATATGCTTTGGATTCAATACTACATTAAGGCTAGATCACTTCTAGTCACTACATTTGACCCTGATACTCATTTGACAGCGATTAAAGAGGTGACACTAATAATAAAATTTGGTACTGTAAATCAGAGCAAATACTGTGGTCTTCTGCCCTTACTGAATTTAATTTCTTACAGTAGTATAAAGTTAGGAATACTAGCATAATTATTTCAGCAGATACTGACAAAACTCTTTAAACACAAACTCTTATAAAACCTATTCAATTTAGTAGTCCTCTACAAATACATTCTGAGCCTGAACAGAGTATTAAATTCAGGTAAAATCAGAATACCTTCCTTTTAGAAGCACAAGTCACTTAGAGGAAAACAAAGTACTATGCAGAGAAGAAAATCTCTTTAACCTCTGATTCCATGTGCTGTAATACAGCCATAGTGACTCAGGCGGCACGATACATCACGAAGCAAACCATATGTCGCATCCTACTTGCACATTTTATATGTAAGACGCAAGCATGTTAAGCACAAGTGTAAACAAGAGTTCACTGAAACAGCATTACTTTACAAGTGTTCACCATATCAACAACTTTATAAACCTAGAGTACTTTTAGGCTTCTGCACAATTTTCGTTTTTTCTTTCCTCTTCTGTACACATCCCATCTGTACTCATTTTCACAGTAAGTTCTACATTCATTTCCAACACCTTCAACAAAATACAAACTAGTATTTTACTCTCACACACCAGTTACTAAGAACAGAAGAAAGATAATATATGCATATATAAAGAAAAGCCAACTTAAAATTAAATTAAAAGCTGATTCATCATTATATATTGTACCAAGTTCTGAAATTGAAGAAGAAACATGGAAGAGAGTTGAAATTCATTACTTATTACATTTCCCTAAAAAACTCCCAACTTGCCAATATGCAGAAATAGAAACTCTACATGTAGTTTGCAACTAGTTTATAATTCAGACAGTCTTGGATTCACTACAAAACAAGAGGACACAAATGGAAAGTTTAAAATTAATAAAAGCCACTTGTATTGATATATTAATCATTCAAAATAAACACATTTATAAAACAAGAGTACATTTCATACGTGCTAATAGAGGGTTTTGTATGCCATCGCAACTCAAAGCCATAAAATTAATGCAAACTGACTGCATGTTAATGCAAGCCATCATACATGAAAACCACACTGGTAATCTGTCATGATAAGGTGTCATGGTCAGCAATATTACCTATTCAAGAATGTGATCTGCTAACAGTCCGTAAAGCACTACAACATTTCATCATTATAAACATTTTTTAAAATTTCCACAAAGAAGAAAACCTTGTAATATGTGGCAATCTCAGTTGTTGCTTGTAGTCAATGACAAAACAGGATTTTTTAACCATCGAAGAAAATATGAATGTGCAAATATTATCCAGTGTGCCACTTCATTTTACCATAAAAACTCATTCTCTGTGTGCAGTATGTTGCTAGAAAAGGAAACAGCAACGTACATACTTATTTGGTATTAGTACATAAAAAACATCTTCCATAACCATTATGTCTACATTGCCTTTTTCAGAAAAGAGCAGCACTCCTTGCCTATCAGTTTATTCTTGAGCAAGAAAGGCCTGGTGACCTCTGCTCTCACATTTCCCATGGTGATTATTTTCATTCTTTACTCACTGAACTATGAGCTCCAGAAGAAAAACAGATTTTTGATATTTATTATTAATCTATGTTAATAATGCACGACAATAAATATAAACCACAAAATAAGAAATGAGTAAGACTGTCAAAATCTTTGCCCCTGTTTTTTTTGCAGATAACATGCTAGATATGTGTTGGAAACTATCATGACTCTAATAGAAATTTTAAACACAAAAGCATACTAGAAAATTAAGGCAATTAAACCACATGTAATAACCCACCAGTCAAACTCCACTGGATTTCCCAAACTACAGAGATGCTTTCACTCATTTCTATTGCTTTACTGGTAGAATTATAGCATTGGACACGTAGTTATGCAAGTAGACTTTAAGCAAAGAAAGGTAAGAAATCAAAGAGTTTGAGCTGTCATAAGCTCATTATTTGATACCTTGCTCTATACTGCCACTTCTTACTGGAACTTGCGGCAGCTGTCTTCCCCTACGACTGCTGAAGGAGGTGTCTGCAGGAGGAGACTGTGTGGGACTTCCTTGTTGATGTGTTCTGCAAATGAAATTGAGATGAAAGCAAAATAAGGCAAATGAAGACACTTTTTATATTTTGAATTTTAAACACAAATTGAGTTGCAGGTACTGAAGATGGGTTTGAAAAAGTTTGCATTTGGTCTGTGCCATATGCACATACTCAGGTCTAGATACATAGACAACTTATAAGGCCTCACATTTAATATCTCTAACTACCCCTTAACTATAGAGAAATTATTTCCTGTTGATAATTTATTTATTTGTGAGTTTGCCTTGTTTTGGTTTTTTCTCATTTGTTTGGGGGTTTTTTGATAAAATGCTAGTCAAAAATCATGGAATGAAAAGCAGTTTTCCAAAAACCATTTATGATTATGACTCAAAATTTATATACATTCTCCTGCATTGGTACAAGGGCAATACAAAATGCCACTGCTATGGTTTATTAACTTTAGTATTCCTTTTGTGATGATCCAATAACTGCACAAGGACACAGAGAACTGAACAGCAAGTATCTATTCCCATAGGATAACGTGTGATTTTTCCTTGAACTCAAAGAAGGAAAAAGACCTTTAATCTTGGTATTGTGGCAGGAGAAGGGAGGGGGTGTGTGAATATCTGTGTGTTTATGCAAAGCATGCACAAGATTTTTAATATTCATATCTAAGTAAATATCCTACATCTCTGTGTCTGAATTCTAGCTAGCACTATTTCAGAACATCTTGGCTACTTGACTTCTTATACATAGATACAGTTTCTGAGTATAACACGTGAAACACCTTTGAAACGCTAGCATTTAAAATAAGTATGGGGACCTAAAATAACTATAAGGAAAAGGTTTAAGAAAGTAAAACAAAGACAAAAACCAGCAGACCACTGAGGAGAGCTTACTGTGAAATGCCCTTGCCAGTTACAGTAATTTCACACTCACTGCAGTGGATAAGCGCTGTATCTACTACACTAACATTGCAATCAGACAATAGGTAATTTAAAGTAACACATTTGTGCAAGTTCAAAATACTGTTGGCTTTCACTAAGTAAATCAACTGACTTTCTCTTAGCCTGTAGGATCAGAGTTAGCTGTATGAACAGCACATGATTTTCTGAACAGTGCTTAAGAAAAATACTTCGATAATTTTCATATGGATACAGAACAAAACACAACAATGGAAGGACGAAACACAGCCAGTCTTTTACTTTGCATAACTATATAAGTTCAACAGCAAGAAGTACCATCTGGATGGTAAAGATAGGTGGCATAAAGGATATGGGAGGAGTGTAAATACCATGAAGAGAGGATAATCTACAGTGCCAGAATGAGTGAATGTGTCATGTATGCTCAGAAAAGTACAACACGACACTGAAACCTGGGAGGCAGAACATGAAAGCTATGCTGTACACATAATAGCAACCTTGTCAGAAGTGGAGAAGGTGGCGCCGACCCTCCGGATGCTAGGTGATGTACAGAGCATAAGGGTCTGACACTAGCCTGCTCACTCGACCTTGAGCGAGCGTGATGTTTTCCCCTAATGACTGGCTGTTCAGTCGTTCGTGGGGTTGGAAGTCCCCTTCTAGAAAGAGATGGTAGCAGACCCCTAAAACATTAGGGCCAAAAAGAAACTGTTCAGTGGTTAGCTCCAGGCACACCTTCCCATGCCCCCCTCCATCAAAAAACATTGCAAATCCTGGCTGCAGGACCAGGGTTGACGTTTCAGATGGAAGTTATTAATTCTGAATGCAAATCCATTTTCAAAATGACAAATTGCAGAACACTCACCACTGCAGATACACATGACCCTAATTGTGGAACTGTTAACCTGCACTGCTTATAGTGGACATTGGCCAAAAACTTTGGCTGCACCTTAAACACAGCAAACATAAGCTAACAACATATATGACGAAAGGACTAGCACCAAGTAGGCTATGAATACCTAGCTTTACTACAAAGTATTTCTGTTTCTAAAACATACCTTTTTTCTTTATTAAAAATATTAACTGCATTTCAATTAGTGTCCTAAAAAAGTACAATATGGAAGCACATCTGTGATTGCCTCAGTTTCCTTAACAGTTTGAAATAAGAAATCTATTTAAGTATCTGTAAGTCCTAAAACAGAAATATGATTCTGGAGGAACTCTATTGAAAATATAATTAATATTATGCAGCAAAATGATGTATAATGTTAGTATAATAGAGCATAATTTTTACTAGTTCAATAATTATATACACTGCAAGTATAAGATAATCTGAAACATTTCAAGTCTGTAGAGTGCCAAGTATTCTAACTGTGCCTTTTTGTTCTTCCTTGGTTTTCCAACAGGGCAGCATTTTGTGAATAGTACTATTGTATCTGCCGTTATACCAGAAATTTCAATTTCTTGTGACATCATTTCATCGTGGGGTGTTTTTGTTTGTTGTTTTATGATTGGGTCTTTTTGTTGTTTTTTTTTTTTAATGTCTGCAGACTTACGAAGGCTCCCTTCACACACCCAGCATAACTTCCCACAAGATGCACTCAAAGTATCCAAGGAATTTTCTGGTTTATATGACTGTTGTACACTAAGAAGTAATCCTAAAAAAGCCCCTATATATGAAATAACATGAGGATGCCTACCAAGGATAACAAACAGGTTTGGATTCAAAGCCATTTAATCAGTAAGAGTTTATGTGGAAGTCCAGTCACAATGCAAAAAACCCAAGATTCTGTTGTCTGTGCTTATATTCTCTCTCTTAAACCCTAACATTTCCTTATCTTAACTCCTGACTTGCCCTAGTGATAACCATAACACACTTGCAGAGACTGAATCTCCTGGTTCTGAGAGATGTTTACCATAACAAAGATGACCTGAGTTCTGAAAATGTGTGTTTCTCCATGCTGACTACAAAAGTAATCTATGCCAATTATTGCATGTAATCAGGTTCTAAGCATCTACCAGATGTCTGAACATCCTAACATCCATAAGGTAGATACGGACCTCACTCTGTTCCAGAAAGTTCTTGTTTGCTTTTACTATGAATAAATGTTCCAATCTAACCAAGTGATCATGTTCGTAGTTCTGCTTCTTTTCATTTTAGAGGCTAAATATCCTGGAATTTATCTGAGAGCCCAGTGAAACACTAGAAGTCTGTCCTGCCATTACAGAACAGGACAGGACTTACCTGTAACTCAGAAACTTATCTCCTTCTCCAGTAATACTCTTTTTACAGACAAGTCCCCTTCCAAGAGAAAGATAGAGGATCTGCTTAACTCAAATGAAGACAAATCAGGCTTAAGATTTGCATTAGCTGGGGTATTACAATGAGATGAATATGCTTCCTGGGGTGCAAATGAAAAGAGAGATAAAAGGCAATTGAAGAATAACTCGAATGCAGTTAAGGGCTTGCTGCCCTAGGAGAAAGATCTGTTGCTGGCAGGAAGAAGCCTGCCTATGGCTGATCGGGAAAATGAGACAAAAAGCAACAAAGAACAAGTATGGGAGACAAAAGCTAGTGAGAAAATGAGACAGAAGTGAGATAAGAAGTACAGAGAGGAGAGCAATCTGGGAAAAAAATGATACCTGGTGAGCAGTGAGACTGCAATGAGCATGTACATGTGTATCTCATCTCCTGGTTCCTCACAAGCAGCAAACCTATTAATTCAGCTGGCAATGGCCTACAGGGAATCCTACAGGTTCAAGCTCTGCCAGCATACAAGAAAACTCAAATTCCTTTCCCTTCAGACTGATGCCTCAGTAGCATGCTGCCACCTGAGAAACTATAAAGAAAAACTAAGAATGAGATAGGGTCACCAATCCAGCTCACCCCTGGCATAGTGTCCTATGCAAAATATAGAAAATATAGTTAAAGACTATATGTATCCTAAAATATGACAGGTAATGTCACATCTGGCATTTCTAGGGTGATCAGTTAGGGCTGAAAGAAAACATTATAGGATTGGGATGAATGAATTTTTGCTCATTCATACAAGAACTGAAAATGTTTGATTTTTGTGTAATCAACTGTACTCCCTCAGAACAGTTTACTGAATCCCATCTAGAAGGCTTATCTCATTGAATTAAGAGAACTTTTAGGCTCTGTAAACTATCCTGAAAAGGTTGGCTTTTTCCCTTTGATGTACATTTCCTAAGATATCACAATACATAGAAAACTTAATCTTACACAGTATGTTGAAAGGCTTTGTAGAGAACCTGACAGCATGCTATTACGTTATTCCAATAATCTGCTTAACTAATAGTAGACAGGATTTGCAAATTGCAAAATAAAGACCAATTATAAGATAAAAATGAATATTTGAAGAAGAAATAGTCTTGAGTTATATTTGACAAGAAAATTAATTGCCTGTTCTATTATCAAAACTTTCTGGCACTAGTGCAATATTAGGTCTATGATGGAATACTGAACTACAGCACTCAGACTTATTTAGACATTTTTGTCTCACATCTAATACCAGTGAATCATTTTATGGAAACAGAAATCAACAACATGTGCCATGGAAATGTAAAAGGGAGCAATACAATTCACGTTTCCCTATGCTCTTGTTCACTGGGTTCATTGCCAAATTACCAAGAACCAAACCCCCTGAATGTCAGTTAGTCTTCAGAAGTCAGAAAAAACAGGGCAAAGTTGTCTTTAGTGATCTCCATGGCAAAACAGTCCCTGATTCAATCATAGCAAGGTTTTCAGTCATCATTTAGGTAATCCCTCTGATTTAAACTGAAAAAGCAACTGGGTTGTTGTGACAACAGAATCATCTAACTCAAGGAAAATGCAACCATTGCTTTTAGATCAGGAATAATAATCTGGGACTTGAAGCAGTAAAACAAAATAAGAGCTCTGAAGTTTTGCTACATAATGTGCATTTTCATTGAAAATAGAGATGTTTGTGTTGTTCATGGAAGATTTTCAGCTCTCACAATATATTTGTGTAAATTTATGCAATTATAGAATTTAAAATTTTCTATATGTATATTTAAATGTGTAACTTAACTTTTTTATAAAGTGATATTAATTTGATCAGAGACATTTTGAATTATTAATCTATTATAGCTACCTATCTATTTATATAATCTATTCTGTTTTTTCATCCTCAAAGTTAATGCAAAATAAAGATTTTTTTGAGAAAGAGTCAGTGTTGAAGTGCAGAAAAGAACTGCTAGTCTTTACCATTGAGTTTATCTGCAATGATGGAGAATGCCAGGAAAATTCCACATGTAGGCAACACAGTGCTAATAATACAGATACAAAATAAATAGTACTGTAAGGTACAACAACATAGCTTTTAGTAATGTCACAAATGTTCCAAAAAAAGTCATATTTGAGGTATATTCCAAAAACTGGAATCAGACTGGTAATAAGAGATGTTTACACATCAATCAACACTCCTACCTTTCTGTTTCAGTTGCAGAGCCTTTCCTAGTTTGTTTTTGGCTGCTATATCTTTCCACTTTTCTGGACTGCCTGTGAAATGACATGTCAAAAAAGAAATAAACAAAGAAGAAAAAGAATACAGAAATATGAAGATTATTTATTCATGTATTATAAAGGTAGTAACAGAAATGGTTGACAGATGAGAAAGTGAGAACTATCATAAACAGGCTGGTGAAGTCGAGATTTAAGAGACATTGCATTAATTAGGTTTGATTGAGGCTCATGGTTTGAAAGTTATGAGGTATCAAAACAGGGAAGAAAACATTAATCCTGACTGAGCCTGCAACTAGTTCTCACTTCATAGCCTATATTTGATTAGAAACAAGGCTTCTTCATAACCCTATAAGTCATCTCTTAAGAGCATGAAAAACAAGTTCAAAGTAGACAGCAGGAAAAAGCATTGCAGAAAGAACCAGAAAATACTATTCAAAGGTAAACTTTAAAAATTGCTTTTAAATCTAAATTTCAAAAGCAAAACAAATATTGCATCATATCAGATTTAAATAAGGCTATCACTGTAGTAAGAAAAAATTGGCTTTTCAAAAATCTTATCTATTACTTGTTAAAGTTTTAAGAAACAGATTAAACCAATTCTATTTTTTTCCTGGTCAATATAAATAAGGGGTAAGTTTTAAGTTTATTTCATTCCGTCACTCCTTTCCTGCTCAAGTCTTTTATAGAATTCATCTAACATTTGGATAGTGAGGCACTAGTTACCTCTGACAATCTAAGCACTTACTTTGATAGCAAATAAGAACTATGAACAGTAATATGAGTCAATAAATATAAAAACAAAGTTAAATCTACATTTCACTCTTATTACCCAGGACTAAAAATACAGCATGTAAATCTCTGCAAGTCTTGTGTTCCAAAATTTTTTTTACTATCCATAGTAATTTGAGCATTTACAAACTAGTATTTACAATTTTAAACCTCAGAAAATGATCAACTAATCATCAATATTAGTTTTTCAGAAAAAAACGCACATACAGTATTTCAGGAGTAGTTAAAACCAGGGAGTGATGATTATTCATTCCTAGACCAGAAACACTGACAAACTTTAACACATATAAGATCTTGCAATGATACAATCAATGTCATATATTCGGCCATACAAGAATTACTGTGGGCAAAACAAATAGATAAAAGTCATATTTAAAATAAAATGTATCCTTTTTAAACCTTGGTGGTTATAAAGACTAATCCAGTATCTGAACTGGAAGATACCTAAACAGTTGTGACACCAAGTTATAGCCAAAGAACATAATCACAGTGGATTTTCATTATTTGTACCCACTGTAGTATTTGATGAGTATGATATTATGACACATTCTATTCCACAACAAAGAAAACACTGCAGCAAAATACAAAATGCATTCTGCAGGAGCAGAGGTCATTACCTTATGCTTTCTGGATTTTAAAAAATATATTTCCTTACCAAAAAAATTGTATGTCAGATTAAAAATGGAAATCCCTTTTGTCCTCCAGCTATTTTTTCAGATTTATTTTTTGTATATTCTCATTACTTTTCAATTTTTTTTACTTTACCAGGACAATCATAAAGTGGGTACCAAGGAAAACACACATATTAAATTCTGCAGCTTTATTTAAAACCTGTGGTCAGCAAAGTATTTAAAGTTATCCACTGTATGTAGCAGCGTTATAATTCAAATTATGTCAACCCCTTAATTTTCTGTTTAGGTGGTTCTGTTTGGGGCTTATTTTTCTCTTACTCCTTATGTCACTTGCTTAGATTGTGACATTACATGCAATGGAGAAAGAGAGCACTTAGTGACTGCTTTCAGTAGGATGGAAAAGCTGAGAGTAGGACATGCTTTCCTGTGAAGGGTAAAAAATACTTTGCACTAATGAGCTGAGTGTACTTATTTCTCTGCTCTCAATGCTGTCATTGGGAGCAGCACATACTAGAAATTATTTAAAATGAGTTCCCTGCCTGTTTCCTCCCTCTGTCTAAGATGATGCTGTATACATTTCCATATGGCTCAACAGCCTACGGCAGCGCTCGAGTCCTGGCTCCGCTTGAACACACTGAGGGCATCGGCAGGTGCACATTTACAGGTAGGTGTCCTCTCCTGCTCATATGCAGGGCATGAAGAGTACACTCATGTCATGCTCAAATTTACCTCTTGAATATACTTCATAGGAGAAAAAAATATCATCCATGAACGATACATGCAAATATAAACTTATAAATAAAACAACAACAAAAAAAGAAAATATGTGAAAGTATGCAGAGCATATGAAGCATATACTATAACCAACACCTCATTTACTTTGATCTATGATTTGAGTAAATAAGGATACCTCTGTGCTGCTCCAGGTTTAGCACTTAGGTGGTCTACACTGTCCTGTTTTGGAATGCAAGACTCCAGCGTCCTTGTTCTTCACAATGTTTGGAAACATGGATGTGAATTTGGACAGAATGAGCAGAAACAGAGAGATGGTCACATGCAGTGAAGGTGGTGACATGCAGTCAAATATATAACCCAAAAGCATTAAGTCACTATCTATTGAAAAAGGCTGTATTCCTCATTTCCTCTTCCATTGATTTAATCCAACGCTTTAAGGAAATGTTAAAATTTTAGATATAATACCAACAGTCTGAGATGTAATAAAGCACAGAATGAAAGCCACAACAATATTTTAAAAAACCATTATACTCTACATGCAGAATAGCAGCATTGTTATTTAATAGGTGCCACTATCCTTCTTGAGAATTAATCCATAGTATTGTTCATTAGATTAATATATAAACATATACAAAACATCTTATCTTAAGCAGATGCATATTTTGTCATTATATAGTGAAATTCTCCTGACAATGCAGTAAATTTCCTAATTTTGTGTATTTTGATGAAAACTTCATATTCTGTTGCCAGACAGTCTGCTACAGTAATAGCTAACAATAATTCAGCTGCAAAGTAGAACAACTGACTCAGTTTTTAAATTTTTTTAAATAAAAAGTGGATAGGAATATTTCTGAATTTCTTTAGTATTTTGATTTCTGCTGAAGCGGTTTAAGAATTTCAGAATTTGTTCACAGCTTTCAATTTGGGAAAAATATAATTAGCCTACTATTAGTTTTAAATGAAATATATTATAAGATCTATCAATGAAAGATTTTATTTCAAATACCAAATTCGGATTTTAATGAGAAAATTCAGCAAAATTTGTAGTTCACTAATAATAGAGGTTATGTAATATATTTGCATCTAAACCTCTATCAGGGTCGCGAAACACTAAAGTTTGTCTTTCGTAGCATAAATCTTCCAACTGTCACACCAAACCACTGAACAATATGTATCATATATAGACAAGCATTACATATGTTTTTATATACAGACAAGCTACCTACAGTTAATGCTCCATAGTTTCGTGTTCCTCAATATATTTAACAGTTGTGTGTAAACAAAATCTACACAGAGAAATACAAAAACATCCCTACTGAAATTAGAAATTATTATTCCTAAAGCGACAAACTAACATTTTTTATACAATTCCGTGTCTAATATTTTAAAATTATTTCTTACTGGCTTATACAAGAGACCTCAGTGGTTTGCAGTGAGCGTTACTTTATACGTCCTTAAAGCCACCAAGAATGTCATGTTCAATACTTCATGACTTTTACTGATGTTTTCTGAAAGGCTGGATCTGCATAGTACCTGAAAGTACCAGCAGGGCACTTGCTCTGCAGTTGGCTTCAGGATGACTCTTGGACAAGCATTCTTACAGATGCATGCATGACTGACAAAAGCTACTTCTCTTAACTGAAAATATGTGAGAATTCTTTTTTTAAAGGCTTATTTTATCCAGTCTTGGTTATATGCTGATATTATATGCAGACTTTTCCAAAAGAACAGTCTGAATAAAATTTCCACCTACATTTAAATGCTCAGCGTTCATTACCTTGTTTTTATCATCACTTACAATTTCTCAGTTCTCCAGATACCCATCTGTCTACACTGGAGACATTAGATATTTAGACTTTCTAATTCTATTCTCCAATAGAAAAACAAAAAAAGCTTTCAAGCAATGAAGCTATCAAATTCAAAAGCAAAACTATCCTTTAAAATATCTTATAGAAATACATGACACTAACTAAACATTTGCTAATTTTTAGCACCGAAATAATACATAACTCATGTCTTCATCTCATCAGCATATCAAGGAGCCACTTCTTTCTGACATGGTAAGTGAACAAATTCCAGAAGAAAAATCTTGCCAAGACTTTTATTAAAATTGATGTTAATAATCATTATAAATAAAAACAATGTTGCAAAAATATTAAATTCTCAAAATTAGAAATAATGCATAAATATGTTTAAGAAATTTATTCAGGAATAGATCTTGATTGCACTTTATATGCAAATTAGACCCATTTGTAATATAAATCTGTAACACACTCAAATGAAGAGTAAGATGAAATTTGTCAGTGAATTAATCTGTGAAATATGATTTGAAAGTCATGGTAAGCAGTTAGTTAGTTATCCCTGCTGATCCATCAGTCATTCCCCAACACCTACTCTTTCAGTTGTCAAATTGATACAAGCTTACCTTAAAAACTCCTAAATTATAGAATTGAGTAGTAATGGCCCAGTGCATAAAACACGGGACATAATCAGAACAAATGTAAACATAAAGAGTAGAAAACAAAGGTAAAGTACCTTTGATTCCCTCACTACAGACAAGGTGGGTTACTATTTAATATGGGCCATGCAATGCAAAGAGCCCAGTGTTCTCAGAACTTCTGTTAATCTGTGAGAAAATCCTGAACTAGTAGGCTGCAGAGACTCATCAAGACTGAGGTTAGCCTCAACTCCTGTGTTCATCAATGACTGCATCACTGGGATTTGGTGACCACATTGCGTGCAAGACTTACAAACACAAGAAGGCACTGATTTCACTAAGGAAATTAAGACTGCCATTTATCCACCTCAAAATCTTTTCCATAACAGATTCTATTTCCTACAGATGTTATACTGTAAAATGTTTCAAAGTGGTATTAGATTATTTCAGCCTTCCCCCGCAAAATTTTAGCCAACAACACATTACTACTTGGCATTGGGAATGGCAGTATTTAGATGAAAACCTCATTTCACTGATTTTTTCAAGTCTGATATTCTGAAGTCAAAGGCAATCTTTCCATCAACTCAAAAAATGAGAACAAAAACTACTCTAAACTGCCTAAAAGACACAAACTACATTTGTAAACTATTAACAACTGTCCCATCAAAGGGATGTGTTGGCAAAATTTCTGGAAATGCAGTAGCTGTAAGGGAGGGACAGCTTTGAAATAATGTTTCACTAATTTAATTTTGTAACTTATAACACTAACTCAAATTAAAAAAGAAACGCTACCAAAACACAATTACACTCTTCCCACCTTGTATGAGTGGAATACATCCAGTATCAATAAAATGAGATAAATCACAGTACAAATATCAGTTCTGTGGTTAGACTTCAGGAAAATAAGTACTGGCACCACTGGTATACCAGTCTTAACAGTTTTAAGTGCAACTTCGTAAATTCATGTAGAGATTATTTACATTAACCATCTGTATCCTGTCACTTACTGTAATACAAAATACGGAAGGGAAAATTTTGAATTTACATGTAAATAGAAGTTACAATGTCTGCTTAAAAAATCTCCAGATCTATGTAGAAAAAAAAAAATTACAACTGCCAAAGCAATGGAATACCAAACCTGATGTGATTAGAAAGCTCATGAAAAGTAAAAAACAATGATGCTTCTATTAATCATAGGCCATATTCGGCAGAAAATCTATTTGATGCCCTGATGTTCTTAATCAAAACCTACCTTATTAGGAAAACCTGCTCCATGGAGGCCATCCTGATTTGAACAGAATTTACAAACAGTACAAATTTTTACATGCATCATCTAGAAAGTTTTAGCAAGACCTCCAACATATTAGCTTTTGGGCTTTTTTTTCCCATTAGGAACAGTTTGTTAAAAAAAGGAAAACCAAAACCAATAAAAATAAACACATATACAAGGATATGCTCTACAACAAATATTTATCGCATTATAAAGCACCAGAGTGAAAGCACCACCACCACTTACAGAAGCAGGTAAAAACAGACTGAAGAACATTAAGACAGACGATGTTCTGTTGTATCATACATCTTATTTCATGTCTTGTGACTATCCAGGCAAACAGAAAATTTGAAAATATGTTAATTTTCAGGTGTTTTTTAATGGTTCAATAAAATGCAGAGATGATATCTAAACTGCTGTTTTATTTTGGGCTTCTGGAGGTTGCAAGTCTCCACATATAGGTATACTTCTAAATTTAAGAGTACTCCTCTGAGAGTGCAAGATTCAGTAAGCCATGTTTCAACTGGGAGGAGTTGACTAGTACCTGTCATCCTCAGGAGATGCATGCTGGATATGAATCCTGGGACTAGTAGGTCGTCTCCTCTCTAGGGAGGGGGACCATCTACCCCTGTTTGCCCATTCAGTAAAACAGGAAAAAAATACGATATTTAGTTTGTGATGAAATTAAATATATGAGATTTGGGACTGGAAAAATACCCCAAAAAGTAATGAAAGTATGTCATTTAATTATTTTTTCTAACAGTTTTCTAATACCCAAGTATACTTTTCTTAAGGCTGCTTACTGTAGAAACATTACATCTGAAATGAAGAGGTGTGCCCAAAGATGCAGAATTTAGACCAATATAAATCTACTACGTGGTGTACCATTAAGTTTTCAAATATTCTCACCTGCTAGACTACCTAAAAGCCTATCATTTGCATAGGAAGCAGCAATTCCAAAGTAGAAGAGGTTTTCAGAGACCATATGACAGTCATTTTCTTGGTATTTTGCTAATCCCATCTCTCCAAGCTCTTTCCATGGAAAAATGTAATCTCAGTGAAAATGTAGGACTGTGAATTATAATAAAAATTCTAGGGCATAAAGTCACCCTTTTCTGGAATGCAGCAAAAGAATGTAGGTAAAATTATTTAACTAAAACTAAGGTACACATATTTGTGTACAAGTACTGCGATAATTTTTTTAATCGTTTGAAAATATATATTGAAAGCGTGTGCATCCAGTTTCCTCTTCTGTTCATTTCTCCTAATCCCTGCAGTACATCCCAGTACATTATGTTACATAATTAAATTTAACAAAAAGGACCTGAATTGAGAATGAAGACTGGTGTATTACATGACTTGTTCTTGAAAAAGTTCATTTAATTTAGAATTATATATACTATATTATAGACTTATGTAGCTTATTTTATTGGGATGTTATATTGCGTTTGTAATAATACAAGTGTATGTATAACAATTTACCATACCAAAATAAACTGATTTATTGACAAATAGCAAAATGTTTACATAAACTCTGCACAAATATCTAATATTTCCCTTTCTGAGGCATTCTTCCAGTCCACGTAATAAGGAAAAGGGTTTGATTTATGCAACATGCAAATAGCAAAGGTTTCAGGGACATGAGCATTATTTGAACAGTTAGGTAGGTCTTTCAGAAGTTTTAAGAGCAAATATGTTGTTAGTAGTTAGCTTCTTTTTCTCTCCAAAGCAAGAGTTAAAGAAAATGTTAATGCGTCGGTGCACGCAGTCAAAGCCCTTAATATGCTGATATCCACTACAGATATTAAAGAGCATTTGATAGAATTAACTAGGTCATTCAGTATGAACTTTAAGAACATGCTCCCTTTCACTGAATGTTGAATGACTGTAAGCCACAGCACAACACAAACACGAAATAACCTATTTCTTTACAAGGCTGGAAAGAACTGGAAACACAGGATGTAGCAGACCTAATGCAAACAGTTGTTTCACTGTACATCATTTTAAATGTAAATGGGGATATTCAACAGAACTGTTAAAGGCATGCAATAGAAAAATCAACATGAAATCAGGACAGGCCTTAATTGGATCAACTTCCCCATTATCTGTTTATGGTTGGGTAACAGGTAACTTGAGTTTTGTCTCTTATTTAGGTAGCAGTGACCACCTGATAGCAAACAGCCTGTTTTGATTCCTACTGCAGTGAAGCAGCTCAAAACAAATCTAACACAGCTCTGGGGCTGTATTTTGCAGGTATGCTGACCCTGTTGTATGTGAACTATTCTCTGGGTTGTGCCTCTTGGTTTTATCTGCTCAGATCTCAACTAACTGACCTCTCAGGCCAAAAGCATACAAGTAGCAATCTGTACAACTGTTCTTTTGCTAACTGCTAATACATACAACAATTGCTTTCAATATCTGAAATTTAGAAGCCACACCACATATTATTAAGTGACTTGGCTGCAGTCTTAAATCATTCTGGGGAAGATGCTATTCTGAGGAGAAACCATTGATGAATCAGTTCAGAGGTCCGCCCTTAAACCTCATGCTTAGGTGTTTTCCTGGAGACTGGGTGTTGAAAGAAACTTTTATCCATTCTAAAGAAATAGCATCCAATTTATAAGGAAAAAAAGCAGAAATTTTGAGATACAGTGAAAAGGATAATAATAAAAAACTCCCCAAACCATAATGTAGTAGTAGCAGAAAAAACATTTTCAATGGCACTAGAGAATATTAATGGCTATATTACAAACTCAAAGATGCCTTTCAGATCACCATAGGAACTTCAAGAACACAATAATTTTGGAAAAAACCCAAACAACAAAACCCAAACAAAACAGCTTGGAATAAATAAGAGGATGGGTGGTGGGAAGAGAGAAGTAAAAAAAGGCAGGTATGGTGCAACTGTATAGAGGTATTGGTAGGGGCTGGATATTTTTGAGTATGCTGTACAAAAGAGAAGCACATGAAGGATTAAACTCTGTACAAAACCAGTCCATTTATCAAAACACTTTGGCAGACCTGTGTCCAGGCAAGATCAGTTTGCCAGTCAAGTTACATGGACATTACTTGCTCAAATGGTGGTACTTATAGGAAAAGAAAAGGAATTTCGTTCTTGTTGTTATTTTGGTTCTGCTTTAGTGAAACTAATGAGACTTGTGTTTCACAAATTCATATACACAGCTGAAAGTACTTTTCTGCTGGTGTGAGTCAATAGAACGACTTTTACTGGCAAAGCAGAATCTTAAAAACCAGTGACTATTTTGACCATTCCAAATGACATGAAACATGTTGTGTAAAGTTCAAGGATCAAAACCATTTCCAGCAAATCAGTGACTCAGAGAAATAGGGCTTTACTGTCCATCGATTACACACAACCAATACCATTTTGTTAAAAAGTGGTCCATTTTAGCTCTTGATCTCAAATACAGTCTAATTTATATCCTCTGAGGCAAAAGATTAGCAAGAATAAGTAAAAATAATTTTCCATAGGCAAGTATATTCCTAATTTTGTTGAAGAAAGTATATAAAGCTGTATTTAGAAGTCTGTCTTTAGAGGCATAAAAGTCTAAACTTTCAAATAAAATCTGCAATGCTGTCATTCAGGGAGGGGAGAAGGAAGAAGAAACAACATGAAATAATGACGTCTTCAACGTAGGTCTCTCAAGTATAATTATAATAAAATGGTGGTGTAGATAGAACTTAACAAAACCACAGTGTTTCTCTTTGCTGGACTAGTTCTACATCTGACAGCTGTCTCATCTCTTCTTAGTCTCCAGTAATGAAGACAACCTTTTCCATATTGTCTGTTACTGTGTTCCATTATAATTGCTTTCAAAAAAGTTGTCCTACCTCTTAAGATTAACATGTCTTACGGTATTTTAAGCCTTTTGTTCTCATCTCGTCAAGCACAAAACCAAAATGCTTTCTATAGACTCTGAACTTAATTCTGCCTTCTTCAAACTAAAGAATACTCTATCATCACATGCAACTGAGTAATAACCCCATGTTCAAGTCTAAGAAGATTCCATATTAAACAGTGGAGAATTAAATCTTTTAAAATTCACTTCCCCCAAAACAAAAAGATTAATTCAGTGAGTTTTATACATTAAATATAATGTCTTCCTCCAAAACTTGGGCTGCTTAGCAAAAACATCTTCTATGTCAGAAGGAAAATATAGGTATGTCCTAAATCCTTTGCCAAACCCACACATATTGTATTTTAGCAAAACCATCAAGAAATATTTGATTATGAATTTTCTAAACCAGATCTTTTCTGTGCTATGAAAGATCCCAAGTCAAAACCTGCTATTTAGGACTTCTAAAAGCTAAGAAAAACTTTCACAGTGATGGGCATTTTTTCTGGATCAGGCCCACTGATGATTTGGCAAAACCACAAGCTTAGTTGCAACAGAGGCCATTAATACAGACTAAACACTCTTCTTAATGAGGAGCTCATGAAAAATGCTGCAGATTCTGCGCAGTGCCCAATGGACAGAGATTGCTTGACATGAATTATAAAGGCATATTAGAACTAGTTAACATCAGTGACAGATGTAGTTCTGAGTATAAGATTTTAACCAGATAGTTTAAAATTGCCAGTTACTGTTTCATTGAATAGTCAATTTGATGGGTGGCACCTTGAAACAAGTACAGAACATACTGCTCACACCTATGTTATTACATTAAATAACTGCTTGTAGATGAATGCAGCTGTACATCTCTACACAGTTATTAATATTATGCTACAATATTTAAAAAAAAAATCTAGAACGACATCCTGAATTTCATTCTGAGTGGCTTTCCTTCAGCCAAACTTTTTTTTTGTTTTTTTTAGCAAGCATGTTCATATTATCTGTAATGTCTTGAGCTTAGTCTTAAAAAGGAATGAACTACTGTAGAACCATCAGAGATACCTCAGCAGAACATTAGTCACTCCTCTGCAACAAGGGCACAACTTGAGAAGAGCTCCAATCAAGGAGCAGCAGGAATTCGGAAGGAAGGAAAAGGAAATTTCAAATAAAAAACTTAAGAGAAATCCTATCTCAAAGAGGAAAGTGCATCCTTAATTCCTTTTTCCAAATGTCGTCTCCCACAATAAAGAAAATAATGCAACTGTTGCAACCACCACACTGTGGATTGACTGACAAGGCATTACTAAGTGCCACACTACTGAAATATATATTGCACAGATCAAATTGTAATTTCATCCTATTCCCGCTCAAAGGGGGCCTATTATTGCCCTTAATGGACCTAAAATCTCACTCTAGAATGGTATAATTCTTAGCCAAAAATAGGCAATGTTGAAATGTTCCATTTTGGAATCATCCCGTCTATCAAATACACCCTTAGTATTTGATTCACCTACAATTTTGAAACAAGTTATTGAATAGTAAAAATGCAGAAAGCATCCTTAACATGCCTGCACAATGTATGCAACAGAACAATATTTCATTTAAATTGCAAACATGTCTTCTTAAGACTTATGTGAACCTTAATACGTCACAGAGTGAAAAAAATGTAGTGCAGTGATCCACCTTGTAATTGCAAAAGCAGGTGCAGCAGATTAAATAAAGCAATAATTTTTGCTGTTTTGTAAGAAATATATCTGTATTGATACAGTTCTGGTTTGAAATATGAGAGTTTTGTTGTACTTTATAATTTATGCCACTGCTTCCTTAGCAGTCCACATAACAAGCAAGAAACGAATGTAATGCTTTTTAGCAAATGATGATGAAGATTCACAACCAAGTGGTAGTTTCAAAATACTTAACACTGCAATGCTATTATCAGCATACTGAGGACTTTTGTAAACAACGAACATCAGCTTGAACTAAAACAAAGAAAGTAGCCAGAAGCAGTTATAAACTCCAACACACAATTTACATGACATACATGAATATAGGAGCAAAAATGTCTACAAATACCAAAGCAGACAAGAATGTACAAGAATGTAGAATACTCATATGAAGAAAAACAAAACTGATAAAGATCACCAGCACAGATGACAAGAAATTCATAAGTTTTTATTTTATACCTTTCTCGTTCTGGTGAATGCAAACTAGTATCTGGTCTCAAGCAGTTGGTACTAGCACTCCTAGCCCTGTCAAGGGAGGGCTGCAGTTCACTAGTGCCAGTGCATTGCATCCAATGGTAGAAGAGAAAGAAAAAGAAAACAAAGAAAGGAATACAATGTTAGATATTAACTCATAAAATAATGCTTTCTTTACAGAAAATGTAGAATCACAATGATTTAATTAAGGAAAACGTAAAAGAGTTGACTGGATGGTAGTGTCAAGATTTGTTCAGAAAATAAAAGCAAACAAAAGACTGCTAGAAATTTTTTGCAAATATTGTTGAAATGTTTTAAACTGAATGAGACAGAACAGCATCCACTTGTACGAAAAGTGGAATGAGAAATATCAAACATTAAAGTTATATTCTTATTAACAGCAGTAAATTTTAAGCCAACATAAAAGAATGTGGTACACTATATGTCATGTGAAATCCCTTTACAGTGAAGCTCATTTATTCTGCAAATCCATATTAGATACTAAACAAGTGGGAGAATTAATCCTCAGCATCTTACCTAACCAGTAGATCATCTCCAAATTTCGAGATTCGTGTATTAAGGCAATCATGAAGGAGTGAAATATCCTGTCTAATCACGGATTTGGTCTTAGCACATGCAGGAAGAGTTGAGCTTTGCAAATTAAAATTATTTAAACAAAATGAAAACAAATTTGACATGTAACAGAAATTTCATACATAAACAAACAAATGTAACAAAGAAAAACATACAACATATAATTTTAATAGTGAAGACAACTATTAATTTAGTGAAGACAACTAATACAAAGTAGTTTGGTTTGGGTTTTTTTGGTAACATAGGCATTTATTTTAAAAATTATATGAAGTTATTTTAGGATTTTATCCCTTATCTCTCAAGTTACAAAAATCTATGAGATATTTTATGCTACTTTTTTTTTAATTAACAAGGGAAGTCTATTTACTTTTTTTAAAAAGGAGCTAACTACTTAAAGGGGACTCTAAACACTTCTTACCTGTATAGGTTCCAATGAGTACCATTTTCTAGTAAAGGCATCTTGGGTGGTAATGTTTTATAGTGCCTAACAGAACTTCTTGAATGTTGTGGGCCAGAAAAGAACACAGAACAACACAAAAACATGCCAGAAATAAAAAGACAGGTAAAGGCAAGCCAAGACTGACCAGAAGGTAAAATAAATGCATAATATTCTATTACATTTTATGGTTGTATGCATAGATTTCTCAGTATATGTTTTTCTCAACTACTGTGACAGCTATCTGGGGGACAAATTTTGTATTTACAGCTTTCTTAATACAGTGGCATTACTAGAACAGTTCAAACATTTTCTTGAAATGAAAGTAATCTATATTTCACTTATAGAGATTTTTAATTACAATATAATTAGAATATACAGGCTGATTTAAAGGATTAAATTGGTACTAAATTTGTTCTTTATTTCTCTTAGTGATGCCTTACTTAGACCTGCAGAAATTTTAATCTCTTCAGCAACTAAGCATGAAAACAGGGATATATAGTATCACAAATTTAATTACAGATGTATTAAGAGTTGGCTTTTTTGAATGTGTAAGTCTTTTGAAAGTGGTGTATCAGCTTCAAAATTTAATATTAATTAAACGTTATTAATAATCAGCTAATTAAAAAACTTAGGAGAGGTACTGTATCAGCCAGCACAGCAGCACTAAAGGGTTACATGACAAGTGCCTAACATCGTCATAGATTTTAAAATCAGAAATGTTTATTTTATTATCCAGCTCTACCCAATGAACAAGGGGGAAATTTAAAGGCAGAGAGTGGCTGCTGAATGGGAATGATGGCCATTTAATGCCTAAGGGTTAATAATAAAATTATAACAATTTTCCACATACCCTACCATGACACAGCTATGGAGTTATTAGGAGAAGAACGAGCAGCCTTGAGGATTTTGCAGCATCACACAGTCTGTCCTCATAGGACATTATGATTCCTGTTAAGGCTTGGACCTAGACACAGCAGAATCAACATTCCAAACCTGGCCGTGTCACAGACAGATGAATCAACTCTCTGCCTGGAAATCCTACTGTTTGTAAAACCCTGAGGGATTTAGCAGAGGAGCTTTGATCCTTCACGTATGGGTTTAGTGGTCACCACTGATGACTTTCTCTATCAGAGGTCACTGTAACATTGCAAAGGAGGAATAAAGGAATGTCTGTCCATCAGGTCAATACTGGCATACGAGCAGATATTACCAATCAAAGTAGAAGTGATCTAAGATATGGAATGTGACAATCCATGGTCTATAGCATAAGTACACACCTTTCCACCATTTCTGCTATCAGTCAGTAACTATATACAGATGGACAGGATGGACAGCTAGGACTAGTATTATTTCAAACTGGTGTATTAAACTTACCATATATCTTAACTTTGTAGCTTGGACTACCTGATTTCTTTCATTTAACATGAAACCATTAATATTTCTTTTCCATTTTAAGATGAATCTGCCTTAACAGCTAATTAAACCATTATTCAGTAAGCTGTCTAGAAAACAAGGTTAAAGCCTCATGTTTCTAACATGAATAAATGGTGGGTCACTAGAAAGAAGCAAGGACAAAAGATGACATAGAAAAAATTTTTGTTGAAACTGTTTTTGAAACTATTCTGTCAAGAATGAGTACTGCCAATTTTGGCATATTATTTGGGATTAGGATGCATAAGCCTCAGAGTTAAATTTTAAAAAATCAATCTATTGTCTTCTCTTGCCTTTATATCACCTTCAATACATTATTATAAGTACCATTCTGTTTCATAGTATACCATTATCATTAGCTTTAAAGGGTGAATTTGTTGGGGTTTTTGATCATAAAAATCCAACAACAATAAATGGATTAAGTGAAAAGGCAAGAAAGGGCCTGACACTCTGATGGCAAGGTGGACACTCTGAATCAGTGCAGCTCTTACCTAACTGGTGCTGTCCATGCACAAATTCTAGCTGTGACCAGACTGGATTAGTAGATTTGTAAAACTATTGGAAAGCTAAAATACCTGGGCAAAGTGCACCAAAAGATACAATATCTACTTCATTAATTGAGACTTTATGCATTGTCATTGAAAAATTCTAATGACAATTATAATCATTAAAAACGAAAAGAGAAAGCTCAGGGCTAGGGTCAAGAAGAGGGTGAAGTTATAGAAGATGCAGCAGAAAGGACACAGAAAGAAGGCAGGAAAAATTCCAATTACATGACAATAAACAAGCATAAAATAAAAAGTTAAATAAATTATTAAATCTTAAACCCTAAAATTTGGAGGAAAGAGCCTTTTTAGCTGAAATATGAGAATGAAAATATTTCTACTGATAATAAAAACTTAATTTAACAGCTTCACTGATGCAAATTGTTTTGAAAGGCTTCATGTTTATTAATTTAACTTTATACTACTGTGCCTTGTAACAGAACCCTATCACAGCATCTTCAATGTTGTTTCAAATTTGATGACTTGATAATCTGAAAATTAAAGCAAGCCATGGCATATTAAAAAACTAAACAGTACTTTATAAGAGAAAAATCCTACATTAAGTAAATTAATAAGGGCACCAGACAACATGGTTTAAAGTTTGAAGATTTTAAACATACAGCACTGACATAAAACTCTTAGCAACATCCAGATCCTGAAAAGACAAATGGATATCTACCTGGTTGAAGTAGTTGAATGGTTAACTACTTTAACTTCAACCTACATTTATTCTAAATGAAAGACATTCTACACAATCTGTCATGTGTTTTTAAAAAGGTTAACAGACATGGTGAAAAAAAAGGTGGGGAAGCAGACTGTGATTTTTTAGATGAAGATATTTCAGTCCCATTTAGTTTCACAACATTGGAAAATGGTAAGACAGGGAGATCTGAGCTTTGGAAAAAGAGATTAATGAAGACTGAAGATATGCCGAAACTACAAAGTTTACATGTGGATCCAATTTATAGAACTAGTTTTAGATGCAAAAACAAGTAATACAAGACCACTCAAATCTGGGATTCCCAGTAAGCCCTTGTAAATCAATATTTATTCCACTGCAAGTGACTAAATCAGCATGAGATCAGGTGTCACAACAAGTAAAGGTTGTTGAATTGTGTGTGGCTGTAATATAAATACAAAAATGCAAATAAAAGAAAACATAAAAACAACTGAAAAAGCAAACTTTGAAATTATAACAACTCTGTCATGCATTGGGAGATCAGGACTTTTGTGACTAGACAGAAAATCTACCACAAAATACGACTTCAAAATTTCTTAAACTCCTTTAATCCTTATTATTGAGGTTCACAAACATATACACACATCTCAATCTGAATTAAAAGAAACAAAACAGAACAACTGACATCTGGATCACAGTGTACTTGAAAGTTCCTTTTTACTGGGACTAAATACCACCATGGAAATAATGTTGGGCACACAAAGTATAGACAACTAACCAGATGTGTTCATGATTACCAAATTCCTGTATTTACCTGATGGTATGTAGGCACTCTGCACTTCTTCCTCGCTTTGCTCTGGGCAGCATAAGAAGCTCACTGCACAGACAGGATGGGTGGTGAGTGAAACAGATAGAATTATGAAGCATTAGATGACATGGGTTATGCCAATGAGAAGCAAATGAAAACATAAAAAGAAATGAGAAGCATCCACCCAGATAGATAGTCTGTAAATGTTCAAACTCCAGCTGCACTTCTCAAAGAATATGAGCCAAAAAATGCCAGTAATAACTACATTTTCAACAAATTCCTTTTAATGTGGCACCTACTTTTGTGACATTTTTCTTTAAAATTCAGAATTACTATTTCAGAGCTCTTCATGACAAAATGAATACATAAAATGGCTACAGTTTTCTAATATCCTCCTGTCTCATGACCTAATTAATGGAGAATTACTTTAGGAAAAGAAAGAAAGATGCTTGTTGTTTGTTTTGTGTTGGGTTTTGTGGCTTCTTAAGCCACAAAATCATACATGTAAAAGTAGGGAAGGTTTGATAATGATTTAGTGCAGATCAGTTTATGGGAAGAATAATCAGTCACTCTCTAGGGAAAATCAAAAATATATGTTCACTTGAAATATTATGTTTGGCCAAACATAAATACTGACTCATAGCTCTTGATGGTATTTTGTAATGCAAACCTAAAGAAACAACAAAAGAAGCTAATCAACCATCAGACTTTTTGTTTCTTATTGTTTCAAATGGAGGAAAATCAGCCATCTATTCTATTTTTCATATTCTGTAACCAAACACATACTACAGCCAGCATGATGGTAAAATTAATGCATATTTATGCCTATGGTAAATATGACTATGATATGAAATATCCCTTGAAGTAATCTTGTAGTTTTACGCACTTCAACACAATCAGAAAGACCAAGCTCCAAACCTCCTGTTACTGTAAATATGAAATTAAAGGTAAGCTTCATGGAAACATGCTAATTTATAAGAAGCAGGGAATCCTATGAAGTACTATGGCAAAAAAAAAAAAAAGAGAGAGAAAATATTACAAAACAAGTAAAGCAGCAGTTGTTCAATGCGTTTTACGCTTCATGCTGTTATAAAATGATCAATTTCATTGATACAGTATAGGCATTATTTATCTAAAATTCTAAACTGGGCAGCTTGAAATAATGGCTTGTGAGTCATGTCTGAGATTTAATTACAACAGGAGCCACTAGCCTGATTTTTATACAACAATATGTACTAAAGCTGAACTGAATTTTTAAATTTTCTTTTTAAGAAAAACTTCTATTCATAAACTCAGAGGACTGTCAGAATTTATATGCAGGCTTCCAAACTACAAAAAATTGTGGGGTTTAGGAAAAAAAGTTACCTTTTTCTTAAGAGTTGCAAAGTCCACATTAAATGGTATGGTACTTGTTAATATTTACCTTTGTTAAGCATACCTATTGTAATTGGCCCAAAACAAACAGTAATATAAGATTAATCCCAAAAAGTGATATAAAATAACAAATCCACCGTGAAATAGTCAAGATTAAAAAAATGCAAAAGAATCCATCACAGTAGATTACCAATAATGTGAGTAGATACAGTTCTGTAATAAATTAAGTCTGGTTTGGGAGATATTTAAAATCAAGATTACTATTTTAAACCAAGTGTTTTCTAATGTGAGTATTTTAGTACTCCCAATAATGGATTTTACTTAGGAATAAAAANTGAAATAGTCAAGATTAAAAAAATGCAAAAGAATCCATCACAGTAGATTACCAATAATGTGAGTAGATACAGTTCTGTAATAAATTAAGTCTGGTTTGGGAGATATTTAAAATCAAGATTACTATTTTAAACCAAGTGTTTTCTAATGTGAGTATTTTAGTACTCCCAATAATGGATTTTACTTAGGAATAAAAAAAACACTTAAAAAAAAAGAAAAATGCCATGCTCTAGAAAATTGGACAGTGGTCCTAAATTCAGAACTAAGTGCACTGTTTAGCTAGATTTCCTAAAAAAAAGCTTTTTCTAACAGTTTATATATATACATAAATGTGTATATATATGTATATAAATATATATAAAAGTGTTGAAGTGGACAAATAAGTTTCACTGAAAATTTACCACAATAGATGCTTCTGTAAGAGAGTGATAATGACTATTTTTACAAAGATCTGTATTAATATTCAATATTAATTTTGGACCAATAACAGATAACTAAGAAAATTATCAAATGTCATCAGAGGCTGTAATTTGTGTCCTGTAACTATTAGGTAATTCCTCAACTTTCAAACCAAGTTTTTATTAAATATCTATGTGAATGTGCTTGTTTAGATGAAGGTTTCAGTAAATGCAAAACACATAATATCTATGCTACTCTTGGTACTAATATATAATACTCAATAAAGATTTTTAAAAAATTCTTGGATATGACAGAGAATTTTCCTCAGTAAAATCTGTTTTGGATCTTTTGTATGATGCTATTCTTTAGTACTGAAAGCCAGTGAATCCTGCCAGAGTTAAACAACCTTCACAACTGAAGAAATCTGGGGGAAAAGATGAAAAGGAAAATGGGAAAAAAGGAGAGTGCAGACAAGATTCTAATTCAAGGAGAGTATTTTCATGGACCCGTCTTTAAATCCTGCAAATAAGCCACCTAGATCCTTCATGTCTGATCTTTAAACTTCTGAAAAAAGTTTTCTGGACACTGAAAAGAGCTGAAGGCTATTTCACTTCTCTGAACAAATCCAGCAGCCCACTGCTCATCCCCAAGAATGGTTCAGTGGAAGCCCTGCTCCCCTTGAACCATAATCCATTCCTATTTCACCAGATATGTCATGGTTTGAGGCTTTCTAGACAGTTAACTGTCTAGAAGTTTCTAAACAGTCAACTGTCTATATTTATACTGACAAAAGCTACTTTTTAAAGCCTCTTCCTCTTCAAATCTGATTAATATTAAATCTATCCAATATCTTTTGAATATATCACTGCTTAAAATAAATAATAACAGAAGACATTTGCAACAAGTGGATATTACTTGAATTAGCCTAACTGTAAACCTGACTATTATATTTTGAAAAGCATTTTAATTCACCTTTGCATGGAAATGCAGTACAACAATCCAACTTAGTCAATTCTGTACACACTTCTTGCCTATTAGAATATTTAAATGTTCCAAATAATTCATCAATTCCCATACATGTTACCATACAGCAAAAGTAAAACAGGCAAGATCATATACAAAACGAAACTAGTTTAACTGCAAGAACCATCTGTTCTTCAATCTCTATGTTGCTTCAAAATCGGACAGAGATCTCCAGAGATTTTTATGACTTACTGTTTACATGTTTTCACATCTCTATGTAACCTAAGTTCCGTATTGAATTTACTGGATCATATGGAAAGATTTTGTCATACTTAGTAAAAGTAGTTACTGCTTGAAAAACAAATCAAAGACATTACTACAACAATTGATCTTATATGAATGGTAGAAGTTTGCTATTAAAGTCTAGCTATATGGGTTTTTTAAGTAAACCATAATCCACAAACATTGATAATCTACGTGACTGTCATTGCTATGTTTCACAAATACTGAGCTGAAATACCTTATAACCTTTTTTTCAGCTGTAAAATAAACAGATACTATCAGAGTATAATAATACCTAGATACCTGAAAACAGTGCCTACTAGGAGAGACCAAGTGTACTCTGAGTGCAGCCACTCCGTGCATTCCAGGGAGAGATGTGTATGTGTCATGCAACTAAGACTGGAAATTTTTGCAAACTACAACTAGTACTGCAACTATCCTTGCTATGCCTGGGTACTGTACAAAGTTCTCAAGAATGTTACATAAAATGCTGCAAGACTGCACACATAGATGTCCAAAATCTATAAGTATATGAATGCAAACCAGAGTACATCCAGCTCCCAAATAGTAGGAATTCACACCTGGTATTTTTCTGACTAGCAAGACTGGTAAATTCTGGTATATTACAAGAATAGTCAGGGCACACATGGAGATGTATGGTTTTCTCGCAAAAAATCTCTGGGCTTTATTCATGACAAAGCAGCTGAATATCCAGGACAAACACACAAGGATCATTATTCTAGATACCTGTTATTACTGTCAACCCTGTGCACAGTTTTACCAAAAAAAAGGTATAGATAATTTAACCATGGCACTAGATCTATCAGTTAGGATGAATTCTCTTCCATTCTCATTGCTATCACTCACATTTCTAATGAAAACTGAAAATTAGGCAAACTGACAAAGACATTTCTAAACTTTTTTCCAAGTTCAGGCTGACAATGTACCTTTCTTGATCAGACAAATACTGACTATCCATCTCTCTGGATCTGTAATCAACTGGAGTTCTGGAGGCATCATGGTGTCTAGTTGGAGAACGTGATCTTCTCATTTGATGAATTTCATCTAAACTCCTGAAAAGCAGAAATACGTATGAAAATCTTGTTTTCTCATGAATAACACAGCCTAATGGATTGCAGTAGAAGTTGGTTGAAGGAAGTTTTTAATAATAAATCGTTAATACATGATTTCTAAAAGAATGCCATTACAAATTATGCAATTTGTAACATGCCACATTTATAATCCTACAAACATACTTAAGTGGCTTCATACAAGATTCAGCTGCTGACTGAAAAAAAAATTTCCAAACCTATGTATTGGCTGTGGTACACAGATGAATCACAGAGAAAATACCAGCTAGAAGAGGTAAGTCTTACAAAGTTATGATTCATCCCATGAGTGCTCTTGAATGATTAATAAAAGCATAGATCAAGTTCAAATACTGCACTAATACATTCAGATACAAAAAACAAGCTTTAAAATAGTGAAGAATTCCTGAACAAGAGAAAAGTTGAGAATTACAGATTATACAAACTTGAAAGAGTTAGCATTTCACTAAGCTGTGATGCCTACCTCTGTAATGGCACATTTGGTAAACGTGAACGGGGCCTGCCCTGATCGTCGCCACGGTGAGGAGACACAGAACGTGAACGATGATGTGTTGTTGTTCTTTGCTGTTCTGGCACAGTTAGCGTTGTGGATTTGCTTTCTCTAGTACTAGATCTATAACCTACTGTCAAGGGGGCAACAAAAGCAAATTAGAGAATAAAGGTCTGGGTTTGAAAAGAATTCAGATGGCTAGTCTTCCAGGAGTACACATCTAGACATTTACACAACTTTCAGGTCATCACTCAGCTGTTGTACATCTCAATGTATCATGCAGGATAAATTACTAGCATTACTTTTAAATGTCTACACGTACAGAGACTAAAAAACTGAGACTTTTTCGTATACTGGAAGATGTGGAGGAGTTTTCTTACTTGCGGAAGAATATCCTGAGTACCTTGTATTTTAAAAATTCTCATAAAGTATCAAATATTTGAAAGGAATCTAAGCAGTGCAGGTTTGTCTCATCTAAAAAATGGAGAAAGTAGAGAAGGCATGCTTGCATACAACAGCACAGACTCACAAATGACTGCTCATATATAAAGCATCTTCCTGCCTCTTGTTTCAGTTAAATACAAAGATGTGCTCCTACTGAACTTGGCCAAAGCCACCTACTTAAAAAAAATTACTAGGATTTAGAGTACATTGTACTGAATATTGGGTGTTGCATACTTTGCAGAATATTTTTTCCAAATACTATGAATGAGCAGCAAAACTTCTTGTAGTTCATTCTTGTATAGGATTAAAAAAAAATCATCAGAATGTTAGTACATTTTCAGTAATTGATATTGCTGTATTTTTTGCCATGTAGCAGACTGTTTGCCTTGTTATATAGTTAGAATCCCATCCTAAAACAATGAAGCTAGTGAGACACTAGATTTCAAAGGTACCATTATCTTTCCAAACGAGCCTAAGGAGGTCTGCTCAGAGTTGACTTGCTCACTTCTAGGCATTTAAATTAGATTACAGGAATCCCTTGACAGAAAATCATTTAATGATAGAAAAAGTAATTCCTTAAGTCATCTCTTAATCACTTCACAAATTCTTGCTTAGATTTCAAAATAATTGCTTGTTCCTTCTCTGAATTTGTTAGCATTAAAGTTACAGTAATGTGTTATTTTGTTCAGTTAAAAAAACAAGATCAGAAATTGTCTTTTCATGCATGATTTTGACACTCAAATATCAATTGGATAAATTAAATAAATTAAATAAATTGCATTTTTTTAAGGACCTTGATACTGAGTTTTAAGTTTGAAGTTTTTTTCGTACTTTATATAATTTCTTGTAGTTCTTCTCTGATCTTCTACCAAATTACATCCAGGCCCTCTTTTAAAAGTATGGCCTGTATACAGGGTCTGTATTAGGCTTGATCATGTATTCAATGACATCTAATAACCTGTGTTCACACTTTCTTCCCAAAACGTGCAAGAATTTACCGATGTATTCTAATGGCCTGTGAAAGTTGACAACATGCATGAAAATATCTACTAAAGTTTATCAAAGAACTCCAGTGTTCTGCAAGTTTTGATACATCGTGATGCTGGAGTGCCTTACCTGCCAAAAGAGAGCTTCAGAGCTCTGTAATAAAATTATAAAGAAATGTGAGGGTGTCCCTGATCTCAGGACAAAGACTGGGTGCAAATTTTGAAGCAATAAAGGCACACCCTCTGGACTTCAGTGGACATTCACATACCAAGATTGCTGCAGAAAATGTCTAGGTTTTTGTCAGAGGGAGAAAAATTATGACAAAAGTTGAATGTGTTCTCTTTCCCAGGATAACTAAATCTAAGGTGTATGTGCAAAAAGATATTTCATTTTCCTAATAAGCTTGTGTTAAAAAAAATCCTGTCATCTCTATCAGAAGAAAGAGTAGTTTACATTTATTAAATACTGAAACCAAAGAAATCCAAAACTTCTTTCCAACCTGTAGGCAATTGTACTGAAATATATATAGCTTATATATTTAAAAGTTACATATAAATTTAAACATAAAATACATTTCTAAAGTATTTCTAGTCTGCTGAAAAAAAACTACGTGTAGGGTCAAAAATCTAGAATAGAAAGATGATTTTATCTTATAGAATTTTCATAGCCAAGTTATCTAGAGAACAATACCCGAAACTTATGCATTGTGTGTACACAAAGCTTCCAGAACAGACAGAGCAGTAACAATTCATACTTATTCTAGGAATTATCTGAAGTATTGTCAAATTGGTCAAATCATATCCATACTTTCACAGTGACAATAACAGTGACAGCAAGAGTAACATTTCCTCATATCCTCAAATACAAAGGCTCTGTGCTCTTCAGGGTGAGCAGAGAAAATTTTTGCATGGACCAGCATGATAGCAGCGACCAAGCTTATGGTAGTTTTTGCAGAAGTTTCTCAGTTGCTCATGGGAAACTGTCAGGTGTGATAGGAAATGAATGCAGAATGGACGATGCAAATGGTTCTAGCAAACATTTGATATCAGAATTATGTTATTTTTTCTTAGAGACAATACAGACAATGACAAGGTATTGTGCTGATGTCACCCTGCTGTTACAGGAGGGAGGTAAACACAATGCAACCATTTATAGAGGTTACATGTGATAGAAAACTGTTCTGAAGAATTATCAATAGCATACGCAATACAGCTTATTAAAAATATTGCTGGGGATATTGCCAACAGTTTACCAGCTTTTTTTTGTCTTCCTTTTAATTAAGGAAGTTACTGAAGCTTTGGTTAAAGAGATAGATTTCAAAACATGTTCCAGTTTTACTAAAACTTTCACTGACCCTTAAGGAGTACTGGACTGCCCAGTACAATACAGATACGGAGCAACTGATTTAAGACCAGCTCAGGATCACAAAGATACTTAAGAAACTTGAGCATCTCTCATATAAGGAGAGGCCGAGAGATTTAAAATAATATTTTCCTTGCGTAAATAGATGTCGACATACCACAAAACCCTGTCAAAATCAGTTTTGTTAAAGCTGAGCTTCAAACTAAAGTTACTTTCATCTGCTGATATAAACTTTTATGAACAGTTTGATGAGTTGGTTGAAAAAATTATATCACTTCAAGTCACCAATAATAAATGAGGATGGTACAATTACATGAAAGAGAAGACACATTAGTGATATGGCAAGGGAAAAATACTTTTCCTAAAATATTCTGGAAGTTATCAAAGTGTAACTATTTTTGATGCAGCAATCTTTACTTCCATTGACAAACAGTGATTCTTTGTGGCTGCTGAAACCTCTAGGAAAATAATTTTCTTTGTTATTACTAAATTCTAATACTGCATTTGCCATAACAATTGGTAAAGCATTTGAAACTACAGTTTTAATTATTTCCAATGTTAGCTAAATTAGCCAAAATATTTTCATTCATTTTTCTAGCTTTCATGAAGATGAAGTGAAATTTTGTGCTTTTACATTTTGTATTTATGTGTTTATTTATTAGAAAATGAGCAATAACTTTTGCGAAAATCTTGAGATATTAAGGGGCAAAATAACTTTCTTCTTTTCTCAACATTTCAGGAAAAAGAAAATATTAATAACTTTAAGGAAGATTCTGCCTGACTAACCTGATCTCCTTCTATGACAAGGTCACCCTCTGAGTGGATGAAGAAAAGGCTGTGGATGTAGCGTACCTAGACTTTTGTAAAGCCTTTGACACTGTTTCCCCAGGGTTCTCCTGGAGTAGCTGGCAGCCCATAGCTTGGACAGGTGCACTCTTCACTGGGTAAAAACTTGTTGGGTGGCTGGGCCCAGACAGCAGTGGTCAAAGGAGTCACATCCAGCTGGCAGCTGGTCACTGGTGGTGTCCCCCAGGGCTCAGTGTTGGGCCCAGTCCTGTTTAATGTTTTTATCCATGATCTGGATGAGGAGATTGAGTGCACCCTCAGTAATTCTCAGATGACACCAAGTTTGCTCAGAGTGTAGGAAAGTTCTGCAGAGGGATCTGGAGAGGCTGGATCAATGGGTCAAGGCCAATTGTATGAGGTTCAACAAGGCCAAGTTCCAGGTCCTGTACCTGGGTCACAACAGCCCCCTGCGGTGCTACAGGCTGGGGCAGAGTGCCTGGAAAGCTGCCTGAGGGAGAAGGACCCGGGTGTGCTGGTTGACATCCAGCTGAACATGAGCCAGTGTGTGCCCAGGTGGCCAAGAAGGTCAATAGCTTCCTGGCCTGTATCAGAAAAAGTCTGGTCAGAAGGACCTGGGCAGTGATTGTTCTCCTGTACTTGGCATTGGTGAGGCCACACATTGAGTCCTGTGTCCAGTTCTGGGCCCCTCACTGCAAGAAGGACATTGAGGGGCTGGAGCGTGTCCAGAGAAGGGCAGCAAAGCTGGGGAAGGCTCTGGAGCACAAGTCCTGTGAGGAGTGGCTGAGGGAGCTGGGGGTGTTTAGTCTGAAGAAAAAGGAGGCTCAGGGGAGATCTTATCATTTTTAACTACGTAAAAGGAGGCTGTGTTGAGGTAGGGATCAGCTTCTTCTCACAGGTATCAAATGACAGAGGAAAATGAAATGGCCTCAAGCTGTGCTAGGGGAGGTTTAGATTAGATATTAGGAAAGATTTCTTCCCTGAAAGGATTGTCAAACACTGCCACAGGCTGCACAGGGAAGTGGTGGAATCACTACCCCTGGAAGTGTTCAAAAAGCATGTCAGTGTGTCACTTGAGGACAAGGTTAAGTGGTGAACACAGCAGTGCTGGGTTAACAATTGGACTAGATAGTCTTAGAGGTTTTTTCCAACCTCCGTGATTCTATGATTGCATGAATATGCCTCCAATAAAGACAGAGCTTATTTATCATATATAAGCACTATGGTGGGTAACATTTGCAAATAAGTGGTAAAGAAAGAAAAGGGTCTTTAAGGGGAAATATTCCCTTTAAAGGGAAAAATTCTTTTGTGTCAAATGTTGTAAACACAATGTGGAAATCCTTACTTCTGTTGAGAAGGACTATTTTAAATCTAGCCTAATCTAGTTGAAGCCAATAGAGGATATGCCAAAATGGTAATATGGTTCACCATATTACCTTATGGGTATATATGGATATTTGCTGTTCCTTCCCACACACACAGTGTGCAAGAGAATCTGTGGGAAATCTGAACCAGATGAGCCGGGGTGCTCTCTGGTGAGGATCATGGTATTGAAAGGCAGGAGAATGGCAGGGGTAAAGGCCCTGCAGCACAACAAGGAACTTGCATGGGACTTAGTTTTAACAGAGGAGCCTGTTAGATGGTGAAGGGAGCTGTCCAAAGTCTTAACAATTTAGCAGTGTGGGAAGTAAGGAAGGTTGGACAGGAGGGTAGAAATGCATATATATAAGCTTGATCTTCAGTCACGTTTCTGAATCTGTGCCTAAGATTCTCAAACAATTCAATAGCCAGTGGTACTGGCAACCTTTTCCAGGTCTTACTGCAGAACACATTTCCAAATGCTGTCTAGGCTTTAATACATTTGTGGCTGATGACGCAGATTGTCTTTGACCCTGTGTACCTAAAGCATAACTCCCTTTTAAGAATTCAGGTTGCATATGCAAACAAACCTTCCCACTTATATGTATATCCACCTCACATAGGAATCACAAACAGATGAACTCCACTTAGAATTGCCAAACAAAGGTATCCATTAAACTCAAAATGGACAAACTTGTGTTTGCTCAGGTGAACTAACAGAATATTTCTGATTAGGTGGACTTCAGAAGGAGTTTCCTCACCACGCCCTTCAACTTTCAGTTTGGAGATTCTCAGCTCACTATAAATCTAATTCTAAAGGTTAAATCCTGCCATTTTCTACAGTGATCTCTGAGAAAGTTTGGATCCATGCTTTCGTCAAAGGCACACCTGAGCATGAAGTCCAAAGGAATTTCAATAAGACTCAGTTACTCAAATGCTGACCCAATGAACAAAGTCCAATGCATTCAGCTGAACCATTTTGAATGCTTCCTGTCAGGTGGAAAATTAGTTATTTCAAATGGATACATGGCAGTTAAAAAAAGCCCCAGTTCTTAATACAGTGTACTGAAACCTTAAACATTAAACATAAGTTAGTCTACATAGATATACCAGTATCTACAAAAAAAAAAAAAACCAGGAAAAATATTTAGAACCTATGATTTATATTTAATTTTAAATGCCCACTCTCTCTGCAGGTGTAAAAATGTGAAATATCATAACTAGATATACATGAATGAATTTTCCTCTTAGCAACTGAGGTGCAAAGTATATAAAGTAAGGAAAGAACCCAATTAGCATCAAAGGAAGGACAATTTGTTTCAGTTAGCATCAAAATAATACTGCATTAATAAAATTGGTGTTTTATTTGTACAGTTATATAATGGATAAATAAATTGTGAGACTCCTTTAAACAGATCAGGAAGATAGAGAGCTTTCTGAATTATTTAATGATGTGATTTAATTAAGTGATTTTAATCAAAAAGATTCACAGAAAAACTGATTTAGTACTGGCAATGACATAGTGACTCTTCAGTTAGCTTGGGACAATTGGGAAACATATTTATCTGACTTGTGGCAACAGTCAAATAGAATAATGTAGTATTCAAGATAATTCTCAAGATTTTCAGTATGTAAGAAATGCCGAACTAAAAGTCAAACCATGACAGTCTCTACAAGTATATATTTATGAACATTTAGGGTAATGATAGTTCATGAAGGCTTATGAAAACTATAGAAGATACAGCCATGCTACATGCTTCTGAACCTACAGCCATGCATTATCAATAAAGTCCACGGGAGACTGCATTACAGCTAGGTTTCAAGCAAAAAGCAAAATAATAAAAAAATGCTTTCAATAAACACTGAAATCTTAACTACTATTTTAAAATGTGGGATTTTTAGATTTCATTTGCATTTTAAATAACAGTCAGAGCATTATGTAGTAAATAATTAAACAATTTGAACCAACCAGTGGTTCACATATGAAGAATGATATGCAAAAGAAATATAAATGAATGGATAGTAGAATCTTTTAATTCACCAGGTTTAGGACAGGTACCATGGAATAATCAGGAAAACTGTTTTTTCCACAATGCACTATCCAAAACCAATATCCTCAATATTCCAAAATATTATAAAGAAACAAAAACAAACAAGCAAAAATGAAGAAGAGAAAGAAAGCAGGACCATGCTGTTCATCCACGCACCTGGAGGAACAACTCCAATACCATCATCAACATCATAATCTGAGATGTCACTATCACTGATTGGCCGAGATCCTGCACAACAGCAAGGTAAACAAATACCTGAACATCTGGTTGTGTTATAAAATGTAAGAATATGTTCATTTAACATAATACTGAAACTAAAAAGATGATTTTAAGTTAAAACAATAGAGAAGGAGAATAAACTGCAGTGACTAACTGATGCTTCACAAGACAGCTGAGCCAATTTAACATCTTACAGCTGCTGCAGCGTCCTTTCTCTTTCCCTCAGGTCCTCAGTAATCCTCTACTAGAATAGTTTATCTCACTAAGCCTGCAAAAAGTGAAACTCAAATAAAGAAAAAACCCCACTTTTGTGCTATTTCAGTGAATATGCTGAATCAGCTTGCTGAACAGGAAAGGAGATGAGGCAGCATATGGTGAGAAAAGGGAAGAGGAAACAGCACGGCAGAGCTTTTAGAAAAGCTCAAATATCTCATAAAAACTAACCTTTAATTTGCTGTCTCTATACATATCCTCCGTTTGCACGTCTATGCAGCAATTACAGCAGTATCACATATTTATAGTTCATTCCCGAATGTGCACTGATTTCCTACGCATTGGATGGAGTGAATGACTTCCATGTTTTACAAAGATCAGAAAAATAGCTTGGAAATGTATTTTAAAATAATCCCCTACATCCTTCATATTTCTAAGGAAATTTTAAATTAATTTAAATAAACAGAGAAGCTACAATATTCAAATATTTCCTTCTTGTAATATGCCTCATACAAACATGAAATCAGACTCATGGAAACAACTGTACCTCCCAAATACATGAATACAACTTCTCTTTGCTGCAAAAATACACTTTAATGAGCATATTAGAGGTTGAGACTAACTTTATGAAGAAAAGTGTTTTTAAGCCTCGTAAGTCTTTAAGGACTACTTTAAAAAAAATAAAATGTTTTTAATTTTTAAAAAAAGTATCCAGTAACTGTAAACTTCATCTTTCTATTTATAAGGAAATTTATGCAAACAAATCTTTGACATTTCTTTTTTGCTGTACAAAGCCAAATCAATTCCAACATGTTTCACTTACATAACATCATAATTTAAATCTCCTTTCTGCCACACATTTTCATTATGTTTAAAGAATATGAAATAGTAATTTTTTTCTTTTAGAAGGAATTTAACTACCTTTACACCATATCCAGCATTTCTAATTTAAAATTTAAGAAAGCTTCATGGACTTTGGACCTACTTTGTAATTTTTTGCTAGTGCTTTCTCCACCATGAACATGTCTTCTTGGCATGAAAGGTGATGGCTGAGGCAGAGGTAGTGAAGATTCATCATGTGTCTGTAGCTTATACCAATGTGGTTCATCATCTAAAAGTGCTGTCTCCAGCTCTATAAGGATCTAGTAGAAAAATAATCAGGTTTCAGCTTTACTTTCAAGGCACACACAGAAACACATAGAGAAAATAGATGTGAATATGTATTCAAAACCAAACAATGAACTCAGAAGAAATGTGATTGTATGCATCACCTCTCCAAGAAATTCACTCTCTTCTTCTTGTACTCTTGGTTGATCCCATACAGTAATTTCAAGCATTCGTTCTCTAAAATCTCTACGATGTACATGTGAGTAGAGAAAAGTTTGATTCCATTTCGGCTCTAGACTTTTCTTTACTGTTTTGGTCCTTCTTTTACTCTTATCACTGAAATATAAATATTTGTTACAAATTATTTATAGATATAAATCACAACAGTACTCATCAGCAATGAACTGTTTTCATTCTCTCTGATCTGATAATGCCTAAATGAAAAAAGCACTTGTAGAGTGGATCACATTCATACAAAAGACCACAATGTTAAATTGGTACTGACTGGCACAATTTAAGTGTAATTTTTTGTTATAATTAATCTAGCTATAAAAAAATGTAAAAAGGAGTTCTTCATAAGCATTCATTAAAAGTTGATTCAATATATGGTAAATTAAAACATAATTTTCTAAACTGAAATACTGCTACCTTCTGTCTGGAAGAAAATACATTTTTACATAGGGATTTCTGGGGCGTCCATCTACTCTTGGTGGCAAATCTGTTGCTTGTAGAACATTTACTATTAACTGATGTCCCACTTTGTCATACCAGAGTTTAACCTACAGGAATCAAGTTAACAGAAAACATTACTGAAAATAGAGAAGAAACAGAATTTTCAGACTGCATCACAAATAACCACAATGTAAAAGCAACCATTGTTTCTTTCCCAGAGACAATGACATCTATTGCATTTCAAATCCCTTAATATTTAATTTAGATGGGAAAGAAGATGGTATATACCAAAGACTGTTATATATATCACAGCTGAATAAAATTATAGTGCCTTATTATATTTACATTGTTTACTGTACTCACTGTACAGTACCAGATTACTTGTATCTGAGTGCATTTAAACCAGCATGACTTAGCTCTGCGTCTTAAAAGCTACATTAAATAGGAAGCCCTGACTGCATCTAGTCTTAGGACATAGTTGAAATCTCTCTACTCAGATTTGCAACAATTTCAAATGCCTTTATGAAAAGAATAATATACAGCTACCTAATTCTTAAGAGAATTATAATATTAGGAATTTTTCGAGCCTGCTCTATACTTATAAATTATTATGATCAATATAAAAAATATAAGAATGTACAAAACAAAGTACTTAGAGTATATTTAATAAGCAGGATTTCAATTAGCATTACAGAAAGTTCCAGGATATATCTAAATTAAAATGCATTACTGAGTAGTATAATGCCTAATAAATACACAGCTCTTTAAATGCTTCCATAAAGAAAATAAAGTGATACCATGCTTGTTATCTGCAGATTACTGGGCACATACAGAAAAGTCACCATTAATGCAGAGGCTACAAGGTGACAAGTTACAGGCTCCTCTCACTGTAAATTCCTGCCCTCTTTGGTATATTAAGACAATTTTTTTACATCTGCTATGATTATAATGATGGCTTGTGAGTGCATATAGAGGGTGTTAAAAAACTTTTGATTTCCATTAGCAACTCAAGAGAAACAAAATATGCTTACAGAAAGCTGTCCTGGTAGGACCTGTGGTGCATCCCGTAGGGCTCCAGGGCTGGTTGGAGATATAACAGAAATAGAAGGCCTTTCCATCTTCTGAGATTCAAAAGAACTTGAACCTAAAACCACATGAGAAACACATGACTTTACCATCCAAAATTTTGAAGCAAATTTGGATAACTTGTGAATTGCTGTTTCTTTGAATTGCATGAACTTGTGTTTATCCACATTATAACTAGATTAAAACACAGGAAGATTTTAAACTGATGTAGACAGTATGGTGAAAAGACTGCCTGCTTACCCTTTCACCCCAGATTAAACCTGTCATTTTTTATTTTATTTGAAATAATATATTAAAAAAGTGTTCCTCATACATCATTGACTAACCACAGCAAGTGTTTTAAATAAAATATTGTTCTCTGACAGAATTACACATTTCCCTTCTCACCCAAACTACTCTGATTCTATGATCTTAAATCTTTGATGAATAAACCACGTCTGTTGTATGGATTATACTCCTGGTAGCCTCTGAAATTTTAATAGGAAGATATGCATCTGGCAAGGAGGATGTTTCAGCAACTGCTGGGCATCACCAGTTCTCCACCAGTGAAACAGAGCCCTCACTAATGATATGAGCTTGTGACAAGTGTAACAGCATGTGGTGAACGCACAGAACCCTGTGCCAGGGAAGGTTTCTAGCTGCATCTCAGGAAAGGCTCAGATGGGAAAGGACTGGAAGCCATGGCCCTCAGATACTCTAGCTGGAAATGTTCAAATGGTATAGTTAAAAAGAACACCATTCTTTTGAAGTATAATGCACAAAAAGTTCACCTAATCAAGGTTTCCTTGTTAAGAAAAAGAGAAGCAAGAACTCTGGATTTACAATGGATGGTGCAGGAGGTGCAATCCTGACACCATTTTTACCTTTGGCAATTCCTTATACCTGTTTCCTCTCTTATGTTAGGGGAAGTAAATTATTATTTTGGTACTAACAACACAAGATATAGAATGAAAAAAAAAATCTGCTAACATTTGAAATCTGTATAGGTTTAATAATATAGGTTGAATTTAACACACAAGACCAAAACCCATTGAATTTTGTCACACAAAAACCCCAGAGCCAATGTGATTTCCACAGATGACCTTTCAGAAAATTCATAGCTGAAACAATTGTGCTGGGTACAAGATCATGCGTAGAGAAAGAAACAAGGTGTGTACTCACTAGACTCTAATGGGGGGTGGGAAGTCTCGGGAATCCGTGGAATATCACTAAAACATGAATACATAGCAATTAGAAACAACAGAGATGACCTTCAGCTCTGAAAAATACATTTCTAGGACAGTTTTTTAGAAATATGGATCTGATTCTGTTCTAATGGGTTACAAGGAAAGGAAGAGGAAATATTTAAAGACATACTTTCCACTAGCATTCATGAAAATCTTACTAATGCACACTACTTTCAGGAACTAGCAGATATAACAATATGAGCACTACTACTACTATTGTGGATGGATTACATGATATTTTTTCGACGAGAACAATAAAGGAGAGCCTTTAGGAAGAGAAAGGTGGCAAAAGGAAGTACAAGCTGTGGTTGTTCAACTATTTTTTGAAGGAACAAAAATAAAAAAAATAAGACAAAGATTAACTCACTAGTAATTTTTATATAAACGTCTCAAGGAGTTCAGAGAATGAAACTGATGAAAATGTCTTACAATAATAAAAAAGAAAAATAAATAACATTAGCAACGTTAAACAAATAAAAGAATAATGCATTTCTCCAAAGGATAAAAGAAAATAAAACCATGTTATAATTGGGTATGTACATTTTTCAACATATTCATGCCCAGCACATATATAGATACAAGCAAAATAAACTGGTTAAGCCCACACACATTTATCAGAATTTTCCCATCAACAAATTTACTCTTCATCAAAATCTGGATTATGCTAGTTCCTGGCACTCTTCTATTCTCAGCCATCATTAAAAATACATTGCAAGAGAAAAAAACACCTAGCATTGCACGAATCTTAGCAAAGCATAAGAGCAGGGAAATTGAAACAAAACTCTTTAGTGAATTACTTGAATGTACTTTCAGCCACGCAAACTAATCCAAAATTAGAACTGCAATAACATTTCTAAAGATAATTTACAAGATTTTAAGTCTATAGTTGAGCATTTTAAAGGTATTCAGACACTTGTCTGCTCAGTGAAACACAGAAGTCTTTCTGACTTGGAAGTCAATAAAACTAAGACTCCTAGGTATATAAAAGTCACTTGTGAAAAGAAACAGACACTTGTATCAAAAAAGGAATGCAACAGTGCCCAATCAGTCAGCCTTAAATTCACTTTTCATGTCCTGCAATTTAAGCTTATGGTGCCTGTGTTTTAAAATAGACTATTTCACCTCTGAGTTAATGTCTCACCTCAGCTTATACCTCACATCACCAAACAAGAATGTGTTTCTCCTTGTCTTGGCTTTGTAAGTCAAGAGTAATGTGGTTTCCTCAAACTCACAGAATTATAACTGAATTAGTCATTCTTGACATGGCACAGCACTACTTTACAAACATATGAACAGATTAACGACCTGTTGCTCAGCAGGGCTGCTGTGTATTCTTCTTCCTCTTAACATTTTCTCTATCTCCACGGCATTTCTCATCAGTCTGAAGTATTTACTTATCATAATCAAACAGAATTTTCTGTTCAATGCAGTGTTAGATTTGCAATATTTTCTATATTTTCTTGTGCTAGAACATGAACACTCTCATCTGCAGTGTAGCACTGTTTGTAATAACATCACTTCCAGGACATCTAAGCAAAGGTTCACATGTGCAAGGAGAGGAGTGTTTCAAAATGGAAAGTGCCATTCACGGTGTCAAGTTCTATAATCCTGGCATGGTTAAAGAACGACAATAAAACTAATTCTGTTTGGATATTTTTTTCTTGTATTGTCAACAATAAAGTAGGAAAAAAAGGTTAAAAATAAACTTTAAACATTAATTACACATATAAGCACAGAAAAGTCTAATAATAAATCAACATGAGAAACAGATCCACACAGTTTACTAGAGGACAAAACAAAATGTATGGAATGAAAATGCCACATCATAAAAAAAACTGGTCAATAGTTCTTTCCTCACATAGAGCTGGTGATACAGAAGTCCTCAACAGGGAAAGGTAAATGACAAAAATAATAATATCTTCTCTAATACTTTACTCACCATACAGAAAATAATTTAAAATATAATTTTTAAAATGTATTTTTCTAAACATCCTGTGATTTCTATGAAAAACTGACAGAAACATGGGAAGCTAAAACATAAGTTTCAATTCCAGAAAAAATGCTTTATATTCAATAGCAATGTTATTTGAAATCTCTAAAATTTTATAGTACAATTAACAAGGTTTTATAAAATATGTATAATTTAAATAAAGACATAATATTTATGCTTTTAGATTTATATATATGTTTTTAGATTTATAGATATATATTATTCATGTGCATATGTATGTGTGCATGTGTGTGCATATATATACAAACTACTGCTAGGAAATCTCTAATATATTTATCTTGTTTAAGTATCGCTTCACACTGAATTGCAAGACATGAGAATAAAATAACAAATAAGGAAAGAAAGAATGAAGTACAGCAGTGATCACCAAACTCATGTCAGAGTGTTCTAATAAGCTCCGTAACAGTTCTGCTCTCTGCTATCGATTTCAAAATGTACTGTAGTATAGCTATCTATATGTGAATTTCTTATAAATTCAATAATACAGTTTACATAATAATTTCTTAAATATCAGATGCACACAAGAAAAGTAAATCGAGTACTAGATTTTACCAAATGCATGACTGATATTTTTTAAAAATACTGGCATTATAATTGAAGAATGAAAATTCTAAAATCTAAAACTTTTTAAGTAAGAAAATTAGTCTTATCTAGCTTGTTTTTAATTTTGGACTCCAGAAGATAGTTAAAATATTCAAAACTAGACTAGTCAAAGAAAAAACAAAGTGAAAAGTTGCACAACTACTTATCTAAAACAGTGACAAAATTTTACTCCCCTTTTGGAGTAATATGAACTCGAGAAAAATAATGTCAGATGCATCCAATAAAGAGCTGCCCATATCAAACTTTCTTTGTTGCAAGACAAAGGTCCTTTGTGGTCTTACATGATATTACATATGATTGATTATCTTATGTCTGATCCTTTCACATCCCAATGAATATATAAATGAAACCAAACTACATCTTAGGCTGAAACTACTCTGTGCAGATACATGGTTTGTCGAACACAGGAATGGCTAAAATTTCACTGAGGCTGATCACTGAAGGCAAATCAAATTCAAATGTGGTTGTAACGTACACTTTTTAGGTTGTTCTAGGAGCAGAAGATTCATCATCTACACCCCAGAGAGTTTTTAAAGAGTTTCTGAGTACCTCTCCCCAGTGCTCATCCTGCTATTTCCAGAACCATTCCTTCCCATCAGAACCTGTAGATCAATCTGCAGTTTGCCCTAATTACATTACTTGAGCAGCTCTCTGCAGTTCAGCACTGCGTGGTTTATGATGGAGGTTCAACCTCCTTGCCAGGACCTAGCGCACAATACCAATCCTCATGCAGAGGAACTGAATCATATCACAGAAATGACCATTTTGCCAGCATTATCTGTGGAAATCTAAGCAAAGATAACTAGTCTTTCTCACAAAGAAAACAGAGACAAATGAAAAAAACATTTGCTTTACCTGCACTATCCCATGGAGCACACAAGAGGTGGTGAATTAGTTACCATGCCACGCTTCTTCTCAAAAAAGCATGAGGATTTTCTATGCTGTCCAGTGTTAACGTCCTCTCACATTGTATGCATATTCATAGGTAATTTTCCCCCTCATATTTAGATAGCCAACCCATTAATTCTACTTTTTAAAGGTTTCTTACCTACCTCGTGTTGCAGCCATTAGAATTAGTGTCAATTAGTTTCTATGGAGCTTCCAGGGTACTATTGCAGTTATATTGTTTACTGTTTTTATGCCTTCATCTGCTAATAGTGTTACGTGCTTCACATTTTTCTCTAACAAACATCCTACAATTATCCATTACTCAAAATTACATTTGCTGGTAGACACAGAAATCCAAATTTACAAGACAGAGCAAATTGTTTAGACAGCAATTTTGTAACTGGCAGTCTAATTTGCGGGCAGTCTAATTTGTGGGCTTACGGTCCTTCCATTATTCACTTAAGGCAAACTATGTCATATTTGGGCTTTTTAGACCTAATATGCTAGGAATTTTTAAATCAAGACCATTAAAAGTGCTGGTACATTTTTTGCATTATTAATACTGAGAGATGAAAACACTTAAATTATGCAGATGAAATACCATTTTCAGGCCTTTTGGGAACCTACTCCCTCACAGGAATTTTAGCTGTAATGGATTATCACTTAATGCTGTATCAAGCAACTTCAGTTTTGCTTAGTCAACACCTAAAGTTGCCACCAAACTTTGACATACTAGATTTGTTGGATGAAATAAAATTCCCTGTCAAGAATTGACACAGTAGTTTGGAAAACAAGACAAAGTGAAGCTAGGCAGAAAATTGAAGTAATCTGTTAATGCAAAAAACCTGTTTTTTAATTATGCAACACAATTTACAGAGATTGTAATTATTAAAAAAAAATAAAAAGAAAATCCTATGCAGTATGCTCTTTCTTTTGTTAGCTAATATCAGGATTTCCTTTGTTGTACAATGCTGACATTTTTGGTTATTTTAAGATGACAGGTAAATCTCAACCGGATAGAAAAGAATTGGACTTTGAATCATTACTGCTGGATAAAAGGGAACTGTCTTTAAATTTCAAAGTTCTATGCTCTAGGGATATTTATTTGTACTCATAAAAGCCCCAAAACACAACCTTGACCTTCAGACACAAGGAAAAAGAATTGTAAAAAATCAGTTGAGACACAACTCTGCAAGAATAATGTTGTTATATTATGTAAAGACCTCTGTGCCAACACTCCATTTATCTCAAAATAAAATCACAATCTGATCTGCTCTATTTATGCCTATGTATTGAAAAAATATGCATGGGTCATCCAAAGCAAAACTTTACATTTTATTGGTACTATTTCTGGATGCACTATTTTAGTGTAAAATCAGATTCAGGGACATTCTTTGATTTTGAACACACTTCAAAAAAGGGTGGTATTTTCTCTGTTTTTCTTCAGGAATATGTCACTGGAATTCGGTCACCTTGTACTTAATTTTTCGAAACTATTAAATTTATCAAATTTGTAAACTTAATATAATTGATGTAATACTGGAGTTATCTTAAAGTTTAATGGCACACAACATTTGCAGTTATATTGATGGCAATAAATATATCTAAAGTCCATTATTTAAAATGCTAATCTAGCACTATCCTTTTACATCAGTTGCACAAATCCATTTCCAGGTTTTCTTTAATTGATACATGGAGTTCAAGTCATGTCCGGTATCAACTTATTTCTTTTTTGATGATTTAAACGTAAAAAGTAGATGTCCAAAAATCTCCTTAATGCATGTTATTTTTAATTACAAAGATGTATGACTGAATTTGCAATTTCAAGTCAAGAATGGCTCATAATTTATCTCACTCGCAAAATGTAAAAGAAGGTTTCTGCTCCCCCACAGTCTTCATCTGGATGGTAACTTTAGCCTTTAACAACCACTATTATTGCATTGAACTTTCTTTTTCTATTAGGAGGTCAAACTGATAGGTGGAATTACCTATTAATGCCAATTTTATTTTAGTAGTTTTAATAGAGATTGTCATTAAAAAGGCAAACTTTATTTGCAATATATGGCTACACTCGCATAGTGTAGATAAAATGAAAAATCAAAATGCAGAAGAAGAATGTGTTAGTCAGGAAGAAAACGAGTAGTTTTTTGTTTCTAAAACTGAAAATGTATCATATTTGAGACAGACAAAAATTAAAATTATGATGAAAATAGCAAATTCAAAAGAGTCACTTTTTGTTAATCATGTGACTCTTTCACAAGGGAAATGTGAATCTGCAATAAATGATTCATATTCAATTGTGTAAGACTTAGCTCAAAAAATTCCTGATATCACTAAAACAACTATGACAAATGCAGGGCCAATCCCACTACTTTTATCAACTCAAACAGATTTTATTTTCCTTTTAAGGTTTTTTTGGGAAATCAAGAATATAAGAATTGTTATCACAAAACCCCAAACCTGGATTCATAAGAAATAAAAATAACGATTACAAACATGACACATTAATGCTAATTTTTGATGAAACTTTTTGTTTCCATTTTTGGCTTTGATAACAATCATTTAAGGGTAAATGCAGTTTTTTCAATTAAGAGTTTTGTGTTTCCTTTTTATAGCTCTTTAAAGAAGGCCTTTTAAAATCCTCCTAGCATTGACTTATTAGAATCCTGCAATGCTTCCCTCTACTCATGACAGCTTATTATAAGTTATTCTGATCTAGTAAGGCTGAAAACCTGAAAACCAGATTTTTCTCATGCACAGGTGCACTTAATTCACCAGTTTTCCTTTACCACTTGGCAAAAACCTTTATAGTACTTTGACCATACTGAAAACATTAATACTTATATATATACGTCACTACAGAGAGACAAGATTGTAAATAGTAGTGAAGAAAATGGAATACACAGAATGTCAATAATAGAAAGAGAATAGTATCGCATTATTAAGTAATAAAAAATAATTCATTCATAAATTATCCCTTTAAAATTCCCATTAGCAGAAGAAATAACTATGCTTAAGAAGCAAGTCTTAAGCCTTACCCAATAGGCCTTGAAACAATAATTTCAACTTGAGGTTCTGATTTTGATTCTAAAATAATGTTGTAAACTTCTTCATTTGTAGCTCCAGGCAAGGGTTTACCATTCCATTCTAGAACTTCATCCCCTTGAATGTAAAGAGAAGTTTATCTCACTTTCATATTCTTTTACAAAAAATAAAATTTATATTACCAAGTAACATAAAAATAATTTAAAATAATTTAAAGAGCTGTTCTGAAACCTTCAGACACTTTTCTGCCAAGCTGCTTTCTATTTGATTGCCTCCTAGTACTTACTGTTGCACAGGGTTGTTCTGTTCCTCATGCAAGGCTTCATATTTGCCATTGTTAAAATGAATTAAGTTAGTACAATTACTTAAAAGATTTATCAACTATCCAAGTTTTGGAGGTTTTTTGTAAGGACAAAAGTGTGTTTTGCTAACAGTAAGGACTCATCCATGTGTGTTTTAGTCCCATACAATAGGATGAACAGACTTTCATTCTTCAGAAACATGTGCAAAACAATGTATTCTTTCTGGGAAATAATTTTGGCTCTAAAATTACTTTACAAATAAAAAATAGCTTTCATTTAAAAAAACCAAAAAACCTAGACCAGAATTAGAAACTTATGATTTCAGCCCAAATAATTTGAGATTAGTGGAGAGAAACTTATTTTCTGTAATTATAATCTGCATTTAAAATCTATTAACAACTATAATGGTGCTATCAAACCAACGTGTATTCATTTGGAAAAAACCTCAAGTTTGCCAAAAATGCCAAAAAAAGTAGGATATTTCATCATCCATTCTACTTCTTTATTCCTATCTGCTTCAAACAATTATCCTAAATTCATACACATTGGCATTGCAGCTTCTGCGTTCCTAACCACATTAACTTTGGTTTGCTAAGGCTAACTGGAAAGTAGTTGCTTAGAGCTATAGTAAAAATATAAACCATTAAGAAGTAACTTTGAAAACCAACCACTGTGAATAATTCTCACTTCATTTTGAAGCTTGAAAAGTGCCAATAACATTTATTTGTAAGTACAATATATATATCTAATAGAAATGAAATACCTTATGACCACTTTCTTGACTTGTTTTCCATTTTAATTCAAAACCTTTAACACTGTAAGGAGCACTAATAAAATCCACTCTATGTGCACTGTGTCATCCTTTAGGGACGTGAGTTTTGTTTGCCACAATCAATTTAAAAAAAAAATGTTTTCATTGCTTCTGTAGAGTGTAATAAGCAACTCTTGAGCTAGCAAACAAAAATTTACCAGTGACACTCAGTCCTGACACCAGCATTCTCAGGAGTGTGTTTTATTTTGCTCATACATTAAAGCAATTGGAGTTCATAAAAAATTAGAAATGTAGACAACCATGGCATTTCATAATAACATTACAGCATTGTTCTACATTTAAAAAATATTAGCATATCACATGACCAATGTTAATATAAATTTAAAGTTGCATTCAATAAACCATTGTTAAAAGACAGTATATTTTATATGCAACTGATTGATTTACCTGCTCTGAGATGCCCCACCACATCAGCCAAGCTACCTTTCTTTACTTTGGTAATGAAGGCACCGAGTCGTCCTAATTCTGTCATTTTTCCTCCAACAACCTGGTTAATCATAAATTTGTGAGTGTCCAAGCCACAAATCAGACATCACATCAAGCACAAATATATAGACAAATCAGTTTTCACTTTTTTTAGATTAAACCTGAAATATGTGTAAGCAAACCTATTGTCAATTTGGGGTTGACAGAGGCTTAAAGACAAAAAGAAGTAAAACTGACACAAAATGAATAAAATTGATACCCCTTTTAATGTGTTTGACTGATCAGTCTTATGCAGTTTGCTAAGTACTTACATTTGCTGCAGAAAGAACACTTCTTAATAAATAACCAGGCAAATTCACTATTTACAAACAACTGTCATATACTCAAATTTAAACTGCACGTGTACATCAGTTCAAGTGTGAGAAATCCCAAAATGCAATTGGTACAGCGATTGAAAATTTAGCAAATACACTACTATTAAATATGGATACTCAGTTCATTAGAATGTTGATACTGCTAAAACAGGCAATCTCTTCCAAGCATTTGACAGGACAAACCAGCAACATCTGGCTTATGTTAAACAGAACTGAAGAGATCTGTTTTTAAGATGTTATATGATACAGAGATCAGGAACAACAGAAAAAAATCCAAGTGCCCTCAAGAGACTAGGTTTTAAATAAAATATAAACAAAGAAAATATAGTCTTGCTGACTTGCTGTTCTCTTTAGCTATCTTACTTTATCCAGTCAGGTGGCTTTTTTTGGTTTTTTATCTCTGGTCAGGAATGTCCTGGGAGGAGTTTTATAATAAAATGAAACAGTGGAATGATGTTTCATTAGGTATTAGTTCCCCATGTTGCAATCACAAGAACTAGTAGAATCTTTACTATACAAACCCATCCAGAAGCCTACCTGCCAACAATGTTGTTGCATGATAATGTATAAAATTTATTGATGAGGGCCTTTATGACACAAACGTGAAACTTGAAAAATCAAAGAGAAACTCTATTTACATTTCCTACTAGGACCAACTTTTTCTCTCACATATTCAAATAGAATTGCTTGTTGCCAGAAAAATCAACCTTGTGCTATAGACTACTAAATTTAGTAGAGTGAAGCTGTTTTCATTTTTGTATTACCATGCCACACTATCTCACCTTAAGGTGGGAATATTTCAGATTTTGCATTTCTTCTCTTGTTCTCAGTGGAGAAAGACACCTAAATTAAATTATCTCCATCATCTTTGTTGCTCTGTAGATTTAAAAATATCATGGAGAGATAAATGCTTGAACTGATACACTGTAACCTCCAACAGCTTCAGAAATAGCACTCTTTCAAGTGTTCTGGCAATTTAGGGATATGAACCTATATGTCCGCTACAAATGTTAGCTGGGGATTTAAATCAATTGGATAGTGTTGCCAATGTCTCAACTTTGGGGCACTGGATTAATTGGAATTACATTTCATATAACCTCTAGTATGATTTAAGAGGTTTTTTTGCAAATTTTTGTGTATTTGGTTTCTTTCTGCAAATTTTCTGGATTTGAATGGCTGTGTGGATTTTAAACACTGACCTTGTAAACACTTGGATCCAGATGACATTTATGTATGTGGATTATAAAATCAATTACTTGACTAAATTGCAAACAGTAGAGGTAGAAAAGGCAGGACTCCATTACTGCATTGCAATGAGCAGTACATGTCTTGCAGACAAGAAGCTGAATAAACATATCCTTTTTAATCAGAATAGTTCAGCCTCTTTGTCATGGATGACTGAAGACTGCACAGAAGGAGTAAATGTGTTTATATTCATAATTTAGCTGTGTAACTTTCAAGCTTACTAAAAGAGCAGAATACATTTTTTGTCAAATGACCATATGATTGGAGAGTCCTCTGATTTAATGTGTTAGACCTCTATGTCTAGTGTCAGTGGAACTTCCCTTCATTTAGCACACAAACCATGTAATACTTACTTTTAGCCCCAGTAATGCACCTGATTCTTTTGGCATGGTTGTTCTCTTGTTAAGAATAACACGCCCAATTAAGCGATCTCCCTCTTTGGAAGGCTGCCACGTTACGGGATGCTGTTAAAAAACAGCGGAATTAAAGTGTGACCATCTTCCAGTATTTAGATGCACATGTATAAACCAAAAAAATTTCTGTATCTTCATGTCACAGTAGACACAAACACCCTTCAGATGTGTTACATATTGCACCTGAGCTTTCTTTTATTATATCTGTTGGACTTTGGCTACACTAAATATTTATGCCCCTTGTAAGAAAATCTCAGCACTAAGTCTGTAGGTAGAATTATGTTCAATACAATTAAACATTTTAAACACACCTTAGGTAAAATAATTAAACATTTACTTTTAAATTACATGATTTTGAAAAGCACATTCAAAAATTCTGTTCTTTTGAATAACCCGTTATGCAGGTCTGCCATATGAGGGTTTATTATACAATAAAATCAAAACAATACTTTCCAACTCCAAGTCATTAAAAAAAATCACTAATCTTTCCCAGAGCAGCATCACACTCACAACTGCTTTTTTTGTGGTTCGTAGTGAAATCTAGTGTCATGTCTATAAAATAATTAAATTCAAGTTAAAATTCTGGCAATTTTACAAATATGCATTTTGATGAAACTTTCCTTCTGATTTTCTTTTCCATGGTCCTCTAAAACAAATTTCCATATAACTTGTATAGAATATTTTTTGCAGCCAAATATCTATGCTGAACTGAAATAATTAGCAAACATTTTAATTCATACTTTATGAATCACTATTTTTCTCTTTCTTACCGAACTAATAGGGGAGGTCTCCCTGCTGTGCCACGTGGCAGGATCCAGCCAGTAATAATCCAAGTCACCTGGAAGAATATGAATAGAAAGAAATGTGTAATCTCTCAAACAGAGAAAGCCATATAAACGATTACTTCTGCATGCATGAATTTTAAAGTGCAATAGTTTGATGAAGAAAATACAAAACCTTTATTATGATTCAAATCAACATATTAATTTGAAAACAATATAGCCTATTAATATAATAACAAAACTGCAAAAATAATGCATTTATTTGGACCTCTGCTTTTTCATGAATTGCACCTTAGAATTGGTTGTGCATGCTAACTACTTTTACGTTTGCTCAGTCATCCTCCAAGAATGGACCTCAAAGCATCACATTCACAGCCCTCCTCCTCCCCACCCTCTCCTAATGACAACACGAGAGAGAATACTCCACAAAATAGGCCCTTGGCTCTAGTTAAGGACAGAACAGGCAAGCATGCTCTAGAATCTGCCAAGATTGATGCTGTGACAACAGGTACTGTACAGACAGAGAGGCACAGGAGGTGGTAAGAGACTGCCAGGGAAAACAGCCACACAAATTGAGCAAACAGTACCCACAGCAGGTATGAGGCTGAAACCTTCTTTTTCCCTTGGGACAAATTTATATGCGGTGTACATCAAGAATAAACCCATGAATTACAGTGCTCTGGAAGCCATCAGGCTATCAGGCCAAGCACGGCACTTTAGGCAATACATCTTCAACATCTTACTTTCTAAAACACGTCTCTATAATACCACTGTTAGATGCCTGTGTTCTAGTAAGAGTGGTGATCTAGTAGCCACCCAAACAAGGCATGCAAGGAAAAAAAAAATGCCTTTACATGAAGAGATTATTTTTTGCTCTTTCTCGACAAACGTTTAGATGCTGATTATGAAATACAATTTATACCACTCTCTATAACCTATAAAATCTTTAATAGCTTACCATCTACATGATCATATGCACAAACTTATTTTTAAACAGCATACTATTATCATATGCATAACCACATGAGGCAGTTTGTGGTTTGATTAGCTACTGCAGTTCTGCAAGTTTGGAAAGATTATGTGAAGACATTTAAGATTTTTCAGTTTTATTTTTAGCATCCTTCCTTGCACCTTTATAAACTTCAAAATTACAAGAAGAACAACAACAAACCCACAAACTACACTGACACCTGCAGTGATGGCAGTAAGCTTGGATCTGTGGTACAGAGCTCTCCAAGTTTCAGGAATGGACTCAATATGACACGAAAAATCAGCTCTCTCCTGTGTGGGCTGGCCTGCCACAGGCATAACACAACACAATTTGTCTCCTTTTTTCACACCTATTTGCTCAGCAATAGAGAAATGTTAAGGCAGGAATAAATGTCAGCTCCTGCATGCAGACATGTATCCAAGTGCTCATCCCCACTGTTCCCTGATTTCTTTCCTTCTCTTCCTTCCTCGTTTCAGCTTCTTTCACCTAGTTTCCTTGCTGGTCTTTCCTTGCTGGTCATTGCATAGCCATGACCACTTAATTCATGCACCTAGCATCCTTCTCCACCAAGTTCCTGCTGTAGCAAAATCCTCTCATATAACTTCTGTCTTGGCTAACCTGCTGATTTTCCTGTTCTCACCATCTACCTACTTTTTGCTGCCTTTCTTCCCTGCCCATTTTTTTTCTGTCACCCATCTTCCATCTGCTTCTGCTTCTGTCTTTGGTGTCTTTCTTTAGACTCTGTATTTTAATCCCCCTTAACCTTAAAACCTTTGATACTAAGCTACGTTGCTGCACCCTCCTCCCCACATCTAAAACCTAAGCTGTCTGTCCCTTTCACCCCTCCTGTCCCACGCTTTGCTAAATTTCAAGTCATCGGCTACGTCCACAGCAGCAGGCCACGACACCGATTCTTTCAGGACTGGAAATGCAGCTCTACTGAGTTGGAACATGAATGATATGCTCAGAAGTCTAAAGGTAGCCATCAAATCAAACATCTTGACTGAAAGTCAATGAAAGTGGTAAGCCTACAATTTGGTGAATACTTTAAAAGCTGCAAAAATGCATGAACTGGGGAGTACCCATCCTTAAAAAAGGACTTAATTTTAAAATTCCCATTAAAATTCAGTATGATACAGATCACTTGCACACAAACCCATTCTGGGTAAATTTACAATTATAAGAAGGGTTTTACAATGGCAAATGCTGGTTACTCTATTAATTAACACTCAGAACATAAAAGTTAAGACACAAATGAACAAATGCCCCAAATGAGCTTAAAAAATATTTTATGCCAGCAACAGTGACAGTAGTGACATCTATAGTTCAGTACTTTGTTATATCTTTAAACAAAATTTCTCCTCCATCATCCTATGTCATTGCTGCTTCTTTACCTAACACCTGTTTATGGGATTCTTGCACAGCCATACCCCAGAACTCAGTATTTTTTAATTACACAAAATAAGCTCATTGCAGTAGTATTACAGACATCCTGGAATAGGTAAATGACATGCAAAAACTTCAAGAGCATAGCTTCAAAATGTCAGATTTTCTCAAAAAAACTTCCACCAAAATTGAAAACAAAAGTTCCCAGACACAGAGAACACTCTCCATTGCTAAAAGTCATTAAAAAAACCTAGCAAAATTATAAAAATTTAAGACGTTATAGAGAGGAAAGAAATACTTTTATAAGGAGCGTATAATTGACTTACAGGTTTTAAGTGGTTTTAATATTTAAAAAAAAATTATTTCAAAACATGATCAACTTAATAATAAGCCCCTACAAAAATACACACATACTGTACCATTATTTTTGTACACTATTGATATATTTCTAAAACAAATAAAAATGCATTTTAACTTAAATCATTAAAAATGCATTTGCAGTTTTAATGTATGATTTCCTTAAGACCAGCAGAGTGAAACACAGTATATATTTCTAAAACCTTTTTTCCTGAGGGAATAATTCAAAAGTTGTATCCTGACAGCAACAAAATGTTTTTCCTATTAACTGCTGCTTGATTACTTTGCTCTTGGATGCAGATGGATGGAATAATAAATTACAAGACACAAACATGTTGACTTTTTTTCTGTGAGAAGCCTTTTTCAGCCTTCAATCAAAATTCAAGACAGGGAGTAAAACTCTTAATAAATTGTCATTGTTTTTGTATCCACAACATATGTGCTTTCAAAACATATGGAAAGCAAAATTCATACCACCAAAAAACCTATTTTCTCTAAAATACTTCCTCTTCAGCAGCACTATCCACACCAAAAGCTAATGCTAGGATATTGTGATTTCATGTGAGATCCTGAAAAGTTGAGAAGGGCTGGAAACTCCAGCCTTGTCTCTCTTGGATTGCCAAAGCAAGCATAAAATATGAGAGAATCTCTTATCATGTATGACCAGTCATGCTGATTTCCAAAGAGTCTTGAATACTGGAGATAAAATACCCTGAGATGTTCTCCCAAATCCATCCAGACTGTATTCAGAGACTACCAATATTCAGCAAAGAATGTTCTTCAGCGATTTGCTCAAATCTAGATGCTCTGGATTTGCAGCAGTTACTTAAGACAAGAAGCAGAGTCTAATGGCAAGAGTCAGTCAACACATGTTAGACATTTAATTGACCCTAACATTTAGCTGCTAATTAATATAGTAGTTCTATCAGGTAACTAAGAAACTTAGACACATATTTTTGACAGGTTTTATCAACAATTACTCTACAAACTGAGTAGTCAGATTAGGTCTCTCTAATTAACCCACAGAATCATAGAATGGTTTGGGTTGGAAGGGACCTTAAAGATCAGTTTGTTCCAATTCCCCTGCAATGAGCAGGGACACCTTCAGCTAGACCAGATTGCTCCAAGTCCCATCCAACCTGGCCTTGAACACTGCCAGGATTGGGGCATCCACAACCTCTCTGGGCAACCTGCTCCAGCAGCTCACCACATTCACAGTCAAAAAGTTACTCCTAATATCTAATCTAAATATACTCTTTTTCAGTTTGAAGACATTTTCCTTTATCCTATAAGTACAATGTCTTGTAAAAAGTCTTTCTGCAAGTTTTTTGGTAGTGGAGGGCTACTAGAAGGTGCCCCAGAGCCTTCTCTTCTTCAGGATAAACAATCCCTACTCTGTCAGCCTGTCTTCACAGGAGAGATGCTTCCATCCTCTGATCATCTTCATAGGCCCTCTGGACTCACTTCAACAGGTTCATGTCCTTCATATATTGGGGGTCCAGGACCTGAATGCAGCACTCCAAGTAAGGTCTCACCACAGTGGAGCAGAGGGGCAGAATCACCACCTTCGCCTGGCTTTTTATGCTGTTTTTGATGCAGTCAAGGTTGTATTTGGCTTTCTGGGTTGCAAGCTGCTGACTCATGTTGAGGTTTCATCCACAAACACCTCACAGGTCCATCCCCTTGGGGCTCCTCTCAATCCATTCTCTGCCCAGTCTGTATTTGTGGTCCGTTGAAATCCATGTCTCTCCAGTTTAGAGGCAAGGATGACATGCTGGACAGTGTCAAACGCTTTGAACAAGCCCAGGTAGCTTCCTTTATTCTGTAACCTTGCTGTAGAAGGCCATCAAATTTGTCAGGCATTATTTGCCTTTAGTAAAGTGATGTTGGCTGTCAGCAACCTCCTCTTTATTTTCTGTGTGCCTTAGCACAGTTTCCAGAATGAGCTGCTCCATGATCCTTCTGGGCACAGAGATCAGACCGGCCTGTAGTTCCCCACATCTCCCTTTTCTCCCTTTTAAAAAATTTCCAGTTTTCCCGGCAGTGGGAACCTCACCAGACTACCACAACCTCGCAAATACGATGGATAGTGGCTTAGGCACTTCATCTAGCAGTTTCCTCAGGAGTCACAGGTGCATCTCGTCAGGCCCCGTGGACTTATGCACCTTCATGTTCCTTGGAAGGTCTGATACCTGATCTTCTCCAGTGGGCAGTTTGTCATTCTCCCAGTCCCTGCCTTACCTTCTGCAACCTTGGATTGCTCCCTCAATTCAATATTTATTTAGGTATTTTCATGTAATGGTGAGACAAAAAATTGCTTTTCTATATCTTAATTAAATTTCTGAGTAACAAAAAAGACATTGGAAAAGGATCTACAGAGCTTTATCAAGCACTAGACTTACAGATTTAGATAACTGACAACCTTGGCTTATTCAGTACAAACTGAAAATAAATGGTTATTCCTTACTTTTTCATTTAGAAGACAAGGACATTTCATACTTTTTCTCATACAAAATGAGCACATCAGCATTTTATTTTGAAACAAATCCTTTAGCTTAAAAACCTTTTTTAAAGCGGTAGTTGCATTGTGATCACAGCACAGGTTGCAATGCTGATTGATATTTGCAAAAAAGAAATACAGGAATAATTAGGCAAGGAAGTAGTGAACTTATAAAATATTATCCAGATAGTTAAAGGCACTAATATTAAGCTAAAATCTAGTGAAAAGGAAAACCCATTTGGCTTCTTCCTTAGTTACTATGGCAAAATTGCTTTTTTACAAGAGTTTGCAAATTCACAATTATTTTTGATTTTGCAAAATAATAATTTGTTAGTTGCTAATTGTGAAATAGTCTTTCAATGTATTTTTTTTAATCTGGGTGCAAGGTGAATTTTCTGTGGACTGTTTAAAATATAGCATCAGTTTTTTATCGAGATGCTTATTTAACAAAGACATTTTATTTAACCAGCTGTAACAGTTTAGGCATACACTTTTTTTAAACAAAGTATTGCACTTGTGTTCATTGATGGCTGCAGGTTTCTTAAAAGATGTACTTGCAAAAGACCTTCCAATACTAAAACAGCCAGGCATATTTGTATGTTTCACAACATGGATTTCCTACCTGAATTATTTCAGTGTTGTTTCAAGGCTTTATAAATTACTGAAAGCAATGATTACGAATCTTGCCAAGGGAAGCTTAAAGCAAAAAATCACAAACTGAGGATTTTTGAATGTTTCTAAAATTTTTAATATGGACACAAGGGACATAACAAGGAAGTTGTTCTAAGTTTCCTGAATCTCTAGAGAGTCTTCTCACTAAACCCCTGAGCCAACATTATTTGGTAACCTCATTCAAACACCAAGAGTATTCAAAAGTTCATCAACCCTTTCCAGCTAGATTCTGATTTTTATCTCAGAGACCATCTAAACTGCTATTTTGAGGATGTGTAAGTCTTATTGCAAACATATGAGTCCAAGAATACATATGATTTATACAGGGATGGTCTTCAACAGCATATTCTGTACGGTTTTCACAAAGTGGGACAGTCTTAGAGATGTTGAATATTAAGCAAGATGCATGAACTTCCATTAATCTGTAAAGTTCTTTTAAAAGGTTCATCAAAAATATTTTCTTGAGGAAACCAGAAAAATGATTAGCACCAGGATCTTAAAATCAACAGGCAAATATTTTGATTTTTGGTACTGTGGCATTTAAAGAATTAATGAAAATTTTGTTGTCTCAGTGTCACCTCTGAGTGCTGATTTTGCTGACTGGGATTACTCTCTTGAGTGGAATCTAATTTTGTAGATGGACAGAAGGAGATCTCCTTTTGGAAATTTAGAGCTTCTCTGAATAAATTTGTTATTGCTATTCAATTCCAATTAAATATTGACACTAACCTGTGTCAACAGTTCATTGAGTTCCCATTTCATGTAATTAAGACTTTTAGCTTTGACATGATTTCTTGATGATATTTTTTTCAGTGTATAATGAAATTTGAGAAATGTATAGCAAGTTATATCAAAAAGTCATGTAGCATCATTATTTTGGACACATATGTACACATAGCTATCTTGTACCCTAAAAGCCTGACCAGTTCTTCATATTTTTTCTGCTGTTCTGAAAGAATTCCTAGCACATAAAATACATCATGCTGTTCTTCAGCATAACACAATTTATTTTTCCTATGGGTTGGTTTGGGGTTTTTTTCCTATCTCCTGTGCACATTTAAAATCAATTGAGTAGGTGTTAATTGCAAAAAAAAAGGTACTATTTCCACTTTGGTCTCCTTTTTTAATTTTCCTCCGAGAATTTTAAAAATCTTCATTTTTTTATTTTAGTATTTGTTAAAGACTGATCATTAACAAATGCCCAGGTAGACCAAACCAGGCAATGCTTGGAGAATTATTTGAACATACATTTCCACTACTGTGTGGAAAGAAGAAAGGCATTTCTCAGATAAAGTAGGAAACACACCATGTTTAGAAACATGCTGATAGAAACAACAGCAAATGAAAGCAAACCTTCTCGTTATCCACATGATTGGGGAAGGGAGAAAAACTGAGCCTTTCTGTTGATTGTCCAACATACACACACACGGAGTCCATCATGCTAACCTGCGCAAGTTACTTGAGAAATCATAAAATTGTATTTCATAGTCAAAGTTACGATTTCATCTTCATGAAAACTGGGAGAGATAATTAATATTCTAAAAAAGGGAGAGTCTAAGGATGGGGAAAGAAAAAAGCTCCTAGTTGTTCTGAGCTTCAAGCCTGTAGATGGAAATACAGCAGATGAAATTTTCTAATTAATGAGAAGAGCACTTCAGCAGTACCATGATATTCCTAAAGACCAAATTAGGAAGATGAGCCTGGTGAGGAGTTTTTTTTGGTTGGTTTCTTTGTGGGTTGGGGTTTTTGTGGTTTTGTTATTGTTATTGTTTTTTCTGTTTGTTTGAGGTTTTTAAAATAATTATTCATGAGAATCGTCAATTATGCTGCATTAGAAGGTAATGAGAGGTTTTGTTTCTCCAGTTCAGAGGGGAATACTGCAAGGAGAATCCTTGGAATGCACTGTGAGAGATAACTGACACTAAAACCAGCAAAGGATCTTTGGAGTTTTCCTTCCCTCCAGTAGAGAGGACATAGTTAAGAATGTGAACATGAATAAAATTTGTGATCTTTAAAAAGGGAACAAAGCTGAGCAGAAAAAAACCCAAAAAACTTTGTTAAAAACCAAAACCAAAAATCAAATGCCAAATAACCAAACCAAAACACTCAAACCTTAGAGAAAATGAGGAAGAAGCCATGACAGAAAAAGGAGTCCAGCAATCAAGCAAGCAGTTAAGAAATAATACCAATATTAGAAGAAGAACCAGCACAATAGAGAAGGAGAAATGCACTCAAAGAGTGACCAGGTAAGTCATAAATATGTCATTTTCTGGAAGAATCAGAGTAACTGATGAGAGAGTAACTTAGAGTGATCAAGTACGAGGAAGCATATAAGACAAAATTAGAAATGCAGAATTTAATGCAAACAGCAAAGTACGCAAAATCAACTGAGATAATTCTGCAACTATTTAGTCCCCAGTGCTTAGTGTCTAGTTACCAAGTAGTTGTCAGTCTAGGATACTATGGAAAGAGCCTGCTCCTCTTTGGCTCTATCAGCAGGTGTCAAACACATTCAGTTGAGCTGGAGTTTTGCTATGTATTCTAATCATATTTGACTAAAATTGGTAACAAAACGCCCCCTGAAGTACTAAGTAAGGTTTGTAGTGTTTGGCTGCATTATAGTAGTAGTCAGCACTCACACTACTATTCTATGCAATAAACCAGAACCATATCAGAGTTTTAACTGGCTTGACCTCAAGGACAAAGGAATGGCTATTTATAGGAGGCCAGAACTGGACTTCAAAGCTATCCTGACAAACTAGAAAAAACAAACTGGAAAAAGAGGATCCAGTTCAGAGTAGACAAGGAAATGGCCCCACACTCAGACCAGGATAAACAAGTGTAGAAAGAGAGAGAAATTCACCAGCTGAGAACTAGCTGTGCAGAAGATGATGAGGTGAATATAATCTATCACAATGGTAACAGGAAATGATAGCATACAAGCCTTCCTGCTGTTGGAAAACCACTATCCTTGCACTTTGGGAATTAGTAGGGTTGGCCAGAGTCCAGGCTCCAGTGTCTTGCCTACTTTTGCCACCAAATACCTGCAAAGGTCAAACTGGTGAGGAACTTAAGGGTGAGAACCTTAAGGTTTTGTTGTTGGTTTGGTTTTTCATGTTTTGCTTTATTCTCCATAGTGGTTTGTCTTTTGGGCACCTTTGCACCCAACAATACCCTGATGTGACAGTTGACCTTGATGACAGCTTAGTCTCTCATTCTGTCTCCTGGCAGCATACAGTTCACATTTTCAGACAGGAATATATAGGATACTGAAGTGTCATTATGGGGCAGAGATGATGTTGTTTTAATGGCCAGAGAGCTATAGATAGCCTGGTTTCATTGTCCATTTTATCTCTACAGTCTATTTCACAAAAGTCTCTTAAGAGAAGCCAAAACTCAACCAGGGGATGTGGGGTTAAGTCTGATTTTAAAGTATCTTTTAGATCTCACAATTCCGTGCTATTCCAAAGGCTTGAGACATGCTGGTGTTTGCCCATTCTCCGCAGAACAGCCGTGAGTCACTTCAATGCAGGGAGTCACAGCTCTGTATTCCTCCCAGTCCTATTTTACCTTCTTCATCTACTTTTGCCAAGATATGCAAGAGATCTCTGGAATGCAGTTTATGGCTGTCTACCACAGTGAACAGCTTGAAGAAGAAACTGGGATTTACCTTCTTTATGTAGCTATAAACAATTTATTAAGCATGAGAGAGTGCAAGGCTTTGATCTTAGCCAAAGGTTTTCTCCAGTCTTATTCTTTAAACTCCATGCAGATCTAAGGCTGACCATTGTCTCTTCCCAGCCTTAGCAGCATTTTGTCTTCCTGATATTCCTACTGCTGTTTCTGTTCCATCTCTGTTTTGTCTGCTGTTCAATCCCATTTTCTCCAATGCATCCCTCCATATTCTGCCCTCAGTAAACTCTAATTCTCCTCTAAAGTCTGCTGAAATTAAATAAACTTCACACATGGATTTCTTAAAATATATTATCTAACGTTATTTTCAAGAAGATAAAATCTCTTTCATGACGTATTCTATCACATATCTCTAGTATTAATTCTTCTAGTGAAAAAACTACTTTTCAAACCTAACCTTTATAGACAGTGTTATCAATTATTTAGATACAGGGTCTTAAGGGTATTTGTTATTCTCAATACACTGCATAATCCCCAAGGAACTTGCCATGGTGAGTCCTTCCTCTCACTTTCCCCTGTGATCCTTCCGTGATTTGGCTGAGGACCTTATTTCAAATACAAAAGGAAAAAGCTGATGTCCATCCCTGATCAGAAGGTGCAATGCATCAATATGATCATGCAGAAATAATGTACAAAGTAACCAGAACTGTACATTTATTATAAACCATATATTATTATAACCATAACTATATATTATGCTTAACAAACATATTTTTGTTCTATGTACATGGGTTTTATGACTTTCCCCCCTAAATAATATGCAAAAGGAAAAGTAACAGAATCACATTTCATTCTGAACTTTTTAAAGCTCCCAACAATAGCATAATTCAGGAGATCAAGAACATGTCAATTGTCTTCTGACAAAAAGAAATAGTACACAGGAATGTTTATTTGTTTCCTGAAGTAAATTTCTAAATTCTTTATCCATTACTTCTCAATAATGCAATAGGAATATTATTATTACTATCACTTTTCAGAAACACATTTATATTTTTATGTGCTCTTTCAAAATACAGATTTTTGCTTAAAAGCACCTTCCACACAGCATCACTAATGTCAAATTATGTTTGACACATAAGCTTTCAAAATATAAACATAACTGAAACATAGAGTTAAAAGCAAAATGGTTCTTTATTCCCTCCTTAAATTGAATATTTGCTACAATTAATACTTTACTGAGGATACAACATGTCCACTAAAACTGCCCCGTTAAATAAATCTCTTCATAAAAAGATACAATTTTTGTTCAAAAATATGAAATATAAAAATATAACTAAAATCTCAGCACTCTATAGCTCCTTATTTACCTGTCCCTGAATGAAACGTATGGAGCAGAAACTGAAGAAACCCAGCAAACATAGCAGCTTCAGCAAGAGAATGTTTAAAGCACAACTGGTATCTAGGAGGTTGCTGAATTCCAATCTGCAACTGTGGCAAAACCGTAATGCAAGCAAAAATCCACTTCAATGTGAAGGAGACGATACAAAAGAAGTCATAAGGTCCTTGCGTCCTGATTCTAAGCCAAATTATTCTGCAGTGGCAAACATTCAACACCGGTGACACCGAAGAGGGCTAACGAGAGCTCTTGTCATCAAAACAAATCTCTGCAGTGTAGTGCAAGCATCGATTACTGCATTAGTTCATACACGGTCACTGCAATGACAAGGAGTTTCACTCTCTAGAAGGAGTTAATGATTTTAGGAATCCAGAATCAACAATCCTCAGGAAAGGAGATGGGGGGTAAAAAAGATCCTTCCTCTCTGGATAGAACAGGAAAGAAGTTTCTTAATGCTTTAAAGCCAACAGTAGACACAAGCTCAGGCACTGAAGTAATCAATAATACTGCTGCAGTTATTATTTATATTCAGCAGTGGTGCAGTGTACAAGTTTAATCAACTGCATAGATGAAGCAATTGTATAAAGGAAATGTGTTTCTTTTAATTTATGTAAAATATCCCAAGGTGTAGATTTACTAGTTCTAGCACATTGAAAACACAAACTGCCCTCAAAAAAATTTACCATTTTTTACAAATTAATAGGATAATGTCATTCTTTTCATATATAATAGATATGTGCATGGGAACATATTTTTTAATAAGAAACTTATATTCCAAATAAAAAACCCCTGGAAACAATATTTTGTTTTCCAAATTACATATTCGAGATGAAAAAGGAAACCAGAACCTGTATATGCAAAAGCCAGAATTTAGAGAATTACAGCTAATAGAATTTGCTAAAGTATTTCATCTAATGTAATCATATTCAAACAATGCAACAATAAAACTATTTCTTTGGCAGAGGTAGTCTTTCTCTCTACAAATAGATGTTTCTCTGCAGCATATGTACATACTGCAGGACTTCCAAAATACAATGCAGGATATCCAAAATACTAAAAACCTGTGCTTTAGAAAATAAAATGTGACAAAGCAAAGCAAAAAGAGAGCAGCTTAGAGGGGATCAAATATAAATAATTAAGCTAATGAGAGCTTACAGCTCTTTCATATTCAACAATATATAGACCTATTAGTAATAATGAAAATACACTTTTAATCAAGTTGTCTCCCTGTAATTCTGGATCAAACCCAAGGTACTGAACGCTTTCACACGCTCTCCCACATGTCATCCAACAGCAAAATCCACAGACAACATCCCTTGCCACTGCTGACTCTCAGCGTCCCCAACAGCACTGTATAAGCAGGAGGAAAATACAACTGTCTAACTCTGCTTTTTTCATGGACATGTCCTTGTTAGGAGATGATTTTTTTAGAGGAGGACAGCATCCAGTCTTTATATATTTCAAGAGACAGTGATCATCTGCTGCTGACCAGGGAACATATGCCCCGCTTTCCCCTAAAGCTGGAAACATTTTTTGCAAAAGCAACAAAAGATTGAGTATGCCAAACGCCTGATGCTTCCACAGCACATCCACCCACTGACCCACCTGCATTACTCCTCAAAGAAAAACCTCCTATTCTGTCAGGGCAGGCATGAGGGCTTTGCTTCATTTTCCAAACATAGCACACCTGGATCCTGAATGCTCACCTCACCTTACAGAACATAATAAACAAGGCAGGGGATTTTGCCATAACGCAACTCAACAGATGAAAAATTCTTACTTGCTACAACCTCAGAATTTGTAAATGAGACTACACTATATGGAGCTTGTTTTCTGACTTGTTTAAAGTGTTCCTGTCATTCCCATGGCATGCATGTGTCTGTGAAAAAAGTAATGAACTGTTTTTTCAAACACCTTTAGAAAGGTTGTTTCTGCCTCACGGTGTTGAAGCTCTCACCGTCTCCCATTCCTCTATGTGCCAACCTCTCCCTGCTCCTCCAGCTGGCAGTCCTCAATGCCCATTTTATCCACTGCTATCCCTAGCCATGAGTTCCACTCAAGCCCTGTCCAAGTAGGCCAGCCTAACAGCTTCAGATGGCAGAGGTGTCTGTGAGTATTTGCTGAAAAGTAAAGGAAGAGAGGAGAAACAGAAGAATTTTCTGAGGTCAGAAAGGACATTTTGCAGAAAAGGACAGTACTACCAACTCCAGTATCCGTTGCACGTCCCTAAGGGTGGATTTCATTCCTTCCAGTCCCAGTCACATTAAGCCTTTCCGGCTGCCTCAAAGGCCCATCTGGCAGCTTGAGAATCAAGTGCTAATAGTTGGTCCATTTACTTTTACGCACATCCATAGTATTAAAGCAGTAGGAAACTAACTGGAAATCTGGACACCATTCCATTGTCCTAGTAAAAACATATTATTAAGTTATAACACATTTTCAACTTTTGCTCTGGATAGCAATGCCTTTGTAATCTCTGGAGGATTTTACACTTGCAAATAATTTTATTGCCACTGTCTTCAGTGGCACACTACACTATGAATCTGATAGTTAGATCTAGACCATCATATTTTAGCCCTCCGTACTCTTCCTGCTAATAGTTGTTCTACATCTTAATCCATGTATGATACCCCTGCATTTATAAAACTTTTACAGACCATTAGAAAAGCATGAGATTGAACAATCTCACACAACTCTACCATTATTCAAATTTTAAGAGAACAATTTCTAAGCATTAAACAGACTGTTAAGCTTTATGCCTGGGTGAAAATGCAACTTTCCTCTAAAGCAAAAGTTTTACAACACTTTTCTGGAAAGAGAAAAGCCAGAGAATGGTCCCAAGCTTAATTCAGTAGCACAGAAAGAGCAATTCAAGTAAAGAAACTCTTATGCTTTAAGTTGGAAATTAATTTAGGAAATGAAAGAAACAACAAAAAAGATCCATGTTACAGCCTCCAGACCTCAAGGCCAAGTTCAATGGGGCAGATATTCTAATACAATTGCAGCAGTCTTAGATACAATATTAGGTATTGCATGTGACATTTTGTACAGTAGTCCTGCCTGATCCACTTCAAAAGGTCCTGGCTGTTGTGGGAGATTAACAGTGACTAGACAAGCCAAACACCACACCTATACAAGGAGGGAAAGCAAAAGGACCTGGAAAACTACGTACTGAGAGGGTTATGGAGCAAATCCTTCTGGAATACAGTACTGCACACATGAAGGCCAAGAAGGTGGCTGGGAACCATCAGCACAGCTTTACCAAAGGCAAATCATGCCTGAACAATATGGTTTCTGGATCTGCAGGCAAGGGGAGAGCAGGAGATGTTCTTTAATGTAGCTGTGGCGTGGCTTTCAACCAAGTCTCTCACGATATCCTTCAAGCCAAATCAGAGAGCTGTGGATTGACTGGTGAACCATGACATGGGCAGAAAACTCAGATAACCTCTTGACTCGAGTGATGGACAAAGGTCTGAAGTTCAACTGGTTGTAAAATAGTAGACACGTTAAAAAGTTCCAGAACAAAGATGTATGGGGAAGAATCAAGGCTCTCCTTTGCTCTGCTAGCAGCACTCCAGGCCACAAAATGTTCTACTGAGGTAACAGAAAACTTGACATAGTCTTTGGCTATGCATCCGGAATTAAACACATTAGAAAAAAACATACTTGTTTCTGATAGGCTTAAGTGCAGGTTTTGGCTGCAACTGGGCTAATTAAAACACTTGCAGCCTAAATGCATCTTCTCTTCAGTAAAGTATTGCCCAGTGAAGAGGACTGAATGTTTTTCAGGCTCTTTTTCAGATTCTTTGGCAAATTAGTTACAACTTTGCAAAGACAATGTTTGACCATTTCCAAGAGAAAGACTTCTGTATATAAATATACAAACACATATATCCACACACTTCTGAAGAAGAGGTTTCCTTTTCAACAGATTGACACAGCTCCAATTGTGTCATTTTTCATAACCACTGAGAAAAATCAGAGGTTAAGAATCAAGAAGGCTCTGGTGAAACAGACACATAGCTTCTTAAATAAATGTCTATCCTCAAACACACATCAAACTGGTTAGAGCTCATCAGTGTTCCTTTCCATTCAGGCATGAGCATATTCAGTCTATATTCCTGGCCAGTTGGCAAACAAATTCAAAAAACACCAAAGCAAAAATTAGGTTGCTGCATCAACAGAGGAACATGCTGGAGCTAATAAGTTCAGTGTTTTATTTACCACAGGCTAAATCAATGTCACGCTGTCGTTACTCCACAGCTTTCAATTCAAACCTTGACCTAAGCTAATCAATTCAAAGTGAAAGTGAAGTAATTTGATATCCATCTGAATAACAAAATGTAAATGCATACACTGGGAGCAGGCTGTGGTGTGCCTCCCACTGGCATCCCAGGCAAATGGCTTGACCACGTGGTTTTTAAAGGTCCTCTGGGGGAATTTTACAGAACATCACCCACCATTTTTCAGCAGACTGGAAGACAGAAGAGCATTTCTGCACAACCAAGTGATAGGAACCCCTTCAATCACACAGCTCTGCAAGAGCCAGTAAAGAAACGCCCCACTATTTATTGCTTCTGAATCCAGCATTCCAAGCTCCACCGCCAATTGTTTAGTACTGTGCTGCCAGCAATATTTCATTTCCCCTTCCTCTACCTGTGATTGACTTGACTGTTCTTGACTCATCTGAGGAAGATGATCATGATAGTGAAACAGAAAAGAGACAAGTAGAACACTCACACTAGAAGTGAGTGTGAGTGTTCTACTTGAACTAGAAAACTTATGTTGGGCCTTCAATTCTATATATGCAATAGTTGAGATCTTTGCTATCCAACCTTCGTGTTCCAGTAATTTTGCAAGGCATTTAACTTCATTACTTTATCTATTAAAAAAAGTGAGAAACTCCTCAGATAGATCATTTTGCTAATTGGCCTTGACTCAGGAGGATCTACTGACATCAAGACAGAACATCAGTGCAAATGTAACAGTGCAGTCACTGTGAGATTTACAGATTTCTGGACTTCCTCTGACAGCATAGGTTGATGAATTGACTTCTGTGTGTAAGGAGATTTTGTGGAGTTTTTTTTTTTTTTGACAAGGGCAGTATGTAGCATATTAACATACAATATCTATAAAAGATCTGCTGGGTAGCATTTTTTAGAGCCAAAGGTGATCCTAACCAAACCCTAGTTCAAGCAATTTGCTCAGCTATTCAATTGCTAACCAAAGGCAGATGTTTTCAGTTAAATGGTGACCAATATGCAGGCACTGACTTTTCAATTTACTGATCAATGGCATCAAAATATTCTTTTTGTTCTCAACTTTAACTCTTATTTCTAGTTGTTGTGTTACTCTCTCCACAGAGACAGATTTCTCCCCACTCTCATGATTCACAGCATGGTGGATGTGGAAGACCCATATTCAAAGTCCCTTCCCTGCCTGATGCAGAGTAAGCTGGTATGAAGTGGTGACGTGTTAACACAGATTTTGATAGCCATGCTTGGATACAGGCTTGAACTCACAGAACCAAACTGCTGCAATCAATTCGGTGTTACTGCCTGCAGGAAGAGACTGCAGGCATCTACCTGCACCTGAGTTTTCCTGCCAAAAGAGAAGTCAAGCAAAATTTATCACCTTCAAACCTGGACTACAGCAAAAACAAGAGACTCAACCTATGCTGACAATGTCATTACTGCTTATTTAATTCTGCCACATGACCTTACCCAAGTTCCTTAAAACATTTTTTCTCCCTTAAAAAACTCTCCACCCCCACTACAAAGTATAAACCAAAAGACACACATGTTCTAAACAAATATCTGTATAGGCTGTGATTGAAAGGTTATACAGCCAAGGGCGATAGACATCTATGTGTCACTATTTTATTATGTTTCTCTATTTCAAGATAAATTTGACAACTTCATTCACATTCTTTCCTTTTCCTAAGTCAATGAAGAAAAGGTTTAATTTCTGAATCCTTCTTCAATTCAGATTCCTTCCAGATCCTTTAATTCTAAAAAATGTCAGGTTTAAACCTAGAAATTAAAGCAGCAGTACCATATGTACTGATTATGCCAAAAGGAACCTCTATTAAGAAGCATTTTCTATTACTATTACTTTTTTGTATACCATCCAAACAAACAAACAAAAGATTACTAAAACCACACATCTGAATGCAAGGTTTAACGGTGACCATGTTGTTTAAGCATTGCCAGAAAATTCATTCCTAATCCTTATAAAAATTTTCTAGGGCAAAGTAAGATTAGGTCCACAATAGCACAGATAACTGATGTTATGATGGCAACATGCCTAAAGTTAATACCACTGTTTGTTGTTGCAGCTTTTTTTTTTAAAAGGAATGATGTTGATACATTAGAATTTTAAAGGATACATTTGAAGAGAAGTCAAAATGTAAATGGTAAATTGTTTTAAAAAACCAAACAACTGCTCACTGGCAAAAATTAATGTCTTTCTAAGTGTCTCCTTTCAATGGCTTGTAGGAATAGTCATTCCCTAAGACTTTCTTAGCAGTGAGATTTAAAACTTGGTAACAGGAACAGATTAACTAACTTGGTTTATAACTGATTTCAAAGCAAATTTTCTGCAGAAAAAAGCCAGCAGCAGCACAACTGGATTTCCTAAGCATTCAGTTTCGTTTCCATTTGCAGAGGACTGTTTTGCCCTCCCTCAGGCAGTCTCTACTTAAAGACAATGACACTCCACCAGTGGCAAAAATAATGCCTGTCCCATGGGAGATACTGAACCTACCTGGATACACTAACAAGGTTCAGTGTGTTACACAAATTGGCAGAAACACCAAACACCAGAAAGTTTTCAGAATCTACATCTATTTAAATTGGTATTTGTGAGTTCTTTTGTAAGGTCCTATTTTTTCTGTAGGTGCAAGTCACTTTTATACTATATTTAAAGTAAAATCTGAGCCTGTAGAGAATACCAAATTACTTGGCATACCATGTATTTTGATATAAACTTACACTAATTTGCTCTGGTAGCTCTCCAGAGCATGACAGGCAAGAATTGGCATTATACTTCTGAGGGACTTTGCAGAGTTGAAGAAAACATGGCTATCACTAACCTTTAGCTCAAGGCACTGATTAGTATTCACTGCCAGAGCAGAAACTTTTGCTCATCTCACAATGAAGCTGAGAACCATATAAATAAACTGCACACAGGTTAAAGAGAGTCACGTGGGGAGCACTGCTTTGCTCAGCACGAGCTTCCTGCTCTGCAAAGCTGTGTGTCACTCCTACCCAAAACTGACAGGACACCAGTGCCAGGATCTGCAATTCCCACCTAAGATGTGGGAGCAGGGCAGAGACACTCCAAGGACTGTATCCAGTTGCTTCAGGAAGACATTTCTTCTCTTGTGACACCTGCTGATAATCTTTAATGCAGAACATTCTGACTTTCAAAGACATGACAAAGGCAAAGAATAAAACAAGAATCTGCAGGATTTTATATTCACAGATATCTCTATTCCCTGCCTCTAACACCACTCTGGAATGATGCCCTGTAACTACGCATCATGACCCCTGAAGTACTTAACTGGAACAGACTCTTTGGAGTGCATACATGCCTTCTAATAGCACACATACATTCTATTTCATGTAAACATCTATACATATATTCACAGGCTTGTACGCCCCTCAAAAAATCTTGTCTTAGTAATGTTATGAAACTACAGTAAAACAAAGAATATGAAAACATTCATATACATCACTGTATATTTTCTTTTTGCTCCTCAATCCACTTTACTGCAACATTCCTGAAGCAGATGATGTGCTCTCATTGAACAGGTGTTTCTTATTTATTAGGTCACAAAAAAAAAAAATTAGGTTGGAAGGAAATGTACTTTGGGTAAGTAGGAAGAGAATATGCAACTTCAAGGTTTCTTAATCAAAAACATAGAGAGTCATGTGTAAATGTGTAACTCTAAACTACCCAAAGTTTTGAAATTCTGGCTTACGATCCTCAAACTAGAGTATCTTTTCCTTGCTATGTTTTGGGATTTTTATCCTGAGGATAGGGCTCAACTCAAGATATGAATAACTGCTTCCATAGAGTATTCTTGTCAGTGTAATTTCCATATCCAGAATACACTCAATATACCATCTGCAACACTGAAGCTACAAAGCAACATAAATCTGCCTATGGAAAAAAATGTACATGGAGATAAGATCTGAAAAAGGATTTTTAAATTACTGGTCAAAGTAGCAAAATATGCCCACATTTCCAGATTCTGTCTAAGAGAGAAACTGTCACAGAGGCTGATAGATAAAAGTGAGATTTGACTGCTCCATCTAGCGGCTCATTAAGCACAATTTTAATGGTTAAAAACACATGGCCTAATGTGTTCAAATGGGCCACATATGGAGTTTTGCTTTCTCTGAGCAACACAACAAAATAAATTCTTGGAACCTAAATACTTTAGCATAATATAAAAAATGTAAAAATGTTTACCTATTTTTATGAACCTAACTATACTAAACTTCAATGTAATTTTGTTTTATATTTGTATATTATTCCTATTTATTGGCTGATTTATGCTATTTAGTTAATAAACCTTACTAAAACCAGCAAAGTTTTACAAATCGTTCTTTTGAATTTACAGTAAGCTACATTTAGATTTGAGTTTACATGAAAAGATATCTATGTTTTCACTAAAATAATGAAATTAATAACAAGTCAACCATTAAAATATATACACTGACTAATTATTACAAGAAGTAAATTTCAAAGCTCATGTCTGATTCAGAAGGTGACTTCTACTCTGTGAATGAAAACTCCTAAGCAGATCTAGAGCACCACTGACTTTAAGAGGAGAAAAGAAGTGTGTGCCTGAAATCTGCCAAAGTCTATTCCATGTAAATTCTAAAATACTGAGAACTTGGATTATTTAGAAAACTAGTATAATAACATGAGCAAGTTGCTTTAAATAGAACTTTTGTTCCAACAATCGTTTTGAGAATAACTAATTAGAATTGAAGCTCATATTGCAGAGGAAAGAATTACCAAATTGAGGACTATGTTACAAAAGCTGGAACTTTAAATTCTAGAAATGAATGTGTATAAATAAATAATAAAACACATACAAGTTAAAACCAGAGAAATGTGATGTGCTTCATTTCCACTTGCTACATGTCTGAATCTTGAATTACATGAGTGAGAGGTAGGCAAGGAATATAAAAGAGAGGAAGAGTGATTTTTACACAGGCAGATAATGGCAGGACAAGGAGGAATAATTTTCAACTAAAAGAGAAGAGATTTAGATTAGACGTTAAGAAGAAATTAATTACTCAGAGGGTGGTGAGGCACTGGCATAAGTTTCCCAGAGAAGCTGTGGATGCCTCATCCCTTGAGGTGTTCAAGGGCAGGTTGGATGGGGCACTGAGCAACCTGGTCTAGTGGGTGGCACCTCTGCCCCTGGTAGATGATCTTTAAGCTCCTTACAACACAAGCCATTCTACGATTCTATGAATATAACCATTTTCCTTCTTCCTTTGCCACACATAACTCCCCCAAGTAATATCAGATATGTATTATACTAAGTTAGGACCCTACATGCAATCAAAACCTCTATGTAATGGAATTTAAACGTATCCTTAAACTCTCTGCAGATCTGCACTGAAAATTGCAAAATAATCCCAGGCTAGTTACGACCCAACTGAACCATACAATACACATTTCTCGACTTGCTCAATAGACCAAGTTAGACTTGGTCCAATTTGCATATAAGGCAGAGCAAAGCCACAGGTCACCAAGTAAAGAATGCTTATATTTCCTTTTTTAAAATAGAAAAGGTCATGTTTACAGAGAGGAAATAAATGTGAAAAGAAATTATTCTAAATAAAATGTTTTATGAGAAGTTCCCTTGTGTCTTGAAAGAATGTGTAATAAAATATTTAATACTGAGGGTCTAAAACAATCCTGATGTAGGCATGCATTTACTGCACAGCATCACAGTATTTCCAAGACTTACAGTCTCTTACAAAAGACCTTGAAGGTTGAAATTGCTTAAGAATTAGAAAGCTCTTCATATACAATTTTTGCAGTGAGTTGAGGGTATGTGCTGAGGAACTCATGCGCATAAGAGAGAGAGAGGTATTTTTAAGACATTAGGCATGCACAAAAAGGCAGAGATTTAAAGTGTTGGAATGTCGCTGTTGAACCGCTGGCAGAGCGAAAGAATCAGGCTGGATCGGGTGAGGCAGAAATCTGAAATCTATTATTTAATTCTAAAACTTATATAGACTTTCAAAAGGTCGTCCAGATTGGGTCAATTCATAACCTCCCCCTAGGCCAATTGGCCAGGTTGAACCGCCCATCTTTCCAGAGACAGTTTCAATAACATCTGAGCTTTATGTCTATTTACAAAACACAGGAAAGAGAAGAGAAAAATTCCCATGGGAAAGAGTCTGTGTTACCACATTGGAATACCTAAAGAAGAAACTAATTCAACTCTCGGCATCTAGAGCAGTTGGGTGTCTGCAGAAGGAGTGACAAACTGACTAACAGCATGTCAGGCCAGCAGCATGTAGGTCCTAGCTGTCTACTATGTACCTTAGCCAACCAATAATCACTGTTGCATATTACCCTTTATGCATGTCCTGCTTGCAGACTTCCTGTTCTCACAGCAAACTTACACAAAAAAGACATTAATAAAATAAATAAACATAAATAAAACATCTATCAAACCGAAAATAGAACTGTAAAACTCTGCCCTGCCCTAACATGCCTTCAAGCTAAGTCAAAACAAAGTCAAAACAAAATCCCTGTCTTCCTTTGAACAAAAACCTTAGAAAAGTCTTTTATTTGGACCAGGAAAAAACCAGGATCAGTCATCAGAAGCATTATATTAAGGTCTTAAAAACAGGGCATGTGTGATATGTGTGTGTGTGTGTGTGTGATATGTGTGTGTGTGTGTGTAAAAAATGAAATGAGCAGAGAAGTCCAATTCACACAACTATCAAGTCATAGTATCTTTTAGTAGTGTCTCCCTCTGTAAAACAAACAAGAAAAGCCAAAACAAAACCTGACAACACCATTAAAAAAAAGTCCACAAAAACAGAAGAACCAAAACCAAACTGAAAATACCCCAACGCAAAGGCTGAAAAAGACTATCGAGTCTGTAAATCTGGTCTTTTTAAATGAAAGAAAGAACTTTGCTATGTTTTTATAAGCAGTAGCAGTATACATAGTATACATACATGAATCACTTTGTTATCTGATAAGAAAACCAAACAGGCAAATAAAAGGGTAATTTAGCTGATTAGCAAAAAATCAGTAAGTACTGAAAACAGGCATCTAGGCTCATGGAGGCAACCTGCAGCTATCTACAAGAGAATGCAAGCATGTCACAGGAGACTTGAAAGTAATCTGAAATTCTGCTTGATGACGATAAATGTACAAAAAGGTACTTAGTAATAATATGTCCTTGCATTAAATAGGCATACTATTTTATTATCATTAAGGCAAGTTGGAGTCTCAGTCATGTACTGAAATCTCCCAACATTAGGCAATGTACAAACATAAAAAGAAACTGGACTCCACTGAACTTGCAATTTAAATGCAAGGCAATACAACAGCAGACAAACAAATAAGGAACAAATGACTCCAAGTTATACCAGTGTATTATATAGTGCCAAATGGATTGTGATTCATACTGTGTCTTTAGAGTAATCCCTGGAACAGTTGTGCCCTGGTTCAGCTAACACTCTCTGTTTACTACTAGGCAGGGGCCAAGAATAAACCCTAACAGACAGCTTCCATGCACCCTTCTCTTGAGGAATTCAAGAGCTACATCATATGGAAAGGCTCCACACTTCATTACTTAGCCAAAAATGTCAAAGAATGGCTCTTTAATTTACTAATACAGTAAATGTTGCCAATGAGATCATACGAGATGGGCATGTTTGAAACCATAACACATGTGCTTGGCATCACAGGTGAAATGGAGATAAGAATCAGCTTCAGAGATTACAAAGTGTAGGTGGGGAGTCCTTGATTTTGAAGCTCATGTGTTGTACAGAAGGACAAAGAAGGAACAAAGAATCAGAAGAATGCAAAATCACATGAGCAAACTTGGGAAAAGAGTTTTCAGAAGGACATTCAAAATGCACAGGAGCAGGATGAAACCATGCAAATTCATTCAAAGGAAACACACCTCATAATCATTAACCTTCTTTCTGACACAATCAAGTTTTTCCAAAGGTATTTATCAGCATACTGTTTTTATAAAACTCATATAGACCAGTCTAGCTACTCAAAGTAATGCTTAAAGAAAGAAACTGGAATGGTTCCTGCGTATTACAGTAATTGTGTCACTGTAAGCAAAAAAATATATCAAAAGGTATCAGAGAAATATTAGCACAAAGTACTAACCAATAATATTCAGTACCACACAGTATAACCCTATGTTGGGACTCAATAGGTTGATCAAAATGAATACCCTAAGAGAAGGATACAGAATGAACATCTTCAGAAAATAATAGAATCAGATGCTTATTTTTTCCTAGTTAACTTTATAATTAACTAAAATCAATAAAAGTGTATGTATTATTCTAGAAGCCAATAATTAATTTACCTTTTTCTTTCACAGGCTTTCATTTCTCACCCAAAGTGGAGAAGATTTCCCATACATGCTCTGGCAGTGAGCTTCAACCTCCCCAGCAGTAACTCAGCACTCACTCAATCTCTCCCCCTTCCAGCTTCTTCTTTCTGTTTGTTTTCCCCCACCTCCTTTCTTTCCTAGACTATTCAGTCCCAATTCATCCCACCTTTCCTTATAGATCATGTTTTATAAACCTTGGTGACACTTTGCTGTTTTCTGTGAACTCCTTCCAGCACACTCATAACCTTAAGGGAAACTAGAAAAAGGGCTTAGGATTTTATAGGAAAATTCAGCCATGTGTCTTCCATGACATCCTCATTCATATGTTTACATATGTCACTGAAGTGCTGGATATCCTGGCAACAGTTTGACTTTTTTTTCCACTCATGTTCAGTTTATCTCATTTGAATATGCATGTATTTTAAATAATTCCATATACAAAACATAGATTTCTTACTGCCCAACATTAGTTTAAGAAGCACTTGTTTACAGCTCCACGAGCATTGTAAATAATTTCAGCTGCTCAAAAGCACTGAATACTGATAGCATTGAATAATGTTAACACTGAACAAAATTCTGATACTAGAGTAATTTTAGATCATATTTTCATTAAAATCTGAATCAGGTGTAGATCTAAATTACTGCACAAGAACTAGAAGATAAATTTGAACTAATTTGTAAAAGCTAACAAGCCTCCTAGCAAGGGTATTTTATTTTACACTAAGTTAAATCTCAGCCACACTTTTAAATAAATTCTGCTCCAGTTTTAAAATTCCATGCCCAACGTCCCACGCAAACAGATGTTAAAATATGCTAGCAGGTGTTACAGAACAACTTGACATGCCTACACTCCAGATTGAAAATACCTCAGTCAAAAAGTTTAACTAAAAGCATTTTAAACTAGCATCCTCTTCTCTATAGCCCTTTCCTGATTTTTCTTTTGGTCCCTTTATAGACCCTACTGCACATGTGTGGTTTCTCTCCTAGCCACCAAGCTACTTTCCTTGTCAACAATGCTTACAGAACTTGGAATAAATCACTGGGGCCAGGATTTAATTTATCTCCTCCTTCCCCTGGGAGCACCCCTAAGGACAAGCACCCAAAGGGACCCTCAAAATACCTGAAGAGGACGGAGGAATGGGTCAGATCCTCTCCTCCTGGAGCTGAGCCAGCATCGACACATTTGTCAGCAAATCACAGTGTCCCTTTCTACTTATGACCTCCACGTCCTCTCCTCCAGCTCACAACTCCCTGCCTTACACCTGGGCATAAACCAAGAAAACAGCAAGATCCCTACCCACAACGTTTTCTAACCAGAAGTTAATGTCATAAGAATGAAACTAAATTAAATCAGGTCACCCTGTTCCTCACAGTAGCATGAGAAGGGCATTATGAATGAAACACTCACATATTCACTGAAAGAAACCAGAAAGCCATTCCAGGAGTTCATTTTTCAAACAAGGTGCCAACTCTATCATGCTTTCCTCACTCCCAGATAAATCCATTAGCAAGTATATGGAGTGAGTTTTACTTAGTTTGTCAACGTTTTGTTGACAATATGTACTAGTCATATTTTCAAGCCTAAACAGTGTGAGCAAAATACACATTTAGGAAAATACAAACAGTAAGTATACAAAATGTAAAACCATTTTATTTACATAAAAGTGCTGGAGAAGCTTTCAGTACCTCCTCACATTGTTCTAAATTTCAACATTGTTTTATCTTCCAGTTTCAAACATTGCATGACAGAATTCTAGAATATCTCTTTTATCTGTCATGACATTAAATAAATTTTGCACAACCTCATCTGGACACAAATCTAATATTTCTACACAAATTCTTATTTTTTACCGTCAAAGAAAATACTTTTTCTCAAAACTTATTCCAAATACTATTTGCTTTCTTCACTGGTTGGCAGTAGGCAGAAGCTGTTAGTTTTAAAATGAGGTCTGGATTTCATTTTTAATAGTCTGGTTTATGTTACTCTAGTTTGTCTTTGAAGCAAGTATGAATGCAATTTATGCCTTCCACGAGGACTCCTCTCGCCTTGCCAGGACTTCACTGAAAACTTAGTCCACCTATTGTTCAACTACTACAGATTTCAGAATAAGGAGACCTACGGTCTCTATTAATAATAGAATAAAAATTATTATCGGCAATCAGTAGTAGTGTCCTGTAAAGGGTGTAGATTCTTTAATAAGAAATTTGAAATGACCTTTTTGGACACTGCTAAAGAGTTCTTTCTCTACATTTACTCCAACATGGAAACAATTTGACAAAACTCTTTGGATCCTCTACCAAAGAAGCAAAATCCCAGTGGATTGCAAGAGACTTTTTTTTTTTGTTTGAAAGTATCTCCAATTGATTGTGAATTATTTTTAAAATAATTTTGAAGAACTATATATTAAATTGTTACAGTATACAGCAGGGGATATACTAGCTAAATTAGTTTGCTTTTTTGGAAGACTTTTTGGGCTCAAATGACAGTGTAATGCAATACGAAACTCTAAGAAATGCAAATGGTAAAAATTAGCTTTTCACAGTAGCTACCTTATATGACTTTTTTTGCTATCGATCTTCAATACAATCTTATCTGCCCTACCTATACTGTATATTTCTGTGGGGCATCATTTGCTTTTAAACATCTCTGTAAGCTGTTTCTCATAGAAACTTCTACTTTATTTGTTCAACATAGAACTGAAAATAGTACATCTTTATTACTTAGTTGCAGACTGCTTTATATTGGCACTTACCAAACGCAAATATTAATTTTAAGATCTTGGTTTAACATAGGGCCATTCAAAGTTTCTAGCCCCATCTATATTACTTTGGCACCAGGTTTCTGACTGACCTGACATTTAGATAAGAGAGGATGGACTCCAGACCCTCCTGGGCTTATAAACTAAAGCACTATAACTTTGAACCCGTGCAGTATCTCTCCCAAGTTACAAGCAAAGAACTGAAGAAATGCTGGTGAAATTCTATTTGTAACAATGCAGCTAAATTGCAAAGAATGGGATTATGATTGGGGTTATAACAGGGGCATTTAAAGGTTATTTTTATATATATTTCTTAAAACGACATTATTTTACTGTAACATATTTTCTTTTAGAGTATTGGACGATTTCTAGAATATTTCCTTAGGTGTTAAAATTTCCCGCCTTTCCATCTATTTTTATGAAATACTGCAGATTATTTCACATACTGATGAAAGTGTAACGGTAAAAATAATTGGATAATTTATTATCAAAAATGCTTCTGCTTTCTCATTTGTATTTACATTTCTTATCTCTTTTTTATGACCTATACGCCCCCATCTTCAAAGGCTTTCCACTTACAATTTCTGTCATGGAAAAGAAAAGTCATATCAAAAATCAGGCAAAAAAAATTAACAGCTAAACATCACAGCTATTAAATTAATATAAATAATTTTGTAATTAATGCATTGAATACCCCCAAACACAGACATATACATATATATATATATATATATATACACACACACACACATACATATTTATACTGACAATTAGATATAAGGTCTCAAGGAATGCTCAACAACAGTAATCAAGTATGTGGTGGTCAGTGGTCAGTGGTCCCTAACATAGTCCTATTCATAATTTTTATTTAAATTCAGTGAGGTAGCATTCTGATCTGATATAAACCAAGGTCTCCACTGTCTAAAGGGGGAGCCAAAATATGTGTCTCAGAGGTAACCAAGAACTTGATTCAGTTATTGAGAACCTAAGCCTTTAGCAACATTTGAAATTCTCTGGAATTCATAACACTAAAGGAAAAAAAAATCCAACTCTTAATGTTTTAACAACACAATGGGAAATTGGTCAAAAGCTGAGATCAGTGCCATGATCCTGAAAGCAACTATTGAAAGGTCTTACTTACAAAGGACTATTACAACACAAACTATTATCAACATTTTGATATCAGTATCAGTAACACTCAGCCTGGACTTGACTGTCACAACAACCTTTCAGTTTATAACAACAGCCTACACTGGGTATGGAAAACTTTCTACTTCATAAGCAATCTCAAATTGATAAACATAATGAAAGCAAAAGACAAAGGTGGAAAGGAAATGCTGTATTACAGACTTCTACTATCAACAGATGGAGTTAGGGAAAATTACACAAATCCAAAGGTCAGCATAAAACATTGCCACAAAATAAGTGATGAAAGACGTGTTGTCTTAGAAAGACAGAATAGCAGTGACTGGAAGGGACCTCTGTAGGTCCTTAGTTCAAACACCCTTCTTCAAAAGTTGTGTCAGCAGAGCAGATTGCTCAGGGCCTTCTCCAGCTGGGTTTTGAGCATCTCCAAGGATGGAGACTGTACAAATCTCTGTGTGATACGCTCCAGTATTTGACAAAATTGAGTCAAAAAAGTGAGAGTATTTTTCTGTCTTAGTGGAAATTGGAGTAAAATTTCAGAGCATGATCCTCATTCCTCCTTAAAAAGGAGCAGAAAAGCAAGCTTCTGTAATTTGAATGGAAAAGCTCATGCTTAGGAAGTTAAAACAAGCGGCTATCCAGATGGGATAGGAGAGAAATGTTGTCTCTTTTCTATGTATACCTGGAGCTTTAGGGGATCCTAGGAGAGCACAACATCAGATAAAGACAGACAGACAGGTTAGCACATATGAATCAAAAAGACATGTCGGGAAACAGTGCCAGGAACTAAAAGGCAATGCAGACAAGCCTTTGGAATTTTCAGTATGAATACCAGCAGGAAACTTTCAAGGTACAAAAACAGATAGTGCTAAGAGCTAAGAGCTATTTTCAAAGACACAAAAAGCTTTCAGCTCACTGTAGTGTCACTTAAAGACAAAGTAGGATTATAAGACTGTTGCTAAGTTCTACTACAGTGTTTTCTGACAATGCTTATTTTATCTGTACACCATTCATGAATTTTAATACCTTCTTCAGCCAGAAAAAAGGCTTTGTTTAAAAGCACACAGTGTACCTCAAGTTTTTCCTTACTGCTGAGTGTCACCACCAACAGATGAAGACAAACTGAAATAACAGATTTTAAACATACTTCTTTGACCAAGAGAAAACTCACCTAGACAACAACTTTGTCAATTCTCATTTCTTTTCTACATAACAGTCCCCTTGCTCCATATCTTGTCCTTATTAATAATGAACTCTGGCAAATTTTTGATATTTTATTTAATGTAGTAAAAATTTGCATGTTTTAAGATTGAGATGTCAGTAGGATTATCATGCTTTATAATGGTATTCTCTGATTGTTACAGAACTCACTTTACATTTCAATTCATCTACAGAAAACTATTCTACATACAGACAAAAAAATGAAGCAATGACCAAAGGAGTACAGATATCATCAAGAGGATAAACTAGAACCCTTTAATTCTGTCAGTTCTAGGTGAAAGTGGGAAGAGAAGGAAAGTGAAACTCATCAGCTGATGCTACCTGTAGGCACCTCATCTAAGAATGCAAAAGGAAACATTGTAAAGCAAATGTAATCAGGTGTAAGACACTTCTCAGTCGGGAAAAAAAACAAAGGCAAGGGGAAATAGAATGGTGTATGATTAAAAAGAGGCAAAAGAGAGAGAAAAATACAGATTTTTTTTTCCCCAAACCATGGCCATGTGCATAATATACAGAAAAGTCCTTACCTTTTTCACTGACACTTTCACTTTCTATCTCCACATCTTCACAGCTAGTATATTCTGGTGTTGATGCCCCTTCTTCCTCTGAGCTACTAACTGACATCTGCCTTTTCTTTCCGCCTCTTTTTGCTCTATGAGGCTTTGGAGGGGATGGCCGCACTGATTCCGACTGGTCAGAGCTAAGGGAATCATTCCTTAGCATGGTCTCCATTTTCTCCCGCTTTGCTTTTCGCATGAGAATAGCAGAGCTAGGATCAAGGCGGCTCTGTTTTATAAAGGAATCGTGGTTCTTGTATTCTATGTGTTCTATAGGAACTGGACTATGCCTGGGAGTTGGTGGGCTATGATTAGTTAATTGTTTAGAAACAGAAATTCTTACATCACCTGTTCTGTCTATAGAGTACGACCTCTGAGTTTCCACAAGAGATTTTCTGTCCTGAGTTCCCTGTAATTGTGAGCGTTTTCCTAATTTATTCTCAGGTACCTCCGCTTCCTCCATTTCTGTGTGTGGCAAAGCTACATCACTGTGTCTTCTCTCGTGTCGTGCTTTAGAAACTTTTGCATGCATGCGCATCTGCTGTTCCTCAGGATGCGGTTTTACAGGATATCTTGCCAGATTGGGGTCACTCCTGTAACGGGTATGATATTCATCTTCCTTCCTTTGTTTTTCATCATCAGGCACTTTGCCTTCCTCAGGTTTCTCTGGCAAGTCTGGGTAGTCCTGTGACTTGCCTTTCTCCAGCCTTCTACCTTCATGCCGCTCTTTACGCTCCCTGTCATCTGTTGGTCCTTCTTTTTGAAGTGACGATTTTGGCACACGCTTACGCTCACTCTTTACACCTTTGCCATTCTGGTCTGAAACCAATATTGCCTTCTTCCTACAATGAAAAGGAGTACAGTAATATGAAGAATTGAATAGAAAATAGAAATACTTGCATACAGTTGTGGAAAACAGATTCTAAACCAGGATAAGCTATGGCAAAACAGAAAAGTACTGAATCCAGTAACATGAATTAAAACTATTAATCCGTCCATCTTAGTTTTATTTTCTAATAGCAAACAACTTCCAGAGTCCACAAAAAACATAAATTATGAATGGTCGAATTAATGAGTAAAATCAAAAAGAATATTGACATGGTTAAATACAGGTAAGGAGAGTTTACCCACACAAGTAGGAAGACTCAAAGTTGTCTTTGTAGTAACTGCAGCACTGTGACAGTGTATTGGAGCACGTTCTCCATTTTTCTGGCAGCAGTCATGAGAGTTACAGACTAACCACACAATTCACTTGAAGTGCCCTGACAGTACAGATATAAATACCACCAAAGGGAGTATCTACCACAATAATATTACAGAAAGAAGTAATATGGATATTAAAAAATGCAAAGTATACTATATCCAGGAATAATATTTAACCTAGCCTGATTTATCTTATTAACCCTAAAAAGAAGTGCTCATTTCATAAGCATATAAAGAAAAGGAAAGTGATTCATTGAGATAAATTAATAGCATTCCTTTCTCTAGTAAAAAAAAGAAGATGAAAAGTTTATTTCTTTACACAGAAAAAGAACAAAACAATAAATAATGAGGCTGCATGAAAATTATTCTCTTTCCTCTCATATTCTGCTATGGGAAAGTAAAGTAAAGAATCATAAAATCCCCTTATGCTGGATATTTTTATTTCTCTCATCATTCTATTTGCCCTTTCATTTACCAGTTCACATATGAATCCATTGATTTTGGAGAAGGATGAACACAGCTATACAGTGTATTTGAGATGAAATCACACCAGGACAAAGTCACAAGGACTTTGTTTTGTGGCACTGAATCTTCCCTTCCACAACTGACACATCTTTGGATTACATATCAAAGACCTTCCCAGAAGCATCTGACAGAACAAAGTTGGACATCATCCTCAGTAAGCTCTCATCTCTTTTTTTTCCCCATCTCCTGTTCCTCCTGAGTTTTTGGCAAAAAATGGGACCTGAGCTTACCATAGATGTTCTTCAATCACCTTGGAATTCATTTGAAATTCTCAGTGACAATCAGAGAACACTACTTTTGTATTATTAATATAAACATCTCACTTTTGGACAGCAAAGCAGAAACAGAAAGCATTTTGCTGCCCTAAAAGTGATAACTGCTCTGGGGGCCTTCCCTGTGTCAGGGAACAAAGGTCAGTAGAATTAGGGGAGGGCACCATGTGTTCGTTTACATCATTCATAGATATAACACTAACCTGAATTACAGTTAAACCCAGATGGATCTCACCCACACAGTAAGTTACTAGCCACTGCTCATCATCCATTTTCAGCTCCAATAGCTAGGGAAAAAAAAATCATCAACCATTCCAGCAAAGGGAGACTCTTCTATGGCAGGCTCTTGTTTTTTGCCACAGGCTCCCTCCTCAACTGCTCTGCCATCTGCCAGGCAGCAGCCAAAAGAACAGCAACTGCTCTATCACATTAGCTGCTCTTGATTTGCTGCTCCTCAACCCGTCCATCACAGGGAATGCAGCTCAGGAATCAACTCATTTACTCAAAATAAAATAGTTTGCTCCTGGTTGGCACACAACTTGCTCTAAATTCAAGATAGTACTATTGCTGTTTTACATGAATGTAAACTTTGCAGGTGTAAATTCGATATTTTAATTGTATAATTATTAATAATAAAATGTGACATATCGTTGATAAAAAGATAGCACATAAGGATATCTGAAAGGACTCCACAGGGTGTGGCTTTTGATTTCTTGAGTGTGGGTTTTTCAGGGGAGTGTTGGTTTTAAAAATTTGAGTAAGGTTAAAGGCTTGCTCTTGGTTTAATAACTTTAGAATGCCCACCAAATTAAGAATTTTAAAGTAACCTACAATTCTATATTAAAAGTGTACACCAAAATGCATTGAAGTATATGGGAATATCCATAAAATACATTTTTTCCCTCATTTCTGTTGCAGAGACCAAATCAGACAACGTATTTGCTATCAAAAATTTATCTTTCCCTGGTCAGTAAATCAATTTACTCTTCGTTTTTGCACAGTAGCAAAGATACAGGAGGCCCAACTGAACCAGCATTTATGATTGTGAGGCTCTATCTAGACAGAAAGCATTACCTCTCTTTTGGAGGTTCACTTCTAGACCTTGATGAAGCTTGCTTTTGGTCCGGGCCCATAACCGGCTGTGGTACTTCTGCTCCTTTCCTACGGTCAGACTGCACACTGGAAGAAGAGATTTCCTGTGATGAGGCAGCTGCTGTACTTAAGGGAGTCTGTGACCTCGATCGCTCTTGAAGTCTTGGTTTCTTTTCTCTCGGTGCATCCGAGCTTCCCCCAGTAGCCGTGTCACTCAGTGTTCCGTCCTGACTGGGTGAGGGCTGTGGTCCACTTCCAAAAAACCACGCTCCGGATTTCGTTAGGATTTCTTGTTGCTTTCGACATAAATTGCATACCCACATAACCTATTTGAAGACAATAAGAAGAGTCAGTGCAGCTACCTCTCAGAGCCAGGAATGCATGCTCACTACCACAGAGCAGGTACGATCTCTGGCTCTCTGAACTAGTGAGGCTGGTGCTCATGACAGGACCCAGAACATGCTTTTCCACTGGCTAGAGCCAAGCATCCTACAGGCACATGCTATGCGAGCTTCTCCAAAATGTGTTGTCAATATACATCAGCCCTACCTGCCGCAGCCCCCCCTCAGCCCAGCCCTCTCTCTCTCCTGAACAGACACCGACAACGCGACCAACGCTTGCTGGGGGCTGATGCAGCTGCGGGGGTGGGTTGGGTTGTTTGCACTGGTGTGGATCGCTGTCAGGACAAAGCCCAGCAGGCTGTAAACAGGACTTGTGCCTCAGGGGGCAGAGTCCTGCCCAGCTAACTCCCAGCTTCTGTGGCCACAGAAAATTGACACGGTATTCCCCTTTAAACAAATTTTCTCACATAACATAATTCAACATTTTCCTGAAAATAAATTCAGCATGTACTGTGCATGATTTTAGCTACACCTACAGCAACTACTTACCAGAGGTGTAAAGACTTAAAGAAATCTACTGTTAGAAAACTAAACACACCAATGAAAAGAGTGTAAAAGCACCACCTTTTGTACTACTGGGAAATTGCCATCATTATCTCTTTGAGTTGTAGCTGCAAATAATAAATAAATAAACATGTCCTTGTAAATCACAATTAAGCTATGTACATAGACAGTGCTTAAGATTTTTTTTTAATTTAGGGTTTTAACTCCTTACACACAGATATACAGGAGCACACACATTAAAACAAGACTCTATGTTTCAAGTCTATATAGAGTACAAGATGGTCTTATGTACAGGAGCAACTCACCAGAGGAAAAAAAAAGGTTAATCAAGACTTAAGCATGTGAAAATTTAAGAGAAAATGGAGACTAAGACAAAAACAGTTTACAGAAATAAGAACAAAGAGGGAAAAATGCATGAAGGATATACAAGAGGGATGGTTTTTGTCAGAAATAAAAACAGAGATGAGAGGAAATAAAGCTGATTATTGTTAAGGAAAAAGGTAAAGAAAATTTCTTAATATGTAAAGAATATAAGAATGAGTAAAACTGTAATGAGGGCAAGAAGGATGACAAAAGCTGGAAGGAAAAATATGCTTAAATTCTTTTGTGTAAAGACAGGAATGATACAACAGACACAAAATTATACAGCATTTAGAATTAAAAAGAAGAGGTAAAAAAAAACCACTTCATGGAAGAAATTGCAACAGGACAAAGATCTGGTACTGAGCTCTTTTACTCCCTGGCCTGGGGAGGAAGTGCATGGCTTACATGGAACGATGAAAACTTTAGGCATTTTCCATATTTATAATAATTAAGATTTATTTAAAACACCCCAGAATAGACTATCTTTTTAGGTCTGAAAAGTACATCAGAACTTCCAAAGAAATTTCTACACTATTTGACCAAATCACAAAAAGACATCCAACTCTTTACGCTGTATCTGGATTGCACCTTTATCAAAAGATGACTGTTCTATTTCTTCTATTTAAGAAGGATAATAAAGTATCTATTCATATATTAATTTAAAAAACCCCAACCTTAATCAAAAGCTACAGTTATTTCAACAGGGGCACAAACATATATTACAATAAAAACAAATAACACTCAGTAGTATAATAGGAACAGCAACTTTGACAAAAATAAATGTTAGACCTTTAACAAAAAAATAATCTCTGGATTCCAAAATGTCTAGTTTCCTCCATCTAGCACACCTCACAAACCAGCAATTTAATTTATCAGACTATCTGTTCTACATAGGACAGACTGTTAGTCTATCAGATTATTATTACAGGTATTCAAAAAACCAGCAAGGCTAAAAGGAAAAAACCCACATTTTAAAATGCCTTTATAGAATCTGCCACAACTGTTAGTTCATTAGATAGCAAGAGTGTACATGCAAATGTGTCTGTGTATAAAATCTATGTCAATGCTATAAACCAAAGTCAGAACAAAAAATGTCATTACCTGTATTTTATCAGTTTCCAATAAAAGTTGAAAAAAAGGTTAATAGAAAAATTAATAAACTAGAGTTTATTTAAGGAAGAGTAAGAAATGCTAAAGTAAAATTTAATTATTCCAATTAAATTACATATGTGTGTTATGTATGCAAGCTCATTTATATGCGTAAAAATGGTAACATACTTCCTTTACAATTTAATGTATTCAATAATTTAAAATATGTCTAAACTATGTAATAAACTTCAAGAAAATGCTGTTAATTTACCTAATCTCCTCTGATAATATAATTCATTTTATGCAAAATATTATGAGATACAAACAAATAAGAATACCTAATGCACAGAGACACTGAAAAATACGGAATACCGAAAAAAGAAATACTAGACAAGTAAATACAAACTCATTTTCTTACAGCTGTCTTTAAACTCTGCATCTTGAAAATAATACATATCAATCACCATAGATTACACATGTAGGAAATCTGTATTATACTCACATAGTAGCTATACTACCATCCCTGTTTAGGAATCTCTTCAGGAATTAACAAATGCTTTGGTTGCCTTGAGATATATCCGATCCAAAAGCAAAAATAATAAAAGCTTTTCTTTAAGAGGAAAAAAAAAATCAAAACTTGAAGTGACAGACGAGTTTCAGTGACAAAACTGTATATTGAAAAACATTTTTAGAGAAGTATGTGGAGCAAGCAATTTAGCAGCATGCAGGAATTATATCCTGATTGAATATACTGGGATGTGGTCCAAACTAATCTAAACTAAAGCAGGTCTGTGTAATAACTTATCTTAACAATCCACAGATGTTAGGCAACCAAACAAATGCTCTGATGAAGGATTACAGTTCTCTAATGTGGATTCTGGACCCCCATGCGATGCATCAGTAAAACGAGGAGTGTTAGACAATTTTACTCTGGCCTGTCACTTCAAAAATAGTTTCTGTTTACTCTCCTCTGGACAGTGAGCTCTGATGCAGTGCTCCATTAAGTCGTTCAAGACATCTAGAGTCTGCTTTTTGTTTCTGGGCTTGTTTCTGGTTTATTGCACCCTTGCATATGTCAATGCAATTCCACAGAAGAAGCTAAAAGAGAACCAGTAAAAGGGCGTTCTTCATCCAAAGGGTTCAGATGCATGGCTCTGGAAAAAGGTGCATTTTCACAGCATAGCAAAGGATTCTGGGCTTTACTGCTACATAACAAAAAACCAGTGGCACACACAGGACTCAGCAGAGGTGGGTGAACAGTTCCCACACAGATTCACGTGGAAAGTTTACAGGCTGCGTGAAAACATGCTAGAAGGATACCATGCTTGCCTTCATGTGGAATACAGAGTGTTTCATTCACAGAAAAGGTATTCCTCAAACTTACTCTTACAGGTACTGTTGAATGTGATCCACAATGAGGAGGAACAGTATTCCTGTACTAACACAACATGAAATTCCAACTTGAAAGAGCCCATAGTAAGTAATATATACAACTATATATACACAGAAAAAGCAATTTCAGTTACAAAAATAAGAACAATTCTTAACAATTACATATTTTGAACTTGCATTTTAGAATGCAGAAAAAAAGGCTTTTTTCAAAATCAAATTTGGAAACTTCCAAACATGCACTAAGAGGCTAAAGTCAGATTGTGGGGGCACAAAAATTATACCATATTTGCGTGACACATGCCAGGCAAAATTCAGACTGAGGTCAGAGCAAGTTCCCCAAATCCTTCACCCAAGCCCGGATTCTGAGGAGAGTCCATCAAGAGCACACTCCTTTATCCCTCAAGACTTTAGAAATTGCAAACCCACAGGTAGGCTGACTCCCATGCATCCTGCTTCATCTCTATGCAGCAAATTAGGGAACAAGTGTGCTAATAGAGCAGGCCACAAGCTATCCCTTACTAAGCCTTCACACTATCTTAATGATTTCCCTTCTGAAGGGTGTATGCACAACATTTTTTTGGGTTATTGATTTTGTTAATGTTCCTTCTACGTACTTTTAGAAGACACTAGTTATTTCAGACAGATCTAATTAGGAAGACCCTCCTCTCTGCCTGAGGCACCATTAACTCCAGCAGAGTTCTGCCACCACCCTACAAGTCACCTCTTGAAAGTCAAAGGGAAGAAATGTTAACAATTTGCTCTTACAAAACTTTCATTCACAAATTAAGTTAGGTTATGTATCACTTAATGTTTCTGAGATAACATAAAAACATGCATCAAACCATGAAATTAGTACACAGCATTGCATTTATCTCTTTTGCTATATCAAAATGATTTCTGTAATAAAAACCTAGCTAAAGTGTTGTGATCGCTTCACCTCATTAAAATATAAATAAATGAAGCTGAAAATCTGCTCGAATACTCACATTAGTCCAAAATCTTAATAGGTAAACAACTCTGCCTTTCTAAAGAAAGTGTGCTTGTGAGTCCAAGCTTCCATTAAACATATTTTTCAAAATTGTACAGACAGCTGGGTTCGTCCAATAGCTCCTGCTCATCAAAAGGGAAGGTCTTCTCCCCAACTCCCTCCTCTCTAGTTCTTCTTTCTTCCTATCAGGGCTTGTCCTCCCCCTTTCTTGCTCCCAGATTCCCTGTGCCACATACTGCCTTGTACCCTGTTCCTTGACTTTCAGGTTCTCCCAGGAGCCACTTGTATTTAAAAACAGTAGAAATTAATCTGTATTTTTAAAATTTGGTTTCATTTTTTGTCACATCTATTTTTCTCATGGAGGGAATGATGAGTAGTGAAATCATGTGGCCAGAAACAGATGCAAACTGGGATAAGCTGATGTTTTGTGTACAGCACTGTCTCACCATCTCCCATTAAATTACATCTTGAAATGACATCAACTACAGCTCACTAGACTTGCACAGAAACATTTTTGAGCACTGAAGCCAAATGACACAAAATAGCCTGCATCTGTGCTAGAATCCCTGCTCCACTTCAAACCAAGGTGTCTCCATACAAGTTTCTTCCTGGATGTGGAACACAGAACACCCCAACTCCCAAACTACTAGAAAAAATTGATTAAAAAGTGCTACTGATACTCTAAAACCTAGGAAAAGTCCCAGATTAGGTTTAATCTGTTAGTAAAGAAGTAGTCTAGGAGTGTAGGTTCTGATTTTTCTGAAGTCTCTCCCACAGACTGAAGGGTTCAAAAGGACCGTGCAATTCTCTGCTGTCCGGCCTTCCAAGCAGGGAAAGGACCACTTTGCCCGTGCTGATACTCATCAGACATACAGAACTCAGACATTTCAGAATGGTGACATTAAAGCCATCTTAGTACTCTCTATTCTTCCATTCCTGTGCAGAGCAGATTTTCTTCAGAACTTAGGTTTTCAGCTTGATATTTTTATTCCAGTTTGACAAAAAAAGGAGGGTTTTGCTGACAGCTGATTGGCTTCTTCCCCCTTTTCTGCCACACCCTACAATAACGTGTTACCCCGTTAGACAAATGCACTAAAATTTTGCACAGGCATGGAACTTTTCAAGTGATTATATTCTTAAAAGTTACATGAAAGAGGCAGTTCTATAAAAGCCCTATAAATATTTCATTAGAGCAATCTATTTTGGCATCGCAGCATCAACATAGCAATTCAACTACAAAACATGTTCATAGGAAATCAGGCTGCACTGCTCACAGAACTATCTGTCACCTTAAAGCCCATGGTGCCACTTACAAGCTTGACTGAGAGCTTCCAGGAGGGGTATTTAGAAATTTGCCTTACCAGAATTTTCCACTTGCACTAGAGACTGCACTTCCTACTCTTTTTCTGCTTGCCTTTCACAGTTAACAGAGATGTTATCTTTTCCAATGAGATTCTATGTGTACAAATAAGGATTTGAGCAAAATGCCCAATTTTTTTTCTGTCTACACAGAAATGACTATAGGTATGTCAGGTATTTAAGTTTCCAGCCAAAGAAAGTCCACTCACTTTAAACTAGAAACAGCAAAATAAAATTAAATCCTATGTCTAATGGTAGCCATTAGCTGTAAGTCAGCATATCCCACCTAACTCACAGGAGTTAGGTCACATCTGCCAGCCACATGTCTGTGTCTTATAAACACAGGGCATTAAAAATGGCATCAGATGCCTACTTTTAGGCAACTGAGCACACAGTTCATATATTAATCCTAATCTTATTCTTGGCCTAGGTTTCTAAGCCCACAACTACAAACTGAATGTAGAAGGAGGCAGAAAAGATGCAGTGAAGCAATGATTCAAAGAGTTAACATCAAAAGGGTGTTTCACGCTAGTTCTGTTAACACAGGCATTAACACACAGTGTTACTAGTCATTTTAAGATAAAAATAAAACAAAAAATCAACTGATTCTCTTCACATGTCCTTCCACCAAAATCTCTCAGCTACTGCTGCCAATCTTTCAGAAAGTTGCCGACAACTTACACAAAAATTAAACATTTTCAGGAATAATCCTGCAGCAAACTGAGTGCTAGAAGTCAAACACTCGGGCTACTATAAAGTAACAATATGAAATATCATCTCTAAAACAGCACACAGCCAGGTTCCAGACACTATTGCAATGTACTTCTCTGAGAATATCTTTGGAGTTCAAGGAACAAAGCTAAATCCCAAGTGGTGAAGGCAGTAGTTTTGTCTAAAAATTCACACCAGCACATTTACATCCAGTAATCTGAAATATTCTTCTCCTGCAAGTTCTTTTCTAAATCTGCACCACAAATAAATTAGTTAATACACAGTACTAAAAAATACTATATAAACTGCATTGTCATAGTTAAAGCTGTGATCTGCTAAAGCAAGGCTGTAGCTTTGGTCTCACTCTTTCCTTATAGATTAGCTTCTTTTTCAACTTTATTTCTCTGGCCTGAATTTTCTCCAATTTCTTCTGATACCATAGTAGCCGTGAATTGCTGGTGACATTTTCTGTAATATCAATCTCCATTTTTCATAGACCATTAAGCTACCCTAGAAATAATTATCTAATTGATAATTTTTGTGTGTTCTTCTAACATTCTCAAAAAAAATTAAAAGTTTTGTATCACAATTTGAATATTTTGCTTTCTTGGTGAGCCACAGAAGCATCAACTCTACTCCTCTTAATTGCTTCATGGTTTCCATAGTTACAGATACACATGGAACATAATGGGGTTTTTTTTAATTACTGAAATCTAGCAAAATAAGGTAAATGGCATGAAACAGCTTTAAAGCCAGGACTGACATAAAGTTTTAGTTGTCATTCATAAAACAGAGAGAACTCACCAGAAATTTCTCATTCTGTTTATCCACTTATATATTTACAAACTGCAGTAAAAACATGGAAATACTCTGAACAAGACTGTCTTTAATAGCCAATGGGTGTGTACATCATTTCCATACAACACTATTATTTATCTTTTTATACTCCTCTTTTATATGTTCTAATATATATTTTATATTTTTATAATTATTTCTAAAAAGCTCATAGAATGAAAAGTGAGTGGTTCAACTGGTGCAGGTCATAGGGGGATTGACAGGCATGAACTAAATTCTGATTTTGTATTCTTTAACATAGACAAAAAAATATTTAAAATAGTGTTATGGACTTTCCATCCTTGGAGACATTCGAAACCCAACATCACACAGCCCTGGCAATCTGATCTACTTAGGCCTGCTCTAAGCAAGTATTCATACTAGATGATCTCCAGGGATGCCTTGAAACATCAACAACTCTGTGATTCTCTATGGAATAAAGCAGTGAGAAATGGCCCTATTGTTCTTCAACTATGTTACATATTTTACTGCTAGAAGGTCAGTCTCTTTTTCGTCTCACTATCTACACAGGTTTCTGCCCTAAAGCAAACCATACATAAAATCTGAAAAGTTCTGAATGGAGAGGCACTGTACTCACACGAGGGACTATAGAGAGCTCACAGCATGCTGACCCATTTTCTTCCAGGATGATACACCATGGTGTATGAACATAGCTATGAATATAGCTACTTCCTTCAGCTATCCAAGAGCTTAAGATTACTTCTACTAAAAGCTGACTGAGTGCTTGAAAGCTTCCAATATGATTTAGTGAGAACCAAGTTGTCTCATATTTATAGCATATAAAGTCTGTGTACATATATATATGTATGTATATATATATGCATCTCCAGAGATTTCAGAGATTACATCGCTCTATCCTGTGTTGAGGTTTGAGAGGCTGTAGCAGGACATCCCCCTTGTCACATAAAGCTTATCTGTTGCTTGTTAGCTGGTATGATTTTCCAAGGCATCTGCCCTCACAATCACCTGTTAATGGTGGAATAACTCATTAACAGACCACCCGGCTCCTAGTGGCACCATGGAAGTACCACACTCAGCTAACAATAAATATCTTGCCTTGAAAGCAAGATTGAAAAAGACAGTTTGGACTTTGTGACGGACATCCCCTGAACTTTACAGACTATAAAAGATTCAGTAAACCCTCACAAAGCAGAAGTTTTCTGCACAACTCCCTGGAAATGTGTAGAGGCTTCTCCCCAAGATCGGGATGCCGATTTTGTGGTTTCTCGCCCGGGTGTTGAGTGAAAGGGTTCCATGTACACCACCATCAATTTATGGGTAAAATACATTGAAATCCTAATCTGTAGTATTTCTTCGCTAGCTGTAATTTAGATACCTTTATATTGTGCACTGTTTTATGTAACCTACAAGTAGTTATTTGTTTATCCTCTGTAGCAGACAGTCTGTTCAAAGTCTTTTGTCTGTTAATCTTGTGTCTATTCTGTAAATAATTCATTTTGTAATTGACCTAATCAGCCATTCTTAAGAACTTGCGAGCGAGAGCAATTTTAGAGTGCCTCAATAGAGCTACTGCCAGGAATGTGAGCAAAGGCAGAACTTGTTTAAAGCTCTCACTCCATTCCTAACAGAGGTTGTCTTCCTAAAACATGTGTTTGATGTTCCCAACCTGTAAAATGCATATCACTGTTGAGTCAATCAGAGGAACATACTGGCCTTGAGAGCCATCAGGAGTATGGGGTCACCAGAGATCTGTTCTGGGCACCTCTGTCTGCAGAGGTAATTCAGGGGACAGAACTACGGACACAGGAAATTAACAAAGCTTGCAGAGACTGCTCGAATCTATAGGAAGAGACAGTGGAGCTGAGACTAACAGAGACTATGAAGACATGATGCAAAAATTCAGGGGCTGTGAGGAAGAGGAGGATTATCACTGGCTGTGTAAATAGGGATAGAAGGTAACAGAGAATGCTGACAGTTCAGGATTACTCCTAGAACAAATGAGCTGAAAATACAGCAGAGTGACAATCATGATAGGACAAAGATTTTTATGGATGACATAACCTGCCAAGGGAATGTAACAGAGCATGTACAGCATATTTGGATCTGTCAGTTCAAACAAATGCTCAAAATCCTGTTTGGAAGAACAAAATGTTTGGGAGAAGAAAAAGCGTATTTTTGGCATGCTGCAGGATCATCTCAATGCAGTGATCTCTGCTGTGCAGTTTGGCAGAAATTTTCTCTGACCACTTGGATTGATCATCTTTCCACTCACAGAGAGTCACGATTTATGACTACCAGCTCTGCTTACACAGAATTTTCCTCTGTTCCCCACCAAATCTTATGCTGGGAAGTTCTGGCTGCTGAGTCTTTGCTTAGAGCTCCCACACCTCCAAGTCCACACAAAGGCTAGAAAAAGGCTGCCAGGGCCTTACAACCAGACTATGAAATTAGGCAGCTAATTTGTGAGTGATAGATTGAGGAGGAGTGTGGCACCAAAGGTGTGCTTGTTCCTGTGCCTGGGCAGCTCCACACACAGCCCTGGCTCACCACCACTGCCTGGGACAGTTCTCCTGAGGCTGAGCACAGAGATGTGAAATGGTCTCTGATCTGTTACAGATGCTTTTTTATATCACGTACGCATACAGCACTAAACATAGTCTGGAGAAACCTGGAAATGTAAGCTTAAATGAAATTGTTACAAACCTCCACCAGTTTGATCCTGCATGTTTTAACTTTTCTTAAGCAAATGAAAGCAAGCATTCTCAGTAAAAGAGTAAAACTCATGAATGATTGCACATTATTTTCTCTACTATTTAGTTTCCAGAATTAAAAAAAAAAAACCCAGAACACCATGGTGTTTATGTAGCTGGACAAAACTTTTCACACTAGGGGAATGTTAAGCATCATATGGTAGCTACTTATACATGAGTATTTTGCAGCAATTACTACTGCCCAGTAAGGACTTTGACAAAACACCAAATAGGATTATGCCCTATACGTGTCATATATATTCATGTTTCACCATCTATCTCAGATTGACCCTTAAGTTTGTAGCTTTCTTCACACAATTAGAAATATTTAAGTCTGATATTTTGTTATGAATGTAAATACATGGAATACTTATAATTACAAAAGGCAGATTCTTCCCACCGATCTCATCACAGCAACTTCTTATATGTTTAAACCAGCTACTTTTAAAACAGACATACTTTATTTGTGCAACATTCTACCTTACACAGATCAGCAACCTGATCTCTTTTGAAAAAGCTACCAAACTCTCCTGAGGACCTACTACATACTCTAAGAGTTGGCTCAACATCTGATTTGCAGTTACTCCCTTACCAACAGGTTGACACAGGTTTTTCAGCTTTTTGTTGTTTGGGTTTTTTTAAATTTCATCTTTGTTGATCCTACCTTCTGAGATGTCCATGGTCCTTTCTTTTAATTCTCCCACCTCTCGCTCCAGGTGCAGAGTCTGAGGCTAAGTTGGTTAAGTCTGTGCTATCTGTTCTATCAAGCTCGAGCACAAAGGAATCTCAGTAAATCTGGGATGGAAGATTTGAGGAAGGGGAAGAAAGAATATCAGTGTTCTACAACAAGTTTGAGTGGATATTTAAGATTTATTTTTCAAAATGGGGAAAACAATGTATTTTTGGTAAGGAAAAGTGTAGATTTTTAGGAAAGCAAAGACCATGGAAGACTGAGAAAGGGTTAAACAACTGTGATTTTGAATATGGAAGATTTAAAAGATAAGGGAAAGAAAAAAGGGACAGGAAAATGCAGTAGGAGTTTTGTGCCAGTGTAAGATTACAATTTTTCAGCTGATCTAAACAGCACATTGTTGACAGCCAATTTACAGACTATACCCAGTATTAATATCAGATGTTTACTGTTCTGAATTATTCTGAACACTACTGGCAGACCACACAGGGAAAGAGGGAAGTTTCAATAAGGTAAGATGATGGAAAGCAGTGCAGGAAATTCAAACAGTAATGATATTTCATTACCCGATGAAGCCACTGTTACAAAAACAGGTTAAAATTTGAGATCAGAACTTTGCTAGATGATGAGAATCATTCTGATCTTCTGCACTTACCTGTACATTCTCAGATATCTAATGAGGCTTTGTATTACCTAAACAAATAAAAGGCATATAGTGCAGTCATGACTTAAGACTATGTGGGGAAGAGGCAACAGTTAAGGATATTCTGCCTCATTATTATCAGAAATAGAGAGATGTCTACTCCATGGTGGTACAAATATAGGGATCATGAGGCAGGCTTGTGCTCACATGCCTGTACCACAGAAGCAAGCAATCTTTTTCATCAGGTAAGGAATTTGTATGTTGCAGGTTTCTGTGTGTGTCAGGAGCTAAATGAAATGTAATGGCCAGCTAGATTAATCTTAAATGCTAGCTCCCCAAACACTTGGACCCTATATAGAAGAAAGAGAACCATGTCAGCAAGGAGAGAACTTCCTTATTCCCTGCTTCGTAGAAAGTAGCCTTGCCATAGCAACAGCTTTCAGAGCTGGTGAGGTCCATCTACTGTTGCCTAAACTTGGATCACCTTTCCTGCATTCACACATTTGCTCTTCAGTATTCAGCCATATTTGAAGGAGCTGAACACTAAATACAAACATGAAGTTTGCAGGAAGTAGGAGTACCTCTGATCACATGGTACATCTGGAAAAATCAGATACATCATCCTTCTGCTGGGTTCAAAGACTGTGACCATCTTGTGAACCAAAAAGATCATTTTGACCAAGTTATGTGATAAACATTCTATGCACAGTACTGTTCCTCTCAGTTTTGATTTGATCCCTGAATGTTCTTGTGAATCCATCTTTGAGCTTTTTAAAATTCAGATTATGTAATGCCGTCAGCAGAATGATCTCAGTCAAACAAATCAACTTCAGTTATTTAAATCCAAAACAGACATAATAGACAAATCAGACAATTCCACCCTCATCCACAGCACAGGGTTTTATGTGAGGTTTTATAAAAGATTTTATTTCAGTAATATCTCCTGTTTCTAGAATCTGAGTTTAATCATTCCTTTGTATTTCTCTCTAGTTTATACTTAATTTTAACGCTACACTGAAATCAGGTCAGTAGGCTACCTATATATAAGGTTAGTACTGTTTTATTCTGGTTGTCTCTGTAAGTTTTAGGTGATTATACTAAAACCAGTAGTTTATCCCAGCTTAAATGCAACTGGTTTACTGGAGGTCAGACTCTTCTGGCCCTGTCGTCTTTAATAACTTTCCCTTAACCACTTCAGTTCTTTAGACAAAAGAATACAGGGAAAGAGGGAAGGCTTGTGAGATGAGGTGGCCAAGAAGAACAAATGTCCAAGAGGACATGGACAAGCAGATAGAAAGATTCAAAGTAGGGTGAAGAGAAAAGGTAGAGAGACAACAAGTTGAGGAAAAGTTTTCAGAGAGGGACAATAGGGACAAAGTAGGACAAATATCAGGAATTATGAGGAAACTAGTGTGCTGGAAAAGCAACAAAATTGGATTATCTTGTTGTCACATGGCAAAAGTTATTGCATTTGGAACCAAGATGACATACGGACAAATAAAACTTATTTCTGAGAAAACTCTATTTCCTTTCCTTGGTGTGGGGTTTTTTTTTTCTGTGGGTTTAGGATTTTTTCTTCAGAAAGGAAAGAAGGCATTTGGGGATTCAGGGTTGTCTTTCCCTTTTAAGAAAAATGATTTTAGGTGAGCTTTACATCTCTTCAGGCATAATCAGAGTAAGACATTACCAAGCCCACACACACACACGTGCACTACAACAAACCACCTTACAAATGAGCTTACCAGGACCCTCAGTACACAGCAGAAAACAGCGGCAGATTGAATGTGTGACACTAAAGCTCTAAATGCAAACAAAGCACAGCAGCTTTTGTAATAATCATGTGGCATTGCAGTCTTTTATTTGCAAATCCTTCCCTTTTTTTTCCCCCTTGTGTATTTTAAAGAAACAATCTATTCTGAAGTTTAACATTGAACCAGTAGAAGAGACCTCTATTTTTTTTTTGTCCTGAGCACTGATGATAAGAGTATTGCTAGCCTTATAAGAATTTGCTGCTTGTAGACTATGACAGAACTGAAAGGTTTGGGATCTGCACTGAGTGTCATGCTCTGTGTAAGTCAGACTATAGCACTAAGTCCTCTGTATGATTTTAATGGGTGTCTTTCAAATTAAATCAAAGCAGAAGTGACTCTTCAGTTTCTAAACCTACATATGTTTTTTCCTCATCCTCTCTATTATATAGTTAGATTTAAGCATTTTGTTTGAAAGAGTTGCTGAGACTATGCCATGTCACTTGGTGTGCAAGAACAAGAAACTTTTCTTTTTGAAACATTTATGTTTCTTTTATTATTTGCTATACTTAGCCATCCCAAAATGTCTATGATACAGAAACCTAAGAATTGCTGTGTACTGCATTATTGTTGAACAATGCTCTCTTTCCTTGCCATTTGAAGAACAGGAATCTAAGTTCTTTGCACTCATTTAATACAATAACATGGGACGTTTTATTTGGAAGAGGAAATTACTGGGCAGCTAAAGTCAGCCATCCAGAAAGCTGTCAGAAACAAAGAAGGAAAAAAGATTAAGAGACTACATACCTTTCAGCTACTCAGTAAGATAAACTGTTAAAATGTATGCTGGAAAAGTTATATGCTTGAAAAGGACAGAAAAATAATGAAAAACAGAAGCAAGGAGGAAAGGGTGATTTTCTTAGCCTATAAACATTGTGGTAGCTACATTTATAACATAGATATGGCAAAAAATAGAGTTCTTAGTTGGCAATGATCAGCTCTAAAAGTAAACACTAAAATGCAGACTGCTACCAAACAAACTGAAGGCCCTAACTGAGTGAAAGCGCACAGAGCACCATATGTCAGACAAGTTTCAAGAAAATAGCCAACATACAAGTAATATAAGGTATTGTACATCAGGAAGCTCTTCTTGTCATAATTTACCACTTCCAAAACAGAGGCTTTTAAAAGCAAATGTTAAAAGAGTTAAACCCCAAATCTGATCCTTCTGTGGCTAAAATAGGAATACATTCATTTTATGTTGATGGTAGTTTACAATTACATCTGTGATCATCATTTAACTCATTTTCATCCACTTGGTGTATACAAAGTTGCTTTTGTATTATTCTAATTTATGACTCAAGGTATAATGTAACAGTGGGATGCTAAGTGCAATATTATTATCTACTAAATTAATATTTCATTTTAAATGAGCTTATAATGGAAATAAAGCCTGTAAGCAACAATGCCTCAAAACCTGCCATGATATAGTTTCAAAATTTACTTGCAATTAGAAAAATTAACACAAATTGAGAACAAAATGAGAAATGAAAGCAAGTGAAAAGAACGATAACAGCTTGTGTGCCACTGACAGTATAAAGGATCTTCTATTTTTAAAGAAGAGTAAATTTTAAAAAAAATCTTTTAAAGTAATGTTTAAAAAATCTGCATGCTTTACCCTGAACACAAGCTGTTGATTCTTCCATCAAATCCAAGGATTAAATCCGATCAGTTCACTGAAGACAACAGTAACTACAGGTCTATATGGCCAAAGAAAAGAAAGTGATTAAGTAGAACATGGCAAGCTGACCCCATGACATGCAGAGTTACAAAAAGAAATGGCTAAGCAAGAAGAGAAAACAGTCTGAGCACTAACAAGGCAGACTGCAAAGGCCAGGGCTGCAGCCATGTGGGATGCAGGTGCCCCAGCACTGGCAGGAACAGTAGCTGCAGGGAGCCAGGGGCTGCTCCGTGCCAGACAGCGGTTCCAGAGGCTCCAACACCAGACACAGCTGGCTCCGCAGATGAGGCAGGAGCACCTCGGGGGTAGCGTGTGTGAGAAAGGCAAAAACATGACACAGGCAATGAGGACTGAGGGAAAAGTGTGAGAACCAGCCTTGCCAGCCCCGAGGTGAGGGAAGGAAGAGGGGAGTAACTACTGCAGTCCCCTGAGCAGAAATTCCCTTACATCCTGTAGAGAAGGCCATGCTGGAGCAGGTTTTCTTGACAGAAAATGCAACCCCTGGAGAAACCACACGGGAGTGGGTATTTTTCCTGAAAGACTGCAGCCCACAGAGAACTCCAAGCTGAAGGAGGAAGGAGTAACAGAGAGGAGCTATTATGGACTGATCCCAGCCACATGGCTGATTCCCCTGTGCCACATGGAAGGACAAAACAGAGGAGTCAGGAATGGAAGAGGAAAGTTGAGACTGGAAAGAAAGGAGGAGTGGAGAGGCATTTTAGGTTTCTCACAATCCAACTCTATTTTAGTTGGCAGTAAATTAAATTAACCTTCCCCAAGTTGAGTCTGTTTTGCCTGTGGTGGTAGCTGGTGAACCAACTCTGTGTTTTTATGTCAGCCCATGAGCTTTTCCATCTTATTTTCTCCCTCTGTCCTGTTGGAGCACCTAGCAGCTAGCCAAGTTCAATCCACCACAGAAGCTTCTCTAACAAAATTTATAAAACGAAAACATGTGTAAATCTTGCATTTGTGAAACAAACCACATTAAGTTTTACCAATAACTGAAAGTTCATCTACAGTCTTTGGAGTCTTAACAGTTTCTCCCCATAGTCTTCAATGGGAGAAAGAAATCATCTGGTTGCATTTCAGCAGCAGCCCAGATAGATTCAACAGTCTTTTTAATCAAACTTAACTTAGTCATGAACTTCCATATCAAGGGACTTACAAATCAAGTTACTCTCCATGTAATTACAGTCACTGAAGTATTAACATCTATTTGTCATTGGGTCTCACTAATAGGGGCCCAGATGTATCAAGTTTTCACCTCTTTCCAATGGATAACTTGGAGATTTAGGCAGGTAGTCTGAAGCGAACTGTACCTAGCAGTATGCAACAGATGTTGAGACTCAACAAAGCTTTTGCAGAAGTAACTTTTGATAGTGTGTATCTCTCTCTGGCATTACAAAAGAAGCACAGTTTCTGAGAAACACATAATATATTAGCAAAGACTGCCTGCCAAGCCTGCCTGAAACTTGTGTAGATGGAAGCATTAAGCTTGCTCCTTAACTTGGGAGGAACAGCTTGCATGGCTAACTGCATCTGTCTTTTATACCCCAAATCTGCCAGTCATCTTCTTTTTACAAAAAAAAAAGCAGTTTCCCCCAGGTCAAATAGACCAACTTGGTTTTTCTCCAATCACCATCTTATCCTCAAGAAGGGTAAAACATTCTATCCTTGATTAAGGCTTTTAATTTCCTTAGCTGACTTTATGAAGCTGAATGCTCAGCTGAACTATACCATTCTCACTATCTGAAGATTGTATATAGCAAATTTTCAACAAGAGTTTTTGTCTGTCTCATTGCATGGCCATAGAGTTAAAAAAAGACTTTGGTCTTTATAGGTCTAGGAATTTTATTCAAGAAATGGAAAAGAATTTATGAACATTAATAAGTATATCCTAAAGAAAATATTAAAAATTAAAGTGTGTGTTAGTACAATTTTCAGTAGCATACAACATTTTCTTGTCAGTGACTGTCTTTAATGTGGGAGCAAAAAGCCAAATTGAACTCTCTACAGCAGAACATATTCACAACTTTCCACATATCACAGACTGTATAAGATCAGATACCCTCTTTTAAGGAGGTCAATTAATATAGGAGACAAAAGGCTAAAAAAATATCGACTGATGCATGAATTGTCAGGTTGCCTGTAGGGGAGAGAAGGCGTAGATTTCCACAGAAAATTCAGACTGAGCGTGTAGAGTTTCATTTGAAATAAGACTAAATATAGGTTTCTAAATGTGTCTATATGCCATTGCTGCTGTATGATTTCCTACTGTAGCTGATGAAAACCTATTGTAGGATTCAACTGGCATTCAGTTCTACCTCCAATGCTCAAACATTTCCCAAATATGCACGTGGAGCTGTAAGGTACGACATGGGTATTACCTGTGAACCACCCTAACTGGGGCAGCTGCTGGAAGCTATGCTGAGACTCTGCAGTACCTTATATGACATTAGATGACTTGGGTTCTATTTCCCTAAACAAGAACAACAGCTGAGAAAGACTGAGAGCTGATTTAGTCTAGCTCAGAGTAAGCTGAAGCACTCTGGGGCACGCTGCTCTTCCCCAGTAAGTATAATGAAAGCATAAATCCAGCTCACATATAATGTAGGGATTCTCATCTGGAACTGATTCCTACTCAGTCTGGCAGGTTAATGTATTGACTTAATCTCTTTTGGACGCTTCTCCAGTGTCCTCTTTAATAGTCTACAGAGTGACCAAGAGGGCAGCTCCTCTAACATGAGCTATAGGCCCTACTAAACCCTCACTGGTTGATTAGGAAAACGACAAGTGTGTGGAGTGAAGGGGTATAACCTGCAACACAGGATATTCACAGATACACAAGAGGATGGTTATCTCTATGCTGAAAGTTTACGGGTAAAAAACCCAAACATAAGGTGCATGAAATCTTCCTCAGTTTAATTTCCTAGTTGCTTTTTCTGCAGCATTGCACTTACATGGGTAAGAAGTTGCCTTTGTGATCTCTTTATCCACCCACAAAGGCACTGAGATGAGTCCCTGAAATAGTCTAGAAAAGCAGGTTTCTTTACAGCCAAAAGGACTGATCCAAATAATCCTGAGGGGTGAAGCTGTCAGGCTGACAAAAGTCTTGAGAGCAGTTTGCTGGTTGAAACAACTGCCCTCTCTCTGTCTGTAGAAACTATTTGGTCAGAAAAGAAAAAATTAGAGAAAAAGATTAACTTTGCTGATGCATGCATAGGTATGAGTTTTGATCACTTTCCACATTGCAGAGATAAAAGTTACACTACCACTACTAACATCCCAGCAACATACAAAAATTTCCTCCAGTCATGACAACACAACCACCATTCCCATGCTCATCTATTTATAGAGTCCCCGCAACATCTGCTCATCTCTATGATTAATCTGTAGTTCTCAGTAATACTCAACTTTTTAGAATGCAATATCCCAAATAATTTTCCCAAAACTCACCATTACAAAGGGTTTTGCTGTGGGAGTCTGCTTTTTATGGACAAGTTGATTACAAATAGAATAGATTATTGAGAAAATAACATTTAATTCCAAATATTCTGCAAACCTGTTGCATGTAAGTTAGTTGAAGGATGTTTTAGCTGAGATACTGAAATTGCACAGTACATGATTAAACTTCAGCCTAAATAACAGGCAGCTTTTTGGAAATCTCAATCTGGATTAAAAAAATTATTAGGTTTTATCTGCTCTTTAAGGAAATGCAGATTACATTTTGTCCAGATTTTAATTTAATCTCTAACCAGTCATTAAGCAACTGGTAACAGATACTTCATACCATTTTATAATCACAGTTTTGGGGAGAGATTTGATTTATCTCCATAGGAAAGCTGACTTACAAATGGGTCCTTATATTAATGGAATTTGAAAAAACTCATAAAATATTACAGAAACTTTGTTTATAGATTTGCTTGCTTGACATACACAGTTCTATCCTCAAACTCACTTGTTAATCTTAATAAAATCATGTACCTCAGGTATGTGTATGACAAACTATCCTAAGCCCTCACTAATTGCAGCACTGAAGATCTATAAACAGAAGCATTCATGCATTATGTAAAATTGCAAAATGCTCCAGAATGCAAAATGTATAAAAACATAGAGGGAAGTATCTTTTATCTAGGACACTGCATGCCTAAAAATACACTAAATATTAATCCTGGATGAGGATTAAGGTTATTTATGATAAAAAGAGAAACAACAAGAGAGCATAGATTACGTCTTAGTCCTCGTAATTACTTTGTCCTCTTGAAATTTTTTCAGCTACTTCTCGGTTTCTCATAGTGCACAATAGGTCATAAATCTCATAAAATCTCTTTGCAGCAAGATCTCTTTTTTAATCTCTCTGGTTTTGAGGAGCCAGAATGGTTCCAGATTTCAATTTACTAAATTTAGTTCTATTTAGCATTCCTGTATTATTTTGTTACTACTAAAACCAAACAATTGTGCCTCAGAAGTGTATATAACTATGAACATTTTAAATATCAAAAGTCATATTTAGTCCCAAACTCCATGTATCAGATTAAAAATCCCATCTTATAAAAGAATCTTATGTGAATGAGGGCTACAATGATTCAAATTGAAAAATACAAATTCCTAGAAGAAATTAAACGATCAAGTAAAGAATTTGTTGGGGTTAAAGGGCACACACTGGGCTGTCAAATCAGCTTGTGCTTAAATGAGAGCACTCTCACATGCTTGGGAGCTGGCAGCTGGTTTTGTAGTGACCGCACAGAACAGAGGTATCCAGAGGATGATCAAGGGGATTCAGTTAGTTCAGCTGCCAAAACCTAAAGCCTTTTAGAGAAGGATAATGCATTATTTGAGAATATATTCCACTATATGGGATCCTTCTACAAGAGGACTGTTCACAGATACCACAGCTGGGCACAGTTTGAACTAAGAGTCATGATGCTAGATTGATTGTCTTACAGCAATAAAACCCAAGTATATCTAGAAAACAGACCACTGCTGGAAAAATTATAGGTGCATTGCTTAGACAGCAAGAAAGTCCCATCAGGAGCTGCCACAGGACGACCAGCTCTGACTGAGCTCTGCTTGGACATCAGCAGTCAGCTCTGCAGGTGTAGCATATCTCCTGAGGCATCCCGTAGAGGAACACACTTCTTCAAGCCTCCCGAGCCGAAAGACATCCCTGGACATCTCCTGCACATTTGCTACTGAGTTCTCCCTCAATGTTTTTGACGGAGGAAAAAAAAGAAAACAAAAAGTGCCTCCAGTCTCTAAAGCTAAGCTTTTATTGGGGTATCAGTCAGAAGAGATCAAGGTTTATTTCTTCTGGGTGAATTAGATGAAAGTTTAGGTGGTGTAAAATGTTTGCCTGCCTGGTATGTCTTTGTAAAGTGATCCCTTCTCTTTAGCCCTCCACAGCAGTTTACACTTCCAGATTATTTTTTTCACATCCCAAATGAAACTGTGAATGACAAAACAGAAAAACAAATCCCTTGGTTTGCCAAGGGATTTGCCACATTGTTATGTGACTCTCCATTCAGAAACAGATGTGTTAATTTTGGATACATTTACCTGAAGCATTCAAGAAATAGCTCAAAATTATGATATCCAAGATTCCGTCTGACAGATGCCCCCTTGATTGATAGGCCACCTCTCACATGAACACATGCTGGGTAAGTATATTAGCCATCTGATATTACACGAGTACACACATTATGTTTGTCAACATTAACAATGGCAACTCTACTTAATTTCTATTTTCAAAGCAGTGCACGCCACAAGTTCATTTTCTGTGAACAAACTCTCTATACAGAAGCACATTGGAAAAGTGGGTAATATCCAGACTCACCCCACCCTGTCGCAGGTGGAGTACACAGGCTTTCCCATTGTCCTCCACCTAACACTGCGGATCACTAATGTCAAAGAGCTGTAAACCTATCCAATGAAATTAACTTAGTCCTTAACATGTTGATATAATAAATATGTGCAAGCCAGATTTCAGAGAAGCTGGACATACACAAATCAAATTTACCTCCACCAGTCACAGTCTCTGGATTAGCCACTTTATTCTAAACTTACGTTTTTAATACTCCAAGATGACTTCTTTATAAACTGAAAAAGATAGTTTGTATTGCAATTAAGACAGCTAAATGTTAGAGGAAAGCACATCCTTAAATTTGAAATTTTCAAGATAATATTATGAAGATACTTTTCCTATATCTTCTTTATTAACACAATGTATTTGCTCATTAATTCTGTATTCCATAGCAGAAAAAAATAATAGTATGTTTATTATATATGGTATATAGTGATTTAGAGATCTCTAATGATTCTATGATTTCTGCGGTGGCAACAAGTAACACATTATTCCATTACAGAAATGAAGATAACAGAAATATAGCAAAATACACAATACCTTGCAAAGAAAATTTTTGGCTAAATTTGAAATGCAATAGGGCAAACTGAATTCAGAAATAACAACTGCAAATTTGATGTGGCAATGAAAGCACCAGTGGAGTTTTGTATTTTAAGATACCATAAAGGTAATAGTCTGATGTTAATAGTAGCGAGATTGGATTTCCTGTGTTAGCAAGAGGTACAATAAATTCGAAGCATTTCTTATAATGAGTTACAGGACTTGAAAAAGTAGCACATTTCGGATAATTAAGATATTTGAATGTGCCTGATACACTGAAAGGATGCAACAACAGTTCCAAATAGGAAGAGAGACCTTGCAGCTGAAATGCAGCTTGCTGCATACAGGTTTTGCATGGATTTAGGGCTGAGTTTGCTTTCTACTGATAGCAACATTACTGGAAATACACTGAAGTAAAGAAGAAATGAAGGACTCATTAACAGATTCCCATGTTTTGAAAATTATCATCTATACAGACCAATCTACACAGATGTCCTACCAGCAGCCAACCAACCCTATCCCCCAAAAAAATCTGGAAAAAGGTATAAACCTGAAATATTTACCATATAAGTCTTAAATATTCATAAGACTTAGTACTTATGAGAATGTTACTAGTGATTCAGCAGTAATGATTTGTTTATAAGAATAAAAGGTTCCTGTTACAAGAGAAAACTCTCATTAAAAAATAAATGTTCCATTTAAAATTAGGATTTTAATTGTATGCATCACTACTATTACAGCCATCTACAGAACTTTTTGATGGCACAACTGCAAGCAAAAAGGTGATCAAATACTATTAATGTATTTCCAATCTATCAGAATTAATACGTATAAGCAGTAAGATGTAGAAAGAAAATTTGATTTCATGCAAATAAACACATAATTTTAGCAATTTTTTTAGTAGGTTGATTTTTTTCTCCTAGTTTTATAAAATTATGTACATATTTTGATTAGTCAGAGATGATCAGAATTGTGTCTGGTTTAAACTGTTAATTTTTTACTTTGACCTTACACCAGAGATGCAAACATTTTCATATTAAATCTATGAGGTCATACTTGTTAGTTTTCAAAACTTCATGCTTTGGATAGACAAGGATCAGAATCTACTACAAAGTTACAGTTTACAGGATCATGATGATTATACTAAGGAATATCAACACATCAAACAGAAACCAGGCCTTTCTCATGACTTCTTAATTTAGAATTCTTCTAATTCTTAGCATTTTTTTTCTTTATTTTCCTTTTATTATTATAAAAGAATCTTAAGGTGCACCACATTAAAAATAAAAAGTCAGATTTTAAGTGTTATAACATTTAATTTACTTGTTTTTTCAATATATATCTGTAGTTGAAACTAATTAACGAAAATGATCTTCCTTTACACAAGGCTCTGAATCCCACTTCCTTGCTTAAATATTTAAGATATTTAGGGCATTGTATTTTCTGAAACCAGAACTTATTAGAAAAATGCAATAAAATCATGGTTTTTCCAATCTTTTTTATGCCAGGTATCCACAGATCAGTGTTACCCAGCTTGCATGCAAACAAAAAAAGGTTAAGAAAGAAGGTTGGAGTAACAAGATATTTTCTTGGTCATAAACTTAGAATCACATGACAAGTCACAGTTTAAGAGTTTGGCAAACAGTTAAACTGAACCTGGGTAAACCACAGAGCTCAACAAAGTGGTTACTGATTTAATGGCGATTTAAAGCTACTGTGGAATAAAACTCCAGCTGTTTAGTGACTCTTCTACAGTCCAATCATTAAATGAAGAAACTCTGGTAAACTTCAGAGCGTTAGCATCGCTTGCCTGTCTTTTTTGTGTATAATAAGTAACCAATAATTTTTGCTAGCTGGACCCCTCCAAAAAGATGTTAAAGTCAACAATATTTCTTCAGCAAACTTGGTGAAGAGCAAGCTAATTTTAAGGATTTCCTTAAAAAAAATTTAAACACACACTTGTTTGAAAGTGAACTAACTTCCCAGAAAGCAGAGTAAAGTGCTCTACATCTTACTGGAAATCGAATTCCTCAGTTTCTTGCAGGTTTCTTTCTTGTTTCTTTTTTTTTTTTCTTCCTGCTGGAAGCAGCAGTTCTGAGGAGGGATTATTGAAAAGAAGTACTTCTTTCCTGGTGCACATAAACCCCATATCTTTTAAAAAACAAATTATGTTGAATGCTACAGAAAGAGAGATAATTTGTCTGCTATCAATTTGCTATGTAATTTTACATACTTCTGTTGGATTTTTTTTGTTTTGTTCGACAGCTGTGTTAGTCGGAGCATACAAAAATTATCCTTTTAATGTACAATTGGACTTAAGAGTTCTGTGAAAGGAATGTAAAAATTGTTCCAGACAATCCAGACATTTTGTTCTGACGATATTACTAATTTCAGTTAAAGCATAGTACACAGCTGAATTGCATGGCATATGTGCTTAAGCTGGAAAGGCTTAAATCAGCAAGTAATTATGTAAGCAAATTTTAAGCATAATTTAAAGGAACTAAATGAGAAATACCCTGTAAAAACACCTGACATACAACTAAGGAAATGTTTCCAAGTTGTCTTTCTCTCCAAGCATAAATGACTGACATTATACTAAAATGAAAACAATTTCAGTGAAAGCCAGATCAGAAGTGCGACTCTCTTCAGCACCGACTACCGACATTATTTTCTGCAACCACGTTCTACTAAGTTCAGTGAATAAATTCTCATATATTTATAATGTATGTTACATCCAGATTTCCTACCAGTTGTCTTTTACATATGTAAACAGAAAAATGAGTAAGCCAACTGCTCTATTCTGCACAACTAACATATCTGGAAAACACAGGAAATTGGTGACAAAATTAATTTTCTTCATTCACTTCCAATTCTTATCACTTTAAATTTGATAAAAAGTTGTAATCCTAATGAAATCCATAGAATGGTAGACTGATTGTTATGGATAAATATATGGTTTAATCTGGAACCATGGATCTTCCACCTAATTCTGTCAATGTCATACAAATTTCACTTAGTTCAATACACATGCAGCACCTCACAAAATAGTTGCATTTTGATCCAAAGAAACTACATTTGCTTGTTCAAGACCATTTTTGTACCCTAAAATGTATCTCCTTTTCTATAAGATGAAAGAAACAGAAACAACTTCACGTATCAGGTGATTACAAGGGAAATACATCTCTTTGCGTTACCTAACCAAATACTGGGAAAAAGTTCTACGGGAATGATGAAAGGAAAAAAGTTGCATTTCCAGGTGTTTTTTTGGTTTACAAGGCTATGGGACTACTGGAGGGAAGAACAGGGAAAGCAGTGGCAGCCAGATCACCAGGAGGACTGAAGCAGGGCCCTTCCCACCCCTTGCCATCCATGGGAAGTACCAGTTGGACATTTTGCTGACTTTTCCACTGCCCTAACAACCACAGTATTTCACATCAGAAGGGAGAGTGAGTGGAATAGAAACCTACTATGATTCTGGCAATTAAAATGCAGGTATATAGAACATAACTAAAAGGATATGAAGTGAAAGGGCAGATACTCTTATGGAGCTAAAACTGCCTAAAACAGTCAGTCATTCTAAATTCATGCCTAAAATTCTGTCAAAATAAGAGCAAGCTTTTTCTTAAGCACCTACCTGACTTCTTTCTGAAATGCAATCTCACATAAAATTAAAATAAACCCATTAAATGTGGTCTGTCTGCAACTATATGAAAGGAGAGCAAACTCAGGGGAGAAGTTCAAAGAGCTCACCAATACTCAAAGAACAAAAAAGAACTTGAGACACAGGTTTGGGTATGAGTTTTGACATATTAGTACAGGAATCATTGAAATGTATGTGCCTCATTAGCTACTAGAATATGTCAGTTATTGCCAAATAATTTTGTAAGTGTACTGGAGTCATCTCTTGATCAACCTAGGATGTCTATTAACTCTCGCTACAAGGTGTTTTGGGATGTCCTTTAGTATTTTAAATTAGGAGAGAACATATTAGGTTATGCTACATATATTTGAAAAAATCCTTTAAATATATTTGATGCTTACTTGAAAAGGTCAAGAACAGCTTCAAAGTTGTTTTAAAAGCATTTAAAAAATACTTAGCTAGAAGCAAGAGCGTCAAGGACCTCTTAGGGACCTTATACATTCTCCTACAGCCACAAACAACCACATCACATAAATCCTTTCCTAACCTCATCAAATTTGGCCTTTAAAGTTTTATTGGGTTATTTTTCCTTCCAATAAGTCACATCAAGTAAATTCTCAAGTCTTTACTCTAATGATTGCAACCATCTTTTTACAAGCCCAGAGTGTTTAGGGTCAAGTTATACCCATTCAGGCTCATGTATTCACTGTCCTCTAGTTTGAATGTTATTGTTTAAATTTTCTGCATTTCTACATATCAGATCCATACTTCTAGATATCAATTACAATTATTTAGCTTTTCTTCCTCTAGCCTTCCCTCACATGAGCAGCTCTCCATTTTTTGGATCATGCTCTGTTTGACTCTGACCATTACAGTTTGTATTCATCAAAGATGGGTCACACATGGAAATAACATCCCAGGTGAGGTATTACTAATACTCCAACTCTACAGGAAATATTTTGAATGTAGTATAACACTTGACTTTTCCTGAGTTGGAACTTTGATAATTCATGCTTCATCATCCTTTCCAAATCATGCACCCTTAACTTGTAGAAAATTGGTTCATGTGTTTTGTATTAATATAATTTATTGTGCTAAAAATTAACATGGAGAGAATAAGAATAAATAAGTTTTTAAAGTTTTTACTGATATGAAACTTGCCATATGTATATTAGTCAGGAATGCTGAGCCACTGAAAATAATTAAATAATATTTTTCTCATGTTGCTCTATATTAATTATACTGATTGTTCTGTTATAAAACATGCTATTTATAGGTATGTATTAATATTTTGGAATTACTTAATTCTATATATTTCATTAACTTTCAGAGGCAGAATGTATTTTCACACATTATTACTAGGGCATTTTCTTGGCATGTAGAAGCTTGAAGTTCAACACAGCAAAACCTAAACCAAAACGAGTGCAAATAATAAGTATGCATTTAACTGAACTTAGAACAATCCAAATGAGTCAGGCATGTCTTCAGAACACATCTTCAGAGCACTTTAGTGCAGTGCAATGGAGTCTGTTTTCTGGATCACAAATGGCATTTTTCAAAGACGAAAATCTAAGCTGTCCCCTCATCAAAGACACAATCTCTCCTGCATGCAGACACTATCACAATTTCTGTTATGCAACAAAGTTTTTGTTTCAAACTGCAGGCTGAAGGATGCCTCAAGCATATAAGGAGGTCAGGTGATGTTCACCTGAATTGCTCTCCAGTCCTAGGTGGCTAAATTGTACCTAAGTGGCACTTGGGGCACTTGAGAGCATTGCTGTTTCTAACCCTAGAGAAGATGCTGTTGCTATTGCATTAATGTTTTAATACACCCCAGTGGATGCATCACTGATGCACTGCTTTAATAAGAAATCAGTACTGAGATGAAACTTCTTTCACTCTATCCTAAGCCATACAGAAAGAATGGAAAAGGTCTGAAACTCCTGGATTACTTCAGCTCTTTATTGAGTACCACACAGAAAACAGGGGAATGAGCTGTAGCAAGTTCTATTTCATAGCCATAAGAAGAACAACCATGCTCTCAGAACACTACTGCCATAGAAAAAACCTACTATAATACTCAGGTGTGATAGAAGTCATTTTCTCTGGGTGTTGAACAGTACTAAATTTCAGGTTACAGCTATGCTAGTAAATAAACTGGGGCTTAACACCACTTAATACAAGCATAACTCCATCACACACATGTCAAAAACTACATTGGATTGTAATGAATTTACACTTGTTTCAGTAGAGGTGCCAACAAAGCTGGCTAATTCCCAGTACTTAATTCTCCAATTAAAAATATGGAATGCCACCTTTTGCAGAGCTGCCCAAGAAGAGGTGGGAAGTGGACATGTCTGTTCTGCTCAAGAACGGCCACACCTTGTGGTATGCACAGGGTGCAGGGATGAAGAGGGAACTACCCTCACCTATTTGAGATAAGGTACAGGCATTAGTGGTGAATATGTCTGTATTTGATTCTAAAAGTTCTGCAGATTTTTGGAATGATAACTATGCATTCACAATGACTCACTCCACCTTGCTCACTATACTTCTGTTCAGTTTGTTTGCCTATACGTATGATTCAAAATGTGAATCAAAAAGCTGATTTTAAAAGAATTCCCTGAATCTTTGCTGCAGTCTGAAGTGAAACATAGCAAACCATGTAAAACAATGTAAAATTACAATAAAAATACTAAATTAGATTTTCTGAAGCTGATGGAAGAGCCTTGCATGCAAAAAGCCAAAATTGTTAACTAAAGACATTTTTATGAAATAAAATTTTATTACACTTTATTGCCTCCTCTAGTTCTTAGCCTATAAATAATTCTCAGTTCTTAATTTCTTTTGTTGACATAATTTTGAGAACAGCCTTGGGTTCCCTTGTTGAGCTCTTTAAGGCCTATGTTCAGCTAAGGGATGTGCAGGGCCTGGGTGTTAAGATTCCTGTTCTTTCCCCACCCCGTGGACGATTTTAAAATTTCAATTCAGTTTTTCACATTAATATGTGTCCCAGTTAACTAACAACATTATAATAATAAATTATAAAAAGCATGGATTCTAACCACTTTGTCCTCCTTTGGGAAAGCATCCAAGGAAGCAGAATAAAAAGAGAAAAGAAAAAAAGAAGAGATAAAGAATAAAATAGGCAAGTATTAATAGACAGATTTCAAAGAAATGCAATTCTAATAACTCTCTACAAAGAGACAAAAACATAAAATTTAAAAAAAGAGCTTTAAATAAAAATACAATATTACTGCATATGTTGAAAATATGTTTCCCACCCTGACCCACAAAAGCATAAACAATATAAGAAACAAAATGCAAGTTACAAATGAATGAACACACTTCAATTTCTGTGACTTGAAATAATGGGTGAAAAATAATTAAAATATATATTCAATTTTTTTTCTGAGTAAAGATAAGCTGTATCACGTGCACTCTAACTAATAGTATAACGTAACATATCAAAGAAAACTGTATTTTCAGAGACTTGCTCTAGTGACACCACCTGCAGGTGATGCAATGTAATGCACGTATTTTTACTAATACATGAATATATGCATATTTTTGTCCAATTCACCTATATAGTTTTTTTCAGAATGTGAATTTAATTTAATGGACTCACAGGTACATTGAGGCTATGGAAAACTTCTAAAATAAACATGAAATGCATTTTTGAGGGGTTATTTTTGGTTTACATGAAATTTCAGAAGGCCTATTCGATTGATGTTTGTCTTAAAGGAAGTGAAAAGGCCACAAACTTGTTCCCTTGTGAGCATGATTATCTGCTATAACATCTGTGTTCGCTTTTAATGTAATTTGTGTTGATACCAAGAGCAGTGATAAATTTCCTCTACAAAAGCCTGGCATCTTAAAGCCATATGAGAAAGTTACTTCATCTCATGACAGGTAATAAAACTATTCATGTAATTAAAGGATATGTGTAAAACGTTTTCTAAGACACCGTAGTCCTAGATGACTAGCCAAAAATAATAACTGGATAATAGTATTTCAAATTTAGATCCTACTGCTCATGTCCAAGTGAGTAGCCAGAGCCTTGGAAGGGACTGACTGACCAGAGGGTGCTCTTTGGTTTCTTGGAGAGCTACTGCAGCTAACTCATGCAGAGCAGAGGGAGAACGATTTAGCTCACCTGCCTGAAAGTAGGCTACTTATTCCAAATTAATCTGCAGTTTTGTTCTTTAAATAAATTGGCATAACACTTTCACTGTGCTAAGAAAAGTAGTTGGATTTTTTGTCTAACTGAAAAACTGACTGATTTTATGTAAAAGAAACCTATACATGTATATGAATAGCTCTATGAAAACAAAAAAATCTAAAATTAAATAAGAATTCAATAAAAATTTATTAATGTGGAGTTGAACCTGAGCAAAAGGGTTTCATCTTTCATTCTACGAAAAAAAGGTAGGTTTCCTTCAAGCCACCACTCAGTAGAACTATACACTATTATTTTCTTTTTTCTTTTAATTAATCCTGTGAATCCCAAGTATCTCCACAATCATTAAATACAATATTTTACTTTATACACACTTCATAATTTACTTTATACACACTTCAATGAATGAAACACTTAAGTAAAATGAAGCATGAAATGCTAAACTTCAGGTGAACAATCTGCAGCATGACAATGTCAAGAAGGTTTTTTCTCAAGAATACAGTCAGAAGACTTACATTGTTTGATCGCAGAGAGACACGACCTCCACATCGAGCACAGAACTTGGTCCGGCAATAAGAGCATAAATGGCCACAACCATCTGCAAACTTTGTTTTATGACAGATTCCACATGTTGGAGCATCATCCTTGTGCTCTCCCTGGTAACGGCGGGCTTCTTCCCCTATCTTTCTTACTTGCTCTTTATAGCTTTCAAATTGTTGATGCAACCTCCTGCATAGATGAGAAAAAAGTTTATATAGCAAGAATAGGAAGTAAGACTACTACTCTGTATTTCTTTCAGTTTGTAACTCTACCTAACATGCTTGTCCTATTACCAAAACTATATGTGCCTCATATCAAATACATATCTGCACACAGAAGACTGTATAGGGCAATCTAAAGGAAAAAAAAATCATAAGCATATTTATTCTTAAAGGTTTACTTCAAAGTTCACAAGCAAAGCATTTCACTTCACCAGAAATTGATCCAGGTGCATATACTAAACAAAACTTTTTACCATGTACTGAATAAAAGAAATAATTGCCTGAGTAAATTTGCATTGCATTTTAACCAACTTTTAGATATCAAGTGTAATCAAAATATGTAAATCAATCTTCAGTTTCAGTGCTTTCAATATCTACACTACTAACACATATAACAAATATCTCAAAACACACTCTACAATCACAGCGTGACCTTACAAGAATATGAGAACATGTTTTTTATTTCAAATCTATATATTAACAATCTGTTGTGTTTTCTCTTAAGTGTGAGAGACTACTTAAAGTTTGCTGTCCCTCATTACAGACATTTCTTCCAGCTTAGCTGTAGGAGTATATAGAAATATTAGCAGGTAGAGAGATTCCTACAATGAAGACTGGTGTTCAAAGAAGTCGCACTTCTCCTGCAGCTGCCCCAAATGACAAACACACTGGCACTATGCCCACCAATTGGAGAAGCACACTGTTACACAAGAGACCCAGCTCCTAATCTCAGCTCGAGGAAGAGAACACAGCCCTCTAGCCTTCACTCCTCCTTCTATAACTCAGGAAGAATAATAATAGTTAAATGCTTAGTGACAAAATTTTTCTCATCATTATTGTATTTTCCTTGAGGAACAAAATGTTTCCTGTTTGTTTCTATAAGACCTTCCTGGCAAAGAGGACATTTCATAGGGGAAACCATCTAAAGATCTGGGCACTTCGAAAAGGGGCAATCCAGATTCTCTCCTGATCCTGGCTGCATAGTGTGACTTCTTCCTAGTCACTATTTTCAGTGTTCACCAGATCCCTCTCAGTGATAGGACCCAGAAGCCTGAATAAACAGAAAATTAATTCTCCTACCAAAAAAATCCAAAAAAATCACACAAAAAAACCTCTCATGATTTTGCTTCTGGATTTGCTCTGCTCTGAGCTGGAAACTGGAGACCTGGAAGGAACGTAGGATGTGAGGTCCCAAAGACAGAAATTAAAGGGACCAGTAAAGACCAGGATCACCCTTCTTAATGCAGCACTGAGCTCTGCTGCCACGAAGTTTCCTCTACTCCACCTGTAGGCTTAATTTAAAGGGATTGTATTTTAGCTGTTAACTATCCTATTAGTCACCAAATCATACAAGAAAGAAACATTTCTGTAGGTGCACCAGGACAGAACTGAAATTCCTGACCTTTGTTGTCATGAGCTTTGGCAAAGACCTCAGACAGCCTAAGGTGGAGAGGGCAGCAGGGCACAACATGGTCTTTGCACCATGCTATGTGGAACCCAGGCTTTTCCAGATGTTGCTTCAAATCTACATCTCATGGATAACATTTAAATAATCATGAGCAGCTACAGAGATTATGAACAGAAGCAGAGAATCTTGAGTTTAACGGAAACAGTAGGCATGTTGTCTATACAGGTCTTGGTGATATCCTTTGTCTCTGCTACCTGCTTTGATCTAGCCACTTCCTTAACTTGCACTGAGACTCACACCACTTAACCAAAGCTTTTTTAGTGACACTATTCTATGTTTCTGTGGGCTTTTGTGTGTGTGTGTGTGTGCGTGTGTGTGTGTACGCGCTGAACTTGTTTGGACTGTAAAGATGTAAGTAATCAGTATTCTTTGTATAAAATACTGTTTTGGTGAAGTAGATATATTTACTTTAACAAGATATTCAAGCCTAAAAAATGACAATTCAACTTAACTCACAGGAATCATGGTAATTTACACATAATTCAGTCAGACAGGACTGCAAATACATAAATCAACCAGCTCTCACACTAAAGCCAATGGGCACATTCTAATGAGGATGCAGCAATAACAAAAGCTAAGCAGCCAAATCATCTATTCTCCGTAACTACAAATATGATGCTTTACACTTAATGCTTTATGATAATAAAAAAACTTGGCAAGAGCAGAAGCAGTTTGGTTTTATTTTGTTTTTTTCACTAAGCTGCTTAAAAACCTTTGCAGTATTGAGTAAGATGAGAAAAGTAGGTCAAAGAATTGGGAAGAATACTGGACAAACTTAATACTTTTGGCCATGTAACTGGATTACACATATGAATTAACTTATCTTACACAGCTGCTCACTTATAATGCCTAAAAACAACTGAAGACATTCAGGAATTTGTATAATAACCAGCTTAAAGAATGCAATTAAATAATGGAGAGGTTTGCAGGTAAATTTCTTATTACATCAAATATTCTATTAAAAAATGAAACCATGGAAACCAAATTCAGTTCTCCTCCACTAAAGCAAAACCAAAAGCTCTGGCTGTTCATTAACGTGGAAAGGGAAGATAACAACAAGCACTGCCCCTCTTCCTGTTCTTTTCCAATTAGACTGTCTACATTTGAATTTTCTCTCTCATATCAAGGTTAGGAAGTGTATTAATACAATTATGTTTTGTCTTTCTGTGTGCACCAAGGGGTAGACGAATATACTACCAACTAGGCAAAACTAAAGTGAGGCAAGATTTCAATTCTTTATAAATAAGTAAGACTTGTTTATAGATTTGTTAATTTTTGCATGCCTGTGAGACACATTTTACCATGAGGGGTTCAAAACTTTTATCTTGCATATCATAATGGCACTACTGAGGAAGCTCTGACATTTTATCTATAGCAGGAACGGAAATGAAGAAAATGACTGCACAGAGTCATTTCACAGAGCAGAAAAGATCTTGCCCAGCTCACAGCAGGCTTAGTTCAAGTAGTTCTTTTTTAACCACCTTTCCTACCTTTTTGAGGGAAAAGCTGGATCTCTGTATCTCTGGCTATTCTATAATGGCTGCAGCAAATCCTCTCAATAATTTTGCTTTATCCAGAAGTATATCAGGTATTAAGCAAGAACTAAAATACAGAAGGATTTTTTTTCATTTACTGCATAACTTCCAGGCTATTGAGCACATTTTCATCAGATGCAAGGAAAATTTAAATCTATTAATTATTCCTTAATGTAGACAATCACCTAAAGGTTAGGTGAAAGACTTAATAACAGTATATGACATATTGGCATGGCAGACCCTTGAGGGGTCAATTCAATCCCCTGCAACAGAAAGAGAAACCAGACTAATGTGTAAGAGTATATAGGAATATATGCATATAGCCACATGATTTTTCATCATGCACCCCAACATTCATCTGGTTCTATTACTGAGGTGAATGGCACTTGAAGGATAAGTCTACACCAAGACATTATTGCCATACATCACTTGTGCAGACCTCCCACCACTCAACAAAAGATCTGCATCTGCATGAGCTGGCTTGGCTGGGGAGGGTGTTGCTGTTTCACATTCACAGGCGTGGCACGTATACACGATCCAAAAAAAAATCACACTATGGGAGAATCTTTGGGCACATCATATCTCCTATGACTAAACCAAAATCTTCTGTTGCTAAAATACTGGAAGAGACTCAGCCACTTGGAGAGGCACATCAGCCTCAGGGCTTTACCACACATACATGAGAGGTTGGTATCACTACTCAGAGTGCACAAAAACTAATAAACTGTTTTCATGTGTACAGTGAAAGACTTAACCTGTTCACTTTTACAAGATACATATAACTCAACATATGTTGAAGTTTCCAGTGTTTTTTTCCCCAAGAATGTCCCAAAGACATTCCACAAAAAAACCTGCTTCAGCTATGTCATACATGTACCATATTTTCATCTGAATATTCAGTATTTTACTTTGACCGTGTAAACCAGTAAAAAAATTACTAATAGGCAATTCTTCAAAGCTTTACTCAAATCTTCATACACTTATCAAAAACTGTAAGTCTTGGAGAACACTCATGTGATAAATACCTTACATGACTTAAACCTTTCAGACAGCTCACTGATATCATTAGAAGGACAAACAATGGACATTAAGACCACATATAAGATTGATTGATCAATAAGTGTTCTATCAAGTCACACAGAAGTTATCATTTATGTTGCTGGGTTCTTTGGAGCTGGACCAAGATGTATATTTATATTCTGCAGTCATTTCCACTAAGCAGACATTGAAATTACAATCCAAGAATGCAATTTTTTTAAACAGACTATGTTATTGCCTTTTTTACTGTTTTAAATACCTATCTGAAATATTTGCATATATATGCCGAAGAGTAAAAAGTCACAAAACAGTGCATTTGCATATTTATGCTCTGTCTGCACAGATTTTATAAAAATGACAGAGACTTGAGTTTCTTTCATGCATAGTTACATTTTAAATGAGTCTTAAATGGAGTATGAAATTATACTTTTCAATTTCTTAGAAATCCAGTAGATGGCAATGCAGATCGCATTTTCTCTCCCCCAGTTCAACTCAAATAACTCAGTCTTGAAATTAAACACCTGATGTAATGTTACAAAAATATCATGCCCCGTCATGAGTTCATGTTAGTAGAAAAAGTGCCGCCTTCTAAGTGGCATAGTCGTAAGTAACTATTGCATGTATGAAAAAAGGCTTAGAAAAATGCAGTGTTTTGTCCTGTTCACCCACGCCACACAAACACATCATCACACTCAGAGCTCAGAGAAGTTTTTCCATAAGATAAGCAGGCGTTTTATCAAGCTCTGTTCTTAGCATTCTTTTTTTAATGATAAATAAATAAATAAAAATGCAAACAGCGATATTTAACAAGCCCACAAAGGCAACAGCTAGAGTTAAAAACCTCTTGACAAATTTTAAAATGCTACATTGAAGCTGTGACCTGAAGAACACTGTTCAGCTGCTTCATAAAGCTGGAAGTACCTCGGTCTCACCAGATGTCTTGCTGGCCTGCCAGCAGTGCAGGCACACCCCTCTCACGGAGGTGTTTCCAGAGGGAGCAGTGCGGCACCTGGCTTTGGCCTCAGCCCCACCCGCACCTGAGCTGGGAAAAGCTGTCAGCTTGTCATGGATTTTGGGAATACCCCCTTTAAACAACAAAGTCAAGACAGGCAATTTTAGCAAGTTGCTGTGGATAGTTTTGTCTGAGTAAAGGCAAATGAAGAGTTTTATGGGGAATCTAGCACGTGTTGACTAGAAGAACAGTTGAAGTTGAGTGGAGAAGTCTGGTTACTTCATTAATCATCATATAAATCCAATATTAAAATTTATACCCTCTGCACAAGTAGGACAAATTAAAGTTGAATAGCAAACAACATATCCAACTTTTCCAGCTCCCAAGTTCTTGATGTAACAATGTTACTGTGTTAGCATACTTGAAGTCCAGGATATTTTTGAATATTTGACTGTGTTGCTTTTTTAGTGTGGATAATACCTGGTTTGGTTATTTTGTAAAGATGAAATAACCGCTGGATGTACTCATATTGTAAAATATTGGAGTTCTGAGTGAATTTGGATGCTAATATTTCTATATTATTTCTATTGCTGTACTTTTATATTCAGTGTGATCTGCCATTTCAAGACTGTAGTAAAATACTTGTAAAAAAACCACTTGCCTTTGGCAAGCAAGACATGGTTTCTGTAAGCTGTGAAAGAGGTAGCAATATGATTAATCAACTAACCTGTAAAGGAAAAAAAAGGCCATGCTTCTGTAGAAGAAATACAAGCATTAAGCAAAGGACTATAAATGGAAGAGTTAATGGCTTCCACATCCGTATTTTCTCCAGCAGAAACTGACTGCTTCTAGTTCCTTTGCTGTTTCCTACTGTCCAACTTGTCACTTTTCTGTGACTTTACTTACCACCCTTGACTTTTTCCTAATCATATTTCCTGTAGATCTTGTCTCTCCCTCCTACACATTTTTATCCATCCTCTAGTGATGAGGGAGCTGGCAGAAGAACTTGCCAAGCTGCTCTCCATCATTTATAATGATTCCTGGCTAACCAGGGAGGTCCCAGATAAGTGGAAGCTGGCCAATGTGATGCCCATCCATAAGAAGGGCCAAAAGAGGATCCAGGAAACTACAGGCCTGTCAGCCTGACCTCGGCACCTGGTAAGGTTATGGAACACATCACCTGGAGTGTGATCACATGGCACCTACAGGGCACCAAAGGATCAGGCCAAGCTAGCATGGATTTAGGAGGGGCGAGTCCTGCCTGACCAACATGATCTTTTATAACCAGGTAACCCACCTTGTGGATGCGGGTAAGGCTGTGGATGTTGTCTACCTGGACTTCAGCAAAGCCTTTGACACCATCTCCCACAGCATTCTCCTGGAAAATCTGGCAGTCCATGGCTTGGACATGTGCACTCTTCACTGAGTTGAGAACTGGCTGGATGGCCAGGCCCAGAGAGTGGTGCAGAATTGTGCTGCATCCACTTGGCAGCCAGTCACCAGTGGGGTTCTCCAGGGATCTGTGTTGCACCCAGTCCTGTTTAATGTCTTCATTGATTATATGGATGAGGGGATTGAGTCCATCATCAGCAAATTTGCAGATGACACCAAACTAGGGGGAGTGTCGATCTGCAGGAGGGCAGGAGGGCTCTGCTGAGGGGTCTGGACAGGCTGGATAGATGAGCCAAATCCAACAATATGAAGTTTAACAAGACCAAGTGCCCGGTTCTGCACCTGGGTCACAATAACCCCCTGCAGCACCACAGGCTGGGCACAGAGTGGCTGGACAGTAGCCAGGCAGAAAGGGACCTGGGAGTGCTGATTGACAGCAGCTGAACATGAGCCAGCAGTGTGCCCACGTGGCCAAGAAGGTCAATGGCATCCTGGCATGTACCAGGAATAGTGTGGCCAGCAGGACCAGGAAAGTGACTCTTCCCCTGTACCTGGCATTGGTGAGGCCACACCTTGAGTCCTGTGTCCAGTTCTGGGCCCCTCAATTTCAGAAGGATGTTGAGATGCTGGAGCATGTCCAGAGAAGGGCAACAAGGTTGGTCAAGGGTCTGGAACACAAGTCCTGTGAAGAGCAACTGAGGGAGCTGGGGCTGTTTAACCTGGAGAAAAGGAGGCTCAGGGGAGACCTTATCACTCTCTACAATTCCCTGAAAGAGGGTGTAGCCAGGTGAGGATCAGTCTCATCTCCCAGGCAACCGGCAACAGGACAAGAGGACACAGCCTTACACTGTGTCAGGGGAGGTTTACGTTGGACATTAGGAAGAAATTCTTCACAGAAAGGGGCTGCCCAGAGAGGTGGTGAAGTCACCGTACCTGGAGGTGTTTAAGATTGGATGGGGCATTTAATGCCATGGTCCAGTTGACATGGTGGTGCTAGGTTATAGGTTGGACTCAATGATCTCAAATGTCTTTCCAACCTGGTTGATGCTGTGATATTCTAATAAATATATCAAAATAATTATTATACATAACATCTATTATAACATGTTCGATATCCTATAATAAAAACAACAAATATTCCTCAAAATCTCAGATTTTACCTGTTCAGAAGCTTTCTTCATTCTCTCCTGTTCACTCAACACACAAATAAGGATTAACTCTTATTATTCTCTCAATTTGGTCTTCATCTGCCACCCATGACATTTTTCACCTCACCAGCAATTAGCTGAATCTTGCTGGGCATCAGCCCTTTCTCCTCGACATGCCAAGATCTCTTCTGCCTCCCTGTTTTATGGCCAACACAAATCTCACCATGTTTGTAACTCACAGGTCTGTCTCTGTACCTCACATGCCTCCTCTCCAAACTGAAGTGTTTGGCATGGGTACCGGCTCCTGTCATGGGTGACCTGTACACCAAAATTCATAAACTGAAATTGAAATTTCCTTGTGCCTCCAGCAAACATTACCACTCTCTCCATCCTGCTTTCCATTGGGACCAATAACCACTGTGCTACACACTGGACTCAGGCCTATTTGGGCCTTCACTTAAACTGCTGTATAAGTTGTGGAAACTAATCTTGCAAACTAAAACCAAACCAAACCAACAAAAAAACCCCAAAAACCCAAACCAAAAACAAACCACCAAAGTTTAGCTAATTTCATATCTGTCCAGCTTAAACATTCAGTTATCATCAGCTCATCCCTCAATTCCTTTTCCTGCCAGTGCAAGCCTGTCATGCTGATAGCCTAATCACAATTCTGCAACAAATATAATTTAATTTATTTTACCTCTCTCTTTGTATTCCTCCGATGAATCTGCTTTTCTACTGCATAAAATATAAATGGCTTATCTTCACCTTCAAAGACTTTGACAGCCTATTTCCATCTTGCCTATCATTTCTCTTTCAGTAGTGAGATGCTTCTGCTCGAGTTAAACTTTCAAGAATCACAGAATGGTGGAATGCTGTGGGTTTAAAGGGACCATAAAGAAAATCTAGTTCCAAATCCCTGCCATGGGCAGGGAACCTTCCACTAGACCAAGCTGCTCAAAATCCCATCCAACCTGGTCTTTGAAGACTTCCCCTTGTCACCTTTAATAAGGGACTATTAACAACACCATGATCACACTCTTTAAATCTCTCCTTCACCTTGATGCCTACAAAGATCAGGACAAAAATTAGGTATGTCAGAAGTATGTTAAAACTTTTACTTATCAGGCCAGACAGGACTCCCCTGTCTGTTGTTATTATTTTTTTATTTGCCCAATACTTCCAGAGCAGGCTGCCCCTGTGGCAAAGATTGCATTTTTTCCTACATGTGTAAAAATCCCCACTCAGAAGGGTTGTAGTCCATGACAAGTGCTTCCAGGCAATATGGTAATACCAATCTCCCAACATGATTCAGAAATTTATGACATTAATTTTAAAGATTTCTTTTAATCATTTTATGATTCTGGTCATTTACTTTTTGCTTTCCAACTCTCAGGCAATATACTCATCATTTTCCCCATGTCCATGAGGGACAGTGTGTTTTTAATGACTGTTAGTGTTTTCCTATAGGTCCATGACACCAGGATCCAGGAGCAGCAAAACCACAAACTTTTATTATGAGAGTCATGATAAAACACAGACTTGGCTAAAACAAAGGTCTCACTTACAGACCTCATACAGGAACTTAGACCTGGCCACCACCGCTGGAAACAAAAGTTGTTCCTATATAACAGATACTTTTGCCCTGTCTACAAGTTATCTTAATTCCAATTCCTTCCTATAATCTATTATGAAGCGCATACTACCTGGCAGCATCCTCACAAGTCTGTACAGGCTGAAGCAAAAAAGTCCCACAGCTTGGCTAGAAAGTGCCCCTCCACATCACATCAGAGCAGGGGCATGCCAGCAAAGTGGCATGGACTGCAGCTTTATTCCCGGGACTCTTATCGGGTGCCCTTTCACCAGCAGGAACAGTCATTTTCAAGTTAACATTTTACTAAGGGCCCGTTTTCTGCAAGCATATAAACGAGCTCATTAAATAACTTGTATAAAATACAATTTTTCTTCTTCCTGGAAGATTTCCTAAAGTAGATTACTGAAAAACTTTATTTTCATATAGTTCTATTTGTTGGGGTTTTTTTAAGTAACTACAGCCCACAAGCAGACTTCTTCCTTACACAACTGAAGAACTGTGAGTCAAAAATGTGCAGTATCTACAATAAGGAATTTACATTCCAGCTTCCCGCAGTTCCTCTCAAATGACCAATACACTTTCTGAGGTATAACAGAGAAATCAGAGAACTAAGCAAACAACATATAATAGTACTACAGTATATATAATAGTACTAAAAAAGGCATAGCTGAGGAATTCAGAAAGCAATTGTGCATGTATTGTATTAAAAAAAACATTTACATGCTAAGATATATTTAGTACTGAAGGAATCAATTCCTGCTGCTGACAGTCAATTGACAAACTGACAGTTTGACTGGAGCCAGTAGAAGGGTGGTGACAACACCCCACAACATGTCATTGCCTTGTCCTTTGATCTTAACCGGTACGGGCATTCTTACACACCTCTTACCTCTGTGGGCAACCTCACCAGTATCAGTCATCCCACGTAACCATCACAGCTCTGCTGCATTTTCCTGTTTAATTTATTCACCACTTAGCTCTCCTAACACAGACAGTGCAGCAGGAGAGCAGCTGGCTCGCTCTGAAGAGTTGTCACCAATTCCAAGTGGCAGAGTTCAAAAAGTTTCACACACACAGAGCTGTTAGCGGCCTGAACTTTACCAAATGCAAGCACTTAAAAAGTTATAGAAATATCACTATCTTACAGTTCCACTCTTAGTGCAGCGTTAAAACACACATTCAGGGCCAAGCATTGTCTACCTAATGAACACAGGACCTATAAATATATTCAGGTTTTTTAAGGTTGCTGAAAATATTTATGCATCAAAACTGCAGATGTGAATGACTGTATTGCTTTATTTGCCACATTCATGCAATACCTGTTGCAGGAAAACAAGGCATAATGACTGAGGGACAGCAAAACCCATGCAACCACACAGTCAACCAAACCTGGAAATTCAATGGGGTTAGACACAACTGAAAGAAAAAAAAATCTTAGTCCACACAGTTGCATTAATGCTTATGGATGGAAAAAAAAAAAAAAAAGCAGCAGGAAGAATAAGAGGCTGAGGAAGAGGGTGATAAAACCTTTGACTGTAGCAGAAGTGTGAGCTTCAGCATCTCTTGCAACTGTACTGTCTAACCCAAGCATTTTAAGAAATAAAGTTCTAGCATATTTCAAGGTGTAAATATTGTTTGTATGTGACCTTATCAGGAATATGTGCCTCTTAGAAAAAAGGTTTTTCTTACTCAAAATAAAAATAACGTGATTTGCTACAGGAATTGTTTGAAAACTGAATTTCAGTTCTCTAAAATTTGTCAGATTAATAGTCTCCATCCACTGTAAAAAGAGGCCCAAGAAATTTTCTCCTGCCTACCCATATTATCAAGCCACAACAAGGAGACATTCTTATAGCACCTCTTCAATATCCTTAAATTTAACCCCTGTTTAACTGGGACGTAAGAGCAAGACTCCTCTCTTCTTTTCCCAACTATTTCAGAGACAAACATATATTCACCAAAAAATGAGATATAGATATATTAAAATAAAGAAGTTTTATGCAAGGCTTACTTAAATTATGAAATCAGGGCTTACTCTGATAGCAAGAGAAGACTGATAAAAATATTAAAGGTAAGTAATTAAGGTTAATTTTCCTTTGTTCCTTCAGTGAAATGTTTTTTAATTCTCTATGTTTTCTTTATATAGCGTAACAAATAAACTGTTTTAGTCCAGGTGTATGGCAAAAAACAAAGATCCCAGAGACATCCAGCCATGCCAGTATCATTTGTGAGATTACAGGGCATGACCTTTCACACTACTGCATTTGCAGATACAAGTAATTTTCATACACAGTTGTTTATTTGAAAAAAAACAAGCCCTTAAGTATGTTAGACACAAGCTTTTTTAATAAAAACTTCTAAAAAGACTACTGGAAAGTTCCTTAAAAAGGTTTATCAACTAAGTGATGTCTTCATTTTTCTCATTGACTTAAACATTACTGAATTTAATCCATCAACACACTCTCTTCCCCATGTTGTATGACAGACACACAAAATCTGACTCTTGAACGAGATGACCTATGTCAGTTTGTGATGGCATAACAATGCTTTAATGCCACCCAATGATCCTTTAAGCAGGAGTCTCTCAGCTCCATAGGAAATTTCTGCAGTAAAATAATATTTTGTGAAGGCTCTGCCAGCAAATGTCTCTTAAAATACATTAAATATATGAGTAAAGAATAACTTGATTTATTTTCTCTTCAAAAACATGAGTTTCATTTTATTATGGAATACAAATATCATTTATTTAAGCTACACTTCACCACAATCAAATTTTTGCGAACAGACAAAACCTAATCTGTTTTCAGAGTGAAGCAAAAGAGAATTAAATGGTGTTCTCTTCAATTTATTGAATTAATTTATTGAATCACAAAATATGCTACCATGGGCATGGTTTTTTTCTAAGGATGGTCATCACATCGCAACCAACCAGCCACAACATTGAGAATAACTGGAAGCCATGTAAAACAAAGTACAAAAATCCAGAAAGGAGCAAGGCAGAGGGCAGTGGATGTGGACTGGGGAGACAAGGTGTTACAGTGGAAAAGGTCAATTTAATGATTGGAGAATGAGGAAAAAAGATTAATGAAAATCCTAAGGAAGAGTTTTTAAAAGTAAGACACAGATTGGCACCTACACAAAATCACACACACAGGTAAGAGTATTTAGCTTTCTTATTCCAAATTCAGAACTATTAACCACTAGACATATTAATAAAGCAATTCATGAGACAAAGTGAAAGAGAAGTCTATTTACCCAACTAATAAAAAATAGTTCCTTAGTGCGACCCTGTCAAAATTGCAATTATCACCAGAGTAAGAATAGACCCTGCTATACTCAAACAATATTGGTTTTGTTACAGTCACGCAGTGGGAAAAGATGTTTAAACACACTGTGGTTTCCTACAAACAGCACAATGCCCATAAGGTAAAAAAAAATACAATCCTCAGTGCTGGAATATATCCCTTCAGTCAGTTGGCACCTGGTAAAAAGTTTGGAAATTTGAGAGGTATGGGTCTCGGTTCAACATAACAGGAAATTACTTTGAAGCAATGCTTATTAAAAGAGCTTTCTGAAACAGTCCTTGTCATAGATGCATTTGAAAAAAAAAAAAAAGAAAAATAAAAGAAATCTGAGTATTTTTGGCATCCAATGTGTTAAACAGATGATAGGTATCAGATGGCAATACAGGGTGAGCAGCAAAAATATGACAAAGCACAGTGGTCTGTAAACAGAGTAAAGCTACTGAAATTCTAACTACCATATGGTGGTAACAAACAGGACACGTGCAAAACAGGAAAAGATCTCACAGTGAGGGGTGTGATAGGAGCCAGCAAGATGCAGAACTGAAAAAAAAATACAATAGGACTGCAAGCACAACAGTGATAACGTTTCAAATTAATTATATTCAGCTGAGGCTCAGTGTGTACAGTATGTCTTCTACCTAAAAATAATTTAACAGCCTTGCTGAGAGCATCTCTAATTTATCATCCTGTTCACCTTCCTTTATAATTTCCATATTACAAGGAACAAAAGAGGCTCTCACATCTATTTTAAATATACCATCAGAGTGCTTGAACACAAGATAATGATTAAGCTTGTCTCCAGCATTATTTAATTCTCTTCATTCTTCTGGATAGCAAAGTAAACACAAATGAAAAGCATATGGCATCTTAGTGAATTAGAAAATTAGAAAAGGATAACACTAACGAGTTTATTTTATGCTTTAAGCATAGCACATGGTAAAATTAAAAATGTCAAGGCTCTTTTTATTTATGATTTATTTTCATTATGTTTTTAAATGTACTCTCTGTTGAAGTTAAATGTTCTCAAGAATACTATTTGTGAAAGAAAAACCAACAGCATGTTCTCTACATTTTTATTGCCTACTTTTTCTCCAGAATATCACTGCTCATAACTGTTTTTAGAAAATTGTCTGGAGTTTGAAATTATTCTCAGTAGAAAAATGTAGCCTCTTCTGTGGTGAGCAGCCTTGCTTTTTGATGCACACTGAGATTGTACAAACTAAGAATTGAATCAGTGTAAGTAAAAAAGTTTTCTGCAAAACTCTCTTATCTGATGACGTTGTAAGCCCAAAATTAGCGTAAACTACTCTTTATTTGATCTAAACCTCCACAGCAAGGCCTACAGAAAAACATGACATCCAGTTTCAGGTTTTCTTCTCCTTTCCTTCCTGTATCTATGAACATTTTGATTGATTCCCAAGCCTCCTATTTATGCCCAAACTCTTATGAAAAGACATTCCCATAAAGAAATTTAGTTCACACAGTTCAGTACTGCTAATATATCAAAACATGGATTTTATTCCTATAATAATGCATGTTGGAAAAATGCCATTTGGGCAACACACCAGAAGACACCAAGAGGGATGCTTCAGTAACCGTGTGCTCATTCATCACATCTAGCAGACCCAGTGTGGTTCTCTCCTGAGGAGTCATACTTGTCATAGGCATGATTTTAAGAGAAGAAAAGCTTCTGCCAACTCATTTCCCATTTAAGTCCTGCCAGAAAACCCCTAAGGTTCATTTTAAACCAATAATGCCTTAAATAACAGCAGTGAGTATCCCTTGGGAAACACTGCACGAATTCTACTAACCTGTTTTACAATTCTGCCTGCTACTCTGAAGTACCCATAAATTTGGCAGAGAGACATTTCTCCAAAGGTTTTCCTTGGTTTGTATTTTTCTACTGTTCTATAGTGGTTCTCACAACAGCCTACTAAGCAGTGTGCAGTTACAGAGATTCAGACTCCCTGATCATTTTGGACCACCACAGGAGTTCACAGGCTGGTGATCTGTCACATGCCATAAGCTCAGACCTTCAGAAAATATGGTTCAGTGCCACAGAAGGCTCCAGGTACATATCTGCCACTCCAGTGTTACTGTGTCCATAGAAAAAGCTCTTAAAATTTTTAAGTGACCAAGTTAGAAATTGTTCCACAATGCTTGGATCTAACCATAGCATTAGTCTCCTACCTACTCTGTAGTAGGAAAAGGTATTTCATTCACCTTGGCTAACCCTTTGCAGAGCCAAAAGCTGTAAAGATTTAGTTCCTGTCATAACTCAGTATTTTCTTAACCTAAAAATGGATTTCCAGATGGAGGTAGATGTAAAGGAAGAATATCATTCTTTTACATCAGGCTTTCTTACTGCTTGAGCCAGCAGTCTCTAAGCAGTTCTTGTCATTTTGATGACGCTGATTTGCCCTTCTGCCAAATTCACAGATTTTTCACAACGACATGGAACAGTCATAGAATATGACCACCATTTTGCAGTCTTGTTCTGTGCCATGTTTTAAAAGGCACTCCCTCCCTTTACTTAGGGTACATGATATGAAATCCAAAGCAGCATGTCAAGAGTGCTCAAGTGACATTTTTATCCAGCACATTGTACCATGTTCTCTGAACAGAACGACGAAGAGTGAAGCTGTATGGGTATCTAGAGTGAGATCCTACAAAATGGATAATGATTTCTTATCAGTTCTCTCCACACAAGTGGAACAACTAAAAATATCTTTTCATCACCTATAATCCTAACAGCCACCAGGTCATTTCTGAAGTAGAACTGAAAATCTGGAGGCATCAAGAAAATTCCTGGAGCTGGCCAACAGTACAAATACTGAGGGTTTTTTCTATGTTTCAAAAAAAATCACCTACCAAGCCATCTGTGCACAGCACCGTGCTTTGGTCTACTGCCAGGACAGCAAAGAGGTGAGCTGGACCCAGAACACTGACATCATCCAACCATGTCACTGATGTAGCCTCATATATGCCAGCTTCCCAAAGAGTAGGAAGTTAGGTACAATTCGCCAGACAAATTTGTCATATTTAATGACAAATTTAATGACTTGCCTGATGAAAGGTAGTAATGTTTCTACCTGAAAACAGACAAGGAGTAAGTATCTCTGAGTAGCAGCAACTCTCATCTTTTTTCTCTAAATATATTGCCAAAATTATCAAAATAATATCTTAGTATGTCCAATATTATGTGTATATTCAAAAACATCCTGCCAGGATTGCACCATGTGAAATGACATTTCTAACAACTTGGGAAGAGGTGACTCAGGATAAAGTACAGTGAAGGATAGACGGGATCTTTTTTCCTGTGATGAGGACTGAGATGCAGGAGATTTTTTGCATATACTAGATTATCTGCCTGTGCTCACTGCCACTGCTATTGTAATTTATTTATGTCACGGGTAATTAGAAGACCAAAATATATATGAAGAAGATTGGAAGGAGGCAGAGTGTTAGGAACTCAAATTATAATGTCCCTAGATAAGAAGTTTGAACCGAAATCTGCTAGGTATCCTATTTTATGTAATTTTGTTAGATCTAGTCACCTGGGGGATTATTTGGTATTTGATATGGATTCTTCAGCCAAACCATTACACAGTTAGGAGACTGAAACGATTACAGTTTTAGCCTGGAGGAGTGTGGAAGCATGGCTTTACACACATTATGTCATTACCTAGATGATTATCAGGGAATTATGATCAGTGGTATGTGTGACTGATAACTGAGAACCATTATATTGGAAATATTATCAGCACATACAGTTAAATATATTAAAGCAGTAAGTTTAGGTAAGTTGCCTTTACTAGACCATAAAATATCAATTAGTGCTTTTAGGAAACTTGTTGCTGACTTAGGAAGATGTACAATAAGAGCCCATTAACATTCTTGCAACATGTTGACATCAAAAGCTTTAGTTCTAGCTCACATAATGAAAATGGCCCCTTCTGTCTCTTCTAAGGGCACTAAAAAAAAAATAATAAAAAAAGACCAAAAAAAATTTTAAAAATAAAATTATCTAAGTCCTGGAGCTCAGGAAGTGTGTAACACTGTGCTGATGGGATCTGAAGCTGTATAATGCATTAACTTTAAGATAAGAAGCAAGTCTTGTTTGGAGAATACTGAGAGGTCAACACCTACTAGGTGAATCACACTCACTGTTAAAAATGCATGCCCTGCTACCAAGGACAGCCACTTCAAGTCCCATCCCTCAGTGCTTATTCTGCCTTTCACCACTAGATTAAAAAGCTTTTAGTGGTGAATACTGTGTGTGTATGAAAGTGTTTACACTTTATAATTAAGTCACCTTTTGATCTCCTGTGTGATAAACTAAACAGATTGAATCTCTAAATCCTCCACTGCAAAGTAGTTTCTCCAGCATCTGAAACATTATTGTAGCTCTTAACTGAACCTTTTGCGACCTTTCAACAAGCTTTAAAAACATAATGCCCTAAGAATTGTGTCCTTCCTTTATCCTTTCTCCAAATGCTGTATTACAAATGCCAAGGGTGAATATCAGGCTTAATGGCACAACAGCCTCTGTGGTAATCTGAGTGCCCCTTTTGAATACTGGCTCTATATCAGGAGCCTAATAAATTTACAGAACTTTCCTAATTCACCAAATTTAACAAAGGAAAAAAGATCATCAGCCAACCAGAGACTTCTGCAGCCAAGTCTTTTAATCTTTTCCTGCACAAATAATTCAGGCCTATTTATTTTAAAATATTTATCAGAGACAGGGGATGGCTCAAGTTCTGTTTGGCTACTATCAAAATCAGAAACGACTTCTTGTCTTCACACGATGTAAAAATACTTCTCCATTTTCCTCTGTGCACAAACAGATAAATTTAGCTAATTTTTGTACATCTGAAAAAGGGCCAGCATCTTCCTTAGGGTATCTTCTGTCTAAAATACGTTTCTTGAGCAGCCTCTTTCTACCTACAAATCTGGATTTTTCCTTATTTATTTGGTATCTCTTACCAACTCCCTGTATTTCATACCTTATCATTCTAAACAGTCGGTCTTTATAAGGAGTAAAGACAGATGAGTAAAGGCAGCTGGCGCTGCATCATTCCTAAGTTACTCAGGCAGATATTGGTAACTCCGTTAAAATATCACATTCTCTGGAAGATATTCCATATTAAACTTGACAGGATACTGTCAAGTGCAAGCAAATGAAAGTTTTCAAAGTCTTATGTCAGTATTTTCATCTCTGAAAAATACAAACAGTATTGCACTATTTTTTTCTTTGTAGTGTCTACTAAGATTTATATAAAATCTTTTCTGCACTTAAAATCTGTCCTGTTTTAGAGTACAAAAATTAACTTCCATTTTTACAATGTACAGGACTTACAGATGAAGAGTCCTACATGAGTATTTAATGAAATTTAAAATAAAAATGAAAAGTGGCAATCAATTTCTTACGGAAAAAACCCTACTTCATTCTCTTGGCCACTCAGGTGGATGCTTTTCCTCTGATCACTTGTACTACTGAAAAATTTTCAAAGAGAAAATAGCTTTTTGTCATGGAAAAAAATCAACTGTCCCTCCGTAAGGAAGAATTCTCACTATTCTAAGGTAACTTCTATCCACCTCCTGTCAAAAGCTCTAGATAATGTGAATCACAGCAGAATTTAAACAACCAAGACTTCTCTTACTTTCACCAAAAAAATACATCTATTAATTGCAGAAAAATGCTTCAGCCTGTTGTATTCCTGTTTTCTTCTACTAATGTTCCTTAGCTAAATCCCAAAGTCTTCAGTTGGGAAATTCCTTAGAAGCAATTCTGAAATCCTTCCTTCACCCTACTTCCTATTTTTAGCTTTCAGATGCTGGCAGGTAGAAAAGTCGATTGCTTGCAAATCCTGAATTTCAGCAGAGCTCCTTTGATTTCCTTCTTCGAGGTTGCAACAGACAATTAGTATGTCCTCGCTGTCAGAAAAGTTCTTAATTAAGTTCATGAAAAGGCTTTTGAATTCTTGACTGAAGTGGAACACTTGTTTGTTGCTCGTGGTGTCATCGCTGCCAGGCTATGAATAGCTCTTCCTCTTCCCCCCACGCGCTCTCCAGCAGTGGAAAACCTGCGGCCCCTCGTCGGCGCCGCTGTCGCGCCCGGCACGGCCGGCAAACCTTCCATATGGCTCGCAGAGCGCACCGTAAGAGCCACTGCTGGCGGGGTTCTCCAATGCGCTTCAGCCTTCATCTTAACTCACAGACATCCAGCTCCCACAAAATCCAACATGTTACCATAAAGAAAAAAAACCCTCACTATCTGCTGTTCGATTATTTTTGTCGTCTTCTGTGACCTGAAATGACCACTACAAGAAGCATCTAAAAAGCCTAATTCAGAAAAGATATTTCTATGAGCTGAAATTCTGACATTTTAATATAAATTTTTGGACCTCCAAAAACTAATGTAGCATTCTGTGATTTTCTTGAAGTGAATCTCAGTTTTAACCTTTAAGCATTTATTCTGATTTTACTTAGGTGAATGTTTCGCTCTGGCAAGGATATGATTTGCATTTTATTTGTAAGGAGAGCAAATATGGATTCACCCAAGAGAGATTTAGAGGCAAGAGTTGACAAGAGTTGAGATGCAAAAGATAAAATTTCCAGACTAAATATTTGCAGGTGCTGAAAACAAAAAGGGAGCAAGAGATGACAATACAAATGCTGCCCTAGGAAAAAAGCAAAAAAGTTAAAATACAGTGTCAGACAACTTTTGCCACTTATTCATTTTCAGCACTTCCAGAATCTTGTAAATATACTGCTCTACTGTTCAATTTTCTTCGTCTCTGTTTGGAAAATATTAGATGCACTAGCAAGCCTCCACACTGGCAACCCAATATTGCTCTATTTATTTTACTTCCTTCCTTATTCATTAGCAGAAATGATGAAGTCAAGCAGATTAATAAGTAAGAAATGTTCTGTTTCTAGATCTGACAGTGCAGAAGAGTCTATAATGTATTGGATCCTTCAAAGACACAGTCATTTGACATAGTTTTACTGGTGACTGTATAAACAAACTAAACAGCAGCTGCTTAACTCTGCACCTTAAAACCATGAGCCCCATCCACATAGATGTTCCCAGTAAAAAGTCCCAAATAGCATCTCAAATAGATGCACTACGTTTCCACAGTCAAGCAACTGAATCCTGCCACTAGTTTACAATCAATGGAGTCTACAGTGTGACTGCCTCATACTAAAGTAGAAATCTGCTTTTGATTGCCCTGTCCCTGCCTGAGCTGCTTTAGTTTTAGTTTTAAAAGCAACAGTCTCAAAGTCAAAATATTGTTGTTAATAAGACAAGGCAGAAGCCTGTTATGCTGTTTTAGAAAGTCACTTTTTCTAGGGGAAAATAGCCAAACATCTCTCCTATGCACATACAGAGACATTCCCCTCTCCCCCATCCTCCACACCCACCCCTCCCACAAATAAAATAAACAAAAGAACCCCAAAGAAAATAAGACATCCTCTTTTGAATGGAAGAGCATAGCAGGCTGTATGGTTCAACAAAATTAAATTGTATCAGCACTTTAAAAATACCTCTTCCACACTTCAGAAATAAAGAACTGCAGTACTAACTTTTGTGCAACTGCAACCTAAACAGTGTCTGTTATCAAATTTGTGTTATTTTTCTGAAATAACCTAAATTCACATTTATAAGTCACAAACCCACACTCAATCTAAATATTATCTTTCTGGTTGTGCTTTAATAACAATCGTATATCATGCCAGCCTTCAAATTTGATAGTAATGCTTAATAATAAAGGGCTGTGCTTTTTCATGTAGAAATAATTCTTCAGTCTAATATGTTTCATACACTGAGTTAATGAAATAAAAATATGTCTACTGCTTTCTACTTTATAAATCCCATGTGCTAACACTGTCTCTCAGGATGTTGCACATGAAAATTTCATGCAACATACGTACAGAATGTATGTATGCCCAACACATTTCAAGCACTTGATCAAATAGATGAGTAAAACCATTCTGATCAGAAATGATGTATTTGAACGAACCGGACAATTACACGTGCCTGTCTTGGTGTCAGTGCTTTATTGTTCCCTCATGTGAGATCTTATATACATCCTCAATTTGCAGATGAACAAATTCATTTCATGGGATAACAGAAAAGCAGTGGTAAGCAAAGATGTCAAAACTAACAAAATACCTGATTCAGACAAGAAGAAAAAAAAGGGATCTCACCATTTCCTGAATTACAAAACCCCATTAATTTTATTCTTCAAGATCTTTTGTCCTATGCAATTTCACTACAGTAGTATATGCTGAGGATTTAAAATTACAGTAGTTTCCTCATTTTCACAAAGGATACAAAGCCAAAACCAAGAATTCTACTTGAGAACGGATGGTCTTACCACTATTCTCAATTATTTCTCCAGCACAACTAGACCAAGGAATTCACAGTCTAGCATGCGGCTAGCACCTTTGTGCTTAACTATACAGCTAAGCATACTAAAATCTGGAGGTGAAGAGGTGGCAGGTCTGTTCACAGTCAAGGGGAGGATGGTAAGAATAGTAGGCTTTTGGTTTGCTGCTGAGTCACACTAATGCAAGTTCTGTCTTGTAGGTACAAGAAGAACAAGAGGTACCTACAAGACTGACTGTTGCACTGGATGGCGTGGGAGGTGAAAAGGTGGACACAGGAGAGTTGATGAGTGAGGTTTCGTTCCTTAAAACTTAGTTTGCAGTGAAAAATTTTTACTAATTTAAAGGTAAAAGGGCTGACCCAAACAGAAATGTATGTAGGAGACTCATCTAGGATGAGGCGAGACACGCACGTGATCAGCTAGATGAAGTTTAAAAACAGGTAACTCCTGCAGCAGAGTGGACCAGAATAATGCAGTAAGCAAGGTGCCAAAACTCAAAAATATAAGGAGGAAACTCCTTATATTTTTATATGCTGTATTAATTACTTAAATGCAATTCTATCTGTCATTATTATGAAGTCTCTACTTTTCTTTTGATTTTTTAAAATAATGTGCTCTTTCTTTCTACTTGGAGACTGACGATGCCTAGACTTGTCTCAGAGTTTTTCAACTAAATATGATTTTATTTCTTTTACTATACAAGAAAATACAAACCTAAAAATGACTATCTTCCATTACAGTTAATTAAAAGAGTCAGAATAGGTCATTCTCTGAAATTCTCTTCTCCATTCATTCTATGAGAAATTAGATGGATATATCAACTATATGGATATAAGTGGAATTCCAAGAACAGGTGCCTAGAATTTTGGTGAAGCAATGCCTACTTAGTAGAAGTTGAACTAAGGAATCTGAACACTTTATTGCTCTTGGCTGCATGTTTCTTATGTGTGCATTCCTCTTCTCTTTTTGTGGGTCCTGCTGTTTTACTCAGTCTTTTACTTCTCACCATACAAACCATCAGGATCAGACCTACAAGATCAGGCAAATCCTCTGCCTTTCCTGAATTGCCATTCTCTAATACCTTTTATTACAGAACTTAAAAATAATCAAAGTTTGAAAAAGCAATATTTGGATTTTTCTCCTTCTCTAACAGTGCTTTTCAACACTTTTTAAAAAAATTTATCTCTCCTTAATATTATTGTCTAAAATTATAACTTCAAAACAGAACTTTTATCCTTTTTCTTGCTTTTTTTCATTGTAAATATTCAGAGAGGAGCTTTTCACCTATTCAACACTGTCTAGTATGTGATATTTCTGAACTGGAATTCCATTCTGAACACACCACAGGATTACAATGTTACAAGTTACTACCAAGGAACATAAGGTCAGAAACCAAAAAGATGCATTACCCACACATTACCCACAGTCCATACCCTGAGAGAACCAGTAGTTGATAAGTTATGATTACTAAACTACAGAAAAAAACCACTGTGGCAAGTGGTCTGTGAAGAAAGAATAACACTCAAAGGGAACAAGATGAGACTAGATTAACTTGAGAACATAAGGGATTAAATGAGAGGCATGCATTTTATTCACGTCCTTTCCCAGTTCTGTGCTTCTGTTCATGAAGGGAGACTACTAAAGGTAGTCCACAAGTCTCTTTTGCTGCAGTATCTTCCAAAGAAGTTGCATTGGGTTTGCATGGCCAGGTTTTGGTAGTGGCGGTGGGGGGGCTACAGGGGTGGCTTCAGTGAGAAGATGCCAGAAGCTTCCTACGTCTGGCAGAGTCCATTCCAGTTGGATCCAAGACGGATGTGCTGCTGGCCAAGGCTGGGCCAGTTAGAAATGGTGGTAACACCTCTGTGATAATATACTTAAGAGAAAGAAAAAAAATTATTGCAGAGTTGTAATTGCAGACAGAGGAGAGTGGGGTAAGAATATGGGAGAGAAACAGCCCTGTGGACACCAAGGTCAGCGCAGAAGGAGGGGCAGGAGGTGCTCCAGGTGCTGGAGCTGGGATTCCCCTGCAGCCAGTGGTGCAGACCCTGGTGAGGAAGCTGTGCCTCTGCAGCACACGGAGCACCATGGGGATGCCGAGATCCACCTGCAGCCTGTGGAGGAGACCCACACACGAGCAGGTGAATGACTGAGAGGAGGCTGTGATCCTGTGGGAGGTCTGTGCTGGAGCAGGGTCCTGGCAGGAACCTGCAGACCCGTGGAGAGCGGAGCTCAAGCTGGAGCAGGTTTGGTGGTAGGACTTGTGACCATGTGGGGACCCACATAGGAGTAGGCTGTGCCTGAAGGACTGCAACCCATGGAAGAGTGACCCACGTTGGAGCAGTTTGTGGAGAACTCTCTCCCATGGAAGGAACCCCATGGTAGATCAGGGGAAGGACTCCTCTCCCTGAGCAGCGGCAGGAACAACCTGTGAAGAACTGACCATAACCCCCATTCCCTGTCTCCCTGTGCTGATGGAGGGGAGCAGGTAGAGCTGGGAAGGAGTGGTGAGGAGGGGTGAAAGGTGTTTTTAAGGTCTTAGTTTATGTCTCATTATCCTGCTCTAATTTTGTTAGTAAAAAATTCCATTAATAGCTCCAGTTCTAGTCTGTTTTGGCTGTCACAGTATTTGGTGAGTGATTTCTCCTGGTCTTTATCTCAATGTACAAACCCTTTGCTATATTTTCTCTCCACTGTCCAGATGTAGAGGGGAGTGACACAGGGGCTTTGGTGGGTGCCTGTCATCTAACCAGGGTCAATCTGCTACACAAGTATAAAATAAAGACATTTCTATGATTGCTAAAGAATATCACAGTTATTCCCCTATTTAAGATTTTCTTTCATTCTTATTAAACCACAACACAGTGTGCAATGGATTACCTCTACAAGTTAATACTGAGAAAGGTATGAGGGAACAAACCCATGCCTTCCATCATGAAGCCTTAGGATGTCATCTCTAACACTTTCCCTCAATTCGACTCCGGGATTTGAAATGTATTCCCATGCACTTCTCTTTGACAGATTAATGCACTGACTATGGTAGCTCATTAAAACATTTTAAAATAAAGTACAGTTTGGGGATTTCTAATGTGAACATGATTTCTAGAATTACCTCAACATGGAATTTCTCTATTGCTGTATTTCCCCAGACATTATTGCAAGTACAGAAAAGCAAAGAACCAAAGAATACTTTCCATTTTAATTTGTAATTGCTCAGCACCATAAAGTTGCGTAGGGAAGGCTGCTGGTGAATAACTGTTTGGTGCACATATTCAGTAAATCCTCACTACAAGCAAATGAAATCAACAGTCTCTATTAATGGACAGAATACCAGCAGTAAATGATGAGCTGAATGTCCCTGTTGCTGCACAATACAGAATGAAGGAATGGAAAATGCATGAAGATGTCTCAGCAATGACACAGTCATTCTGCAAGTTACTGCTTGCCATCTCCACAACCACAGTTAACAGTGCTAAGCCTTCCTGACCAAAAGACCAAAAAGATGTGGTCTTAAACACTGAAAGAACAATCTGTGAACAGCCACCCATCATCTCTAGTTTCTTGGTCGAACACTGATTTCCTTCAACTTTTTAACACCAGAGAAAGGATAGTGTGGAAAACACCCACAAAATAAAGGAAAAGGTGGACTATGTAAGACAGTAGAGGAGTAGGGAAGTTATGTTTCCAGCTATTCTGTGCTGGCCACAAAACTTGTGAGCAGACTAGCTTGACACATTTAATACTATAGGTTATTTGTACATCTGCAGGTAAGAATAAAATAAAGCTGATGCATTCAGGGACTTTGGAAAATTAACTGCCAGGCAGAAGAGGTTAAGGACCAACATTTGCTCTCATTATTCCTACTGTAAGCAGGAAAGAAATGACTGCCCTATCTTCGGTTAAAAATCTAGGAGCAGTCTCTCCCTCTCTCATGCCCTCCTTATTTAATTCCCCCTTCCACTCACCCGCTCCCCCTCCTTCTTTGTTCTATTTCCACCTTCATTACCACCTCCTCCTCACCTCTCACATTCTCCCTTTTGTCTCCCTCACTCTCCCTCTCACTTTCTCTCCCCCTTTTCTACTCCTCATCCCACACACCCTCCTCTGTTAACTTCACTAGGTGAGAAGTTAAGAGGAAAAGAAGAAAGAGAAAAGACAGAAGGATTTACGGAGGTGGAGAACTACAAATAAAGACGGAGAGACAAAAAAAGAAAGCTGTGCTAAGCCATCCTATTTGTGTCAGTGAAAGCAAGGATATGAACCCAGAGCCCCTGATCCGGCAGACAGATGCTAACTAGTAGGAAGCAATTCTGCCAGCAGGGACACCATTTAAGAATTCAATCAATAGCAAATCTCTGGTGAAAACAAATAAGCATGCAATATTCAAATGTAGATTAAAAACCATTAAAATCACACTGGGTTTTAGTGGCAGAGTTGGAATTACAAACCACAGTACAAATGAAGTGACTCCCTACTCAGAACATAAAAAATGTCTGCACAGTCATCTTCCCCCTAAAATACCTGCAGCTGCTTATTTGTGTACATCACATGCATATCTACTTATTCATATAAATTATCTGGAAAGCATATTTTTAAAAATTGAGATTTTACTGACAATATTCATAATTACCAACCCAGTTTATTCTTAGACATCCTCCTCCTAGGATTCACGAAGTATGTGTCAGAGTATGCAGTAGGGATCCTCTAAAGTTGCTAAGCCTGCCCAGCTTTCACTGTTTCATGGCTTTAGAATCAATCAGGCAGTATAGAGAGTGGTGGTTGGGGTTTTTTTTAATTAGATCATATCAGGATTATAATTAGCACTATGTAGGAGCAGAATTAAGGTAACACAGCAAAATGCAGAACAATTCTACCCTGCCTGGCATGGCTAGTGCAAGCAGTAAAACAGTTAATAGCATCTGATTTTCTCCTTGCCACACGTTCTTTCATTTCCAGCACAAGCAGTGGAAGTGGCTCCAGGAGAAGAGAGCAGAGGGTGCTACTTCAGTCTCCCAGCTGCAGAGCTAGCAAGGGTGCAAAAGTGTCACTGTCACTTTCACTCTGCTCCTGGCTTCCAGGAGCAACAGCAGACCTGCTGTGCCATGCACAAACAACCTACGAGTTTGACATTAGGGGAAACACCTACTTGGCTGCAGGCACCTTTTCTCTGAGATTCTGTAAGGGAGACCAAGATATTGGAAGCAGACTAGGCAGCACACACTCTTTCACATCCTGTCCCACTGTGAAACACAGCTAACAGCTGAACAGAAGCACAGTGAGCTTCCCCTGTTGGCAGTTAATCCCTCAGGACAGCCGCACAACCATCACCCCATCATAAGGTGTAAGACATGTACGGCAAGCCTCACTTGTTCCTCTGCCACAGCAGGAGACAGGTGTTGCGGAAACGAAGCGGTACTGAGACAAGCAGCAATCATGACAGAGATACCAGCTAAGCACAGTTTGCAGACTATTGTCCTTGCAGCTCTCGCAGAGCGGGAGGTTGTCCCTTTGGCAGTCCTCTAGGCATCTCCACTGAAATCTGTGGAAGAGTCCCAGCCATCTGCCCCGTCTCCTTGTCTACATCTCATTATGAGAGAAAGTAGAATGAAGTTCACTTTCTTCAATTTATCTCAACAAATGGGTGCCTGATAATCTATATCTATTTTAACAAAAAGTAACTAAATACCAAGAACTAAGATCTTGCAAAGCAGTCAATATTAATTTAAAGCACCGTGACTGCTGTAAGAAAAGTGAGCTGGAGCACAGCCGCATTTCACAGAATAAAAAACCCATGTAGACTGTTAGGGGTCTCTTCATCTAGTCCAACCCCCTGCTCAGAACAGCGTGGCTTTAGAAGATGCACTGCATCTGAAAGCAGCAAGAGTCCCTCTGCCAAGCACAGGGAGCCAACCACAGAGCAAGGTAACCAGGCAGGCAGACACAGCAGCCCCAGTGACGAGGCAGCCAGTGCCCAAGTACAAACATGGAGAGCAAAACAGCTGCAGTGATGGTAGCCAAGCTCTGCCAAGAGTCCAGTGGTTGCCAGGTAAGTTTGTAGTAATGACAGATGTCCCATCAAGCAGCATTGTTCCACACCGTCAGTTCCTCAGGGACACCACTAGTAGCTTGTTGCCAGTTGCATTTTGGATGAGGATCACCAGCCTTGGAATGCAGAAATCCAATCAGCACTCACCAGTCTTCAAGTTGTCTACCAGGATACTAATGAAGAATTTTTTTGAGAACGTGCTGAAGTCCATATCAAGCAACATTCACTGCATTTCTCCTTTACAAAGCAAGTCATTTGTAGAAGGCAATTAGGTTGATCAGGCATGATTTGTCATTAGTAATACCATGGTAGCTGTTCTCAACATCTTCTTGCCTCTCTTACTTAGAAATGAGTCCTAGAACAATTTGCCTCATGATCTTCCCAGATACTGTGGAGAGACCAACAACCCTATAGGTGCTCTTCTTCAAGATAGGTGCCACACATATTTTTTCAATCATCAGGAATCACTCCTGATTGCCAGACGATACAAAGTAATCTTGTCACATTGGCAGGCTTCTTCCACAAACTTAGCTGCATCTGTACCAAGATTTGTAAGAACCACTGCAAAAAACTTCCTTAGATTACTTCTAAAATATGTTCTATATCTAACAAAATTAATTTTTAAGAAATCAAAAATTATCAAAAAGCTCAAGAGAATATTCATGAGATTGCACCACAAAGTCCATTTCATAAAGATACCTCTAAAATTTCTGTCATTTCCTTACATGCCATTTTTTCCCACATTATCCTCATGAATCAGAACTATGGACTGAATCTTAAAATATTAATAACCAAGAAACATGTAATATTCTTGTTTTGTGCCAAGTTTCCCACTTACTATTCAGCAGATATTCATATTCTCATATCAATGAACCAAAATACAGCTCAGGTAACATGATTGTGATTATTAAAGAAAGCATCTTTTTTTTCCCTTACTCACTGTTGTCAAAATACTTAGCAATGGTTTAAATCATACTACCTAATTTTTACAATTTCAAACAACTGTACAATTTATCATTATTTGATAATCACATTTCTTTTATTTAGCTTAAATTCAGATTCACAACAGCAACTAGCAACTAAGTGGAGTTGATACATTATTGTCTTTAGATTCCACTGCCTAACACTTGTCAGAGACAGAAATGAAGAGGCAGAAACCCTGCAGGTGTCTACTGGACAGAAACCCTGGACAAATGCGTGGCATGGGGGACAATTCACCTGCTGGTTTTTCACACCTCTTCATCTGAGTGTCAGGCACCATCGTAGAAGTAGCTGGCTTTTGGGTCACTGCAAGACTTCTCCTGAACTAGGACTAGATTGACTCTTAATCAGTTGCTGAGACACACCTAACGAGCATCTTTAGACGGACATTGTCTCTTCACTACGGTATGCAAGAATTTCAAGGAAAACACCTTTTCCCCTGAGCTGTTTTGGGAAGTCACAAAATGAGTACACTTGAATATGTGGCAGAAGCAGATCTTCAACTAAAATAGAAATTCCAGGTTGGTATGTATCAATCAAAAAACCTGAAGTTTTAAAGTTGTGACTGCTGAAAACATGTGATTCTATTAAAAATTGAGTGGGGGAGGGCGAGAAGAGAACATAGAGAAAATGGGCTGAACAATGAACAAAGAGGCCAGTACTGCAGGAATACCTTAAGGTCTGCTGTATCTTTCCTCAGTTGGGTTCCAAATATTCTTCTGTAGACATCCTTAAAGCACGTCCATTTTTACCATTTTCCTCCAACATGTTGTAGAGAGACATTCTGTTCTGAATTTTATGTACTTGATTCTTGACACCAAGACCATAGTTCTGAAGGGTAATTACATGCCTTCATTATACAGAACAAGTTAGCCTAAGGTCAGCATGGCAATACACATCCACTACATAATAATAAATAGATTTCAATGTATTTGATCCACCTAATTATCAATGTGGATTTTAAAGGTTTTCTCAACCCCAAAGTGAAAAGGCTGGAGAAGCATGTGAGCAGTGCCTGCACTATCTGTGGGACAGCAGTAGCAAAAGAAAGAAGCTTAACACAAAAATACCATGATATTGTTAGGGATAAATCAAGCCTTAAATCCTCTGTTTCTTCACTAGGCTGAGTAGCTGTTACCCAAATAAAATGAGTTGATATCAGACATACTCTGAAGATATTGCTTCATATTATTCAGTGATACTATCATGTCATATAAAAGTCAGTACCAAAAAATACTGATTTGAAGTGGTGGTTGATCAAAACCATCCTGCTAGCTTTGAACAATCTCTGTAAAGATGGCATGTATATAGTCTTAGTAAAAAAATGGAAGAGTGAAGTCCATGGTGTAAGCTTGATACCTATTTTGGTTAACACGGAAACCTTTAAATATTTTATTAGCAAATAAAGTCAGCAGGATATTTTACAACTTAGAATGTTCTGATTTCCAATGTTCTCTAACAAGAAATTTCTCAGCATGCTCCTGTAAACTGGGCCCTCTGCTAAATGGCATCAATAAAATGGCAGCTCCCATGGAGAAAATTTAAACTAAAGAAACAATCCCTTTTTAAGCTTAAAAACATAATCCAGAAAATTCACACTTTAATTTTACATATACATCTCAGACAGATCAGAACTTTAGGGGTGCTTCAATGGCATTTGCTAATCCAGAACTCTATGATCCTTAGACCTGTCTAAATAGACTGGTCTTAAACACAGAAACCAAAGAAAAGAGAAACCATTTTCAGGTTCCTGTGAGAGAAATGCACTCTAACACCGACTTTGGGATTTTTTGACTGAAACCATTAAGTGTGATCTGGGTTCTGCCAGAAGGAGAAAAAATGTATTAAAAAAAAGGCATCTGAGATTTCACCAAAATTAGCATCCAGCCTCCAGAGCTCAGCTCTGATGACAACAGATAAGTTCCACAGCAGTATCAGCAATATGGATCATTTAGACAAGAAGTACAATCCTTATTTACGCAGCCCATTAACTAGCTATATATATACACACAGAGACACACAGAGAAACACATAGAAACTTTCTTTTGGCTAAGGATGTATTATACAATGAACTTGGGGAAAGATGGGGTTACATATGAAGTTGCAGAAGAAGTCCTTAAAAAGCATTTTAAAACTAATGTCAGAACATCTTCTATTACAGATCATTTTTGATGAGTAATGATTTTTACTTCCTGCAAAATCTATTTTAAAAAATTTTGACTAACAGAAGATGCTTCTAAATGACAACACACAATTCCATCTTTACGCAGGCCGTGCATTTCAGAGGTCACCGTGAAGGAGGAGTCAGGAGCTGAGCTGGCTTTAGGCTAGCGGGAAAACACCTCCTTGCGGTCAGCCCAGAGAAATCCCGGCACCGGCCACCTCAGGGCTGCTGCACCCCAATCCCAGGAGAGCCCCCCTGGGCTGCAGCGCAGCAGGACAGGCCCTCCTTATGTCTCCAAGTCACCGTGCACCCCGAGGAGCCGCCGGCCTGTGCCCCAGCCCGGGCTAAGCTGGCCCAGCCGTGCTGTCCTCAGGCCAGAGCGCTGGACACAGCGCCGGCCGCAGCCGCCTCGCGCCAACTCTTCCCTGACCGGCACAGTGACAACACCCGCTGCCGACAGCTAATCAAACAGCTTTATATTAGTAAGTAATTGATTCCTTTTTAAAAAAGAAACTTTCAAAACATCAAACTGTCTTTCTCGGCTATTAATTCAACCCTCTGAATATTTGATATCTCCAGACACTTCTACTTGTGCATACTTATTTTAAGAGCACTTCATCACAGCACTGATGCTACTTGTATACATCCATGTATACAAGTATATTGTATTATGTTTGCGTAACATAAATAGAAATGCCTAGACTTTGATGTCATTACACTACCCAAACTGTACTAGAAGACATGAAGTCACTTTTACTAGCAATGGTGAAACTTAAAAACAAAAAATTTATCTGATTACATACACAGAATAGCTATGCCTACTTACAGAAGACTATTTCAGGCAAACAGAATATTTTATTATTTATAAAACAGTAGCAACTCTTCTTTTCTCTGAAAAGAAACAAAATTTTCCCTTGTGTGAGCATCTTATTTTGACATAACTACCCTCATATTTTTTTAATTCACAGCATACATCTTCTGTTTTCAAGCACCAAATATCTACATTATTAATTCTATCCAGAATTATTTATGTAGGATGATGGGTCGAAAAGCAGCCTGGAAGACAAGGGCTTCTTTTGAATTTAATTTTCCAAGTATTATAAAATTGATAATTTTACGAAAATTGAATAGTCAATACCATAGACATAGTCAAACTACCAACTTCATCTCCTGCATCACCTTTCTGGCCCCTAAACCAAATTCCTGGGGAGCAAAATATCATCCACCCACTTCCATTCCCCATGCACTTGGCTGCTTTAGATTTACTACAGATTAATGGGCTAGAGATGGGGCTCGTGTGACTACCTTGATCAACTATCTGCACAAATGTGATGCACTGTTTTCTTGGTAATCAAGGAACTACATCATAAAAAGAACACCCTGCTGAATTCACCTGCTAGCTTTTCTTCCAAGTCATCAATTCAATTGCTTGCAACTGCTATCCCAACTTCAATCATCTAACTTAAGGCTCAATAAGCAAAAAGAAGAGCAGATATAATGAACATGTCCCCCAGTGGCTGCTTTTTAAAAGACTTCTTAGAAGTCTAATTTTAAAAGCAGGATGGGAAGAGAAGAAAAAAAATGACAGAGAAGCAGTGGTGACGACTGGGGAAATAATTTGTATTCTTTTCCCGTAAAATGAGTTCTATGAGACCTGCAGTGCTTCCAAAAATAGAAGCAATGCTAGTGGAAATAAATATTACACCACTTCTGTCCTGCTTTTCTTGAGCATCTTCTCTCTGAATGCATCGAAATATTTTCAGTAATAATACCAGCTAAAAACAAAGTGTTCCACCAAATTTTCACTTTTCTCAGCTCTACACAGAAAACTTTAGTGCCCTACTATTGATGACACAGTGCATCCTCATCAACTGATGATGAGAAGATATGTGATGATGAGATAAATTGGTGATGGGAAAATAGAAGTGGATGGCAACAGTGGCACTACATCACACCAGACTTGCATGGCTATCATTAAGAGACTAAATTCTCCTCAAGGATTTAAATGTTTTCCTGATAACAAAGATTTGCATCAGTACACTATGGGAACCTCACGGAACCTAGAAAAATATTAATGACATCAGTACATGCATAACAGACTTTGGCAATTTTTCACATCTAAAAGCACGAAAAATAAAAGGAATAATCTCATTTAAAATTCACATCAATACACAGTTTTTCACATTGAACAGCATATGCATGATAAATCATTAAGAATATTTTTGAAGAAAAAGTGCACTGAACTTAGATGTGTTTTCTCTGGGAAAATCAACATTACTCCTTATCAGGTAACTTTACATATTAAAGAGTTAACTCCAGCCCCTTGCTATTTAGATTGTTACAGAAACAGAAAACTTAAATGAGAAGATTACAAACTTAATTTATTTATTTTTCAATATAAAAGGCCAGTTATCTCACTAGGGCAGTCTCTCCCCAGGGAAAATCAGCATGTTCCAGCACCCAGGTGGAAGAGAAGACTGTAGCGCAAATAAGTGACTACAAAAGAACTTGTGGATGACTATTACTTTTTGAGGCATTAAGCGCACTTAGATCACACATTCAAAGCTGACTAATCTTTGTCAATTGAGATAAATCAGGAATTTTTTCAATTCTTTATTCAAAATATAGAGGCTTTTCAAAACACCTTTTACAATGTTGGGAGTGGCATTTTTTTTCAGAAAACATTTCCAGTGAGGAACAGTAATGACATAATTGGCATCTCATAATTGAGCAGTTTTTCAACATGATTGCTTCACAGAGATGAGAGATGCTATTTTGTAGTTCTTTCCCACACTGTACACAACTACTGCCATCTTCTTCCTCCATTAATTATCCCTTTGATTTTCAGTTCTGCTATTCCTTCCCTATTGCTTATTCTGCTATGCTTTTCCACTTTTCTTCCCACTTATTTTTTTTAAGTCATGACTTTCTAAAGACTCTCTGCCTATTCTTAGCAGGGCTGTAGGATACACCTACTCTTAGAAAGCCATTGCAAAGTCTGAGAGAAAAGTTGCATAAAATTACATACACCAATGTTATGCAAATACAAATATCCCACAGCTCTACGTTGCTACATCTTCCCTAAGCCTACTGACAAGCCTAATATGTCTCTCTCTTGTGTATTCCACTAATGAATTCTAGTATTTCGTTTCCTCTTCTTGTAAGTCCACTTGTCTTTCAAGTCACTGTGTCCCAGTCTCACTTTCTTTGAGATTTCCTCCATCACCCCAAATATATCTTCTTTCCGTTGGGCCAGGTCTCCCATCACAAAGTGGGAAAAGAGTAAGGACCAGGAGGGCAAAAAATGTTTGAGCTGGAAGGTCAGGACAGTCACAACTCACCCCTCCAATTTGTTACAGAAATTTTGTTTAGGTGTTTAGAATAAAAAATCATGCTAAATAAATAAAGAAAGAAAGAAACAGAATCTAGAAGCTCCCATCAAAACCCAAAGGTCAAGCAAGTCTGATATCATAAGATGAGAAGAAATTGAATGCCAGAGAATAGTTGATGCTTACGTCCAGAGAAAATACAAGCAAGAAGAGGCAAAAGATGCCAGGAGTGTGTGGAAGGAAAGAAAGTCAGCTTCAAAGTTTCCATTTTACTAAATGGGAAATTTAAAATGTTTATGAAGATAATATCTCCAATACTTCTGATTCATCCTCAGTTACTTCTCTGTCTCTTGAATATTGCTTCAATAGTATATGTAAGAAGTTTGGTTCTCATGCAGAATCATTTTGGTTGGTAGGGATGTCTTGAGACCTTCTTGCCCAACCTTGCTGCTCAAGCAGGGTCAGTTAGAACAGGTTTCCAAGGATGAAGTCTCCAGGTTCTCTTCTGCAAGACTGCTTTCTAGATGTTTGTTCCCTAGCCTGTACCGGTCCCTGTAGTTATTACTCTCCAGATGCAAGACTTTGCATATTCCTTTGCTGAAAGGCGTAAAATTTCTGTCTGCCCAGTTCTCCAGCCTGTCCAGGTCCTTCTGAATTGCAACACATGTTGTATCTCATGTATCAGCTATTCCTTCCAGTTTTGCCTAATCTGTGACATGTTTAACGTTCACTCTGTCCCGCAGTTCAGCTCATTAATGAAGAGGTTAAATAGTACTGGACCCAGTGTTGACCCGAGGGGTACAGAACTTGTAACTTGTCTCCAACTGAACTGAGTGCCACTGATCACCACCTTGTGGGCCCCATCATTCAAACTGGTTTTAATTCACCTCACTGTCCAGTTACCTAACCCACACCTTGTCAGTTTGTCTATAAGGAGACACTGTCAAATGACTTCCTGAAATCAAGGTAAACAATACCCATTGCTTTCCCCTTATCCATCCCATAGTAGAAAGCTATGAGGTTGGTTAAGCATTTTTAAGTGCATGGTGCCTACTCATAATCATTTTCTTGTCCTTCATTTGTTTGAAAAATATTTCCAGGATTAATCTCCATAACCTTTGCAGGGTGTGGAGGTGAAGCTGACTGACCTGTAGTTCCCTGGTTGCTCCTTCTTGCTATCCTCAAAGACAGAAGGGATATTTGTTTTCTTCCAGTCTTTTGGAGCCTCTCCCAACCACCAAGATCTTTCAAAGATAATTGAGAACAATCTTGCAATGACATCAGCCAACTCCCTCAGCACTTGTGAGTACATCTCATCAGGTCCCATGGACTTAGGTATGTCCAGTTCTGAGATCTATGTTTATTTGCAGCCTTTAATTTTATTTTCTAAGTCATTCCAACACTACAACTCCTGACAAGATCTTTGAATTTGTTGGTTAAGGAGAATCAGAAACATTCAGAAGGGAAATGAGATTATATCATTCACCCCTAACTCTGAACAATTCATGGAACATACATACAGAATCACAGAATCACAGAATGGGTAAGGCTGGGAGGAATCACAGAGAGTCATCTGGTCCAACCCCTGCTCAAGAAGGCCCATCCTAGAGCACATGGCACAGAATTGTGTCCAGACAGTTCTTGAGTATCTCCAGTGAGGGAGACTCCACAACTTCTCTGGGCAGTCTGTTCCAGTGCACGGTCACCCACACAAGTAAAGAAGTTCTTCCTCATGCACATTAAAGTTGGAACTTATATATGTGAAACTATATATATGGCTAAATGTGCATCACAATGAGTATAAAACTCATTCCAGTGCACTAAAAGACAGCAGTGAACACATGCCACACTAACTACTGGGGAGATACTTAAAAAAATACCATAAGGTAACTGCTCACTAGCTTTGCTGAAGGAGTTAGCTTAGTATTATCAAAGTATCATTCACATTGAGTTCCTGTTTACTAGAAAATTGACAGTACAGGACTGCCGAGGCTGACAGGCAACATTTATTAACACCAACCCTCAGTTTCCTATACTGCACATTGCAAGACAACTGCTTAATAGGCTGGCATTTTCTCTACAAAATAGCTCAGACTGAACTCTGCTCTTCCTGCAGCAGGAAGTACTCCAATATACAATAAAAAACAGAGGAGGGCCATGCACAGCTATACTCCTGCCACATGTCCCCAAGTGAATAAACTCTGTGTTCATCCTTCCAGTTGATTGCTGGAACTGGTAGAACTGAAGGCCAGCTTTGGCACATCTGTACCACACTCTATTGATGACAAACCACCTCCTATTAGGACAAGAAAGCAACTCCTTCTGTTTGGGTAGACTAAAATAGCCTTTCCTTGAAATCATGAAAAAGGTCATTATTCTAGGCTTATTCTATTAGACTCTTAATTCTTTATTAACAGACAGTTAACAAGCATGAAACAGTTTATGCTTTATAAGAGATGTTCTGTAGTTCCAATCTAAGGGATGGCTTGAAGAGCACACACCAGATTGGGTCAACAATTCTTACCAACAACACGGTGTGTTACTTATCACCACTTCCCTCATTTGCAAGTATGATAACTCTTGACTCAGTCCCAACTTTAGCACCACCTGGTTTTCTCAAAATGGTTTTTAATTCATTAAAAAGATGTACTTAATTATGGTAATGCAATAAATAGCCCATCTGATGTACTGTATGAGTAATTTTTTTCCACATTCACATTTTTAATTTTAGGTTAGCAGTTTAGGATATTACTTTAAATTTTTTTGCACATATACATATTTCTAAATACAAAAGTTATTGATAAGAAAGAAATCCTCAAAGGGTGTTACATCCCTCTCAGTGAAGCACAAGTAAATCTATTCAACTAGACAGGCATTATTTAGTAAGTACATTCCATAAGCTACTGATTCTGAAATTATGCTGTAATACAAAGGAACCAATTTCCACATTAATTTGTATTAATATAATGACTTAAGATCAAGAATTCTCCTTATCCTGTTCTTGCCTACTGTGAAACCATGGCCTGAATTCCAGAAACATCTCACACTTGAAAGTCAAAGACCACAGAAAATTCCTTTTTTTTGAAAAACAGCTTTCACTTCTGAAGAACATATGTTTTTTGTCATTCTCTCTGGATTGACACTATTTATCCTAATGTTTTAGCTAAGGAAACCTTCTAATTGTTTTTTGCTAAAGTTTGTGTTTTCTTCAGAAGAAATTCGAAGAACTTTAGGTAATATGCCTTTTTACACGCACACACACAAATTGCAAAGAAAAATAAAATTGTCCTGTAAAATTAACATTTTTTTAAAAGAAATGTAGAGGAGTTTGGTGAATAGCCAGCTCTTTGGTTACTACACTGCTCATAAATACCGTTAGTCTCTTTGACACCTTCTAAGAGGTAGCCAAGCTTACCATAAGTAAACACTTAACCAAAATCTCAATATTCCCCCACCACTGTAGATCACATGCTCGATCTTCAGGTCTCAGAGGTGAGTCTGTACTAAGTTCCACTACAAAAATCCTTGTCCCATGACCCAGTTCATTTGCATATCCTGTATAATACAAGAACAATCCTCTGTATAAATTATCCCTGGTCGTGATTCATCAAGCTTCTCATCACAGACATGGTTTTCTGCACCACTGGACAGAATGCCTCCTACAGGGAGTGAAGTCAGCCAAAAAAGAAGCAACTCGACCAGAAACAAAAAGATTAATTAAACCCACTAATTTATGAAAGAAAAGAGGGCAGCAATACCTATATGCTGCAAATTACGTAAGTTGTATTTGTCCATGTATTCAGGAAGAAAGACACCTACATAGTCTTCCCTAGCTCTATGATGACAGAGGCTCTTTGAAATGGTATCTGGATACATTTCTCCAATTCTATTTAAGAAGCTGTAAAATCATTAACACATCAAAAATGCATGACTTAGTTTTCCCATGGCAAACTATGTTACATAAACATTCACCTGCTTACTCTCCAAATTGCACTATATTTTTAACGCTATTATGAATTCATATTTTATCCTACTTCTGTTTTGATGGCTTGTAACAGATGGTAGAATTATTTAGTTTGTTTTCAGTTTATCATGTACCTACCTTACATGTGTTTAACCCAGAAAGGAAGCAAGAGAAGAAGAGGAGGAAGGCCACCCCATTGCATTGCCCTGCCTACGTCCCTGCGGCCAGACAAGAGACTGCTTTGCTCCTCAGAGCTCCTCAGCACTGGCAGCTCCTGCCATGGGCCATCACAAAGGGAAGGCACTGAAGAAACCTGAGTTTGAAAAGCTGCCAGGGAGACTTTCAAGGCAAACCGCTGATGGACTGGAAGGAAGAGCACTGCTCTGGAGACCAGAGCAAACTGCATGGAGTTCGTGTGGCTTGGGAAAATTCTGAAGCTGGGCCACTTCCTCTTTTTTAAGAGGCTCAGATAATGAGGTTCACCTAGCAGACCAGAATTTCACCTAGTTAAAAAATTACCTCGTTTTAGATTATCTGAGTCTGCTCTAGATAAACATAAATTCAGCTAATTGGAAGGTTTCTGCTGTCACATAGTTTGTTCAGCTTGAAAGAAGTTGGGTACCTCCACTCAAAGACTCCACTCTGAGTAGAGACAACTGGTGGATGTTCCCTACTTTTAACGATATTTTAATTTCATTTCTCCATTTTAGGTGGAGAAATAAAGACACATATGAAAGACCTACATCAATAAAACAGCTGTCAGTGCTAATATCCAGAAGTTTCTTAAAGCCCTGTGGTTTGGGGTAGAAGTAGCACTTAAATTGTTCTGAAATTATTTTGTTTCCTAAAAACCAGGAACTAGTCACCTGTAGTCTCTCAGCAGTTAATGGTGAAAAACGAAGATATAAAGGATTACCATTCAACTTATTACAGCTTTTCTCATTATACAGGTCCCCTGAAACTACTTTTTAACAGCACTGACTAGAAAAAAGTTCAGACAAGAAAACATAGATGAGAAGAATCTCACTCCAAACCACCTGCAGAGTAAAGAGCTTTCAGACTCTGGCTTTTCCTTGTATTGCCTGTCATGTTATATTAGAAGCAGAAACAGAGATCTGTCCATACCTGTGTTTTCAGAAGTGGTAAGTGCTTTATTTGCTGTAATTTCAAAAAGATGAAAGCTCCTAAGGGCAGTTAAGGTCCCCCTAAAATACGCTTGGTTCATATAATAAATTCTATGAAAGCAATAATGAAAGCAAAAATGGTTTGCATTATTAAAGCATTTATCTTAAAAAGAAACTAACATTTGAAGCCAAAACTTATCTTTGTATTATGTTTCAAGTTCTGCCAGTCAGGAGGTTTGGTAGGAGGACTGGAATTGCAGCAATAGGACTTACCATAATGCAGACCCTAAGAAAGGCCATTAGAGTAGCTGTTCTGAGTACAAGTACCATTAATGACTTCAGACTGGCAAGCAGCCCGACACAGAGATGATCACTTTCCATGCCAACAATATTAGTTGCTGTCAAGACCACTGCTAATGGTGGTGTCTGTCACTTTTGACATTGTTGACTGTGACATCCAGTCAACAGTAGAGTGGCTTACAAACCTCTGGCTAATTGTGAAACTGGTTGAGTAAAATGATTATGCATTATGTGAATTCAAAGTATGATACTTATTTAACAGGACTGCAAGAGATACTAATGAAAGTTCCCAAGAAACAAAGCATTCCGTGTATATGATACAGAAGCATTACAATTATGAGGACATTGAAATATCTACACAGAACAATACCATTTTAATTGTTGTTATCCTGATGATATAAGAACTCAAACTGAATCAAAATAAAAATCCAGGAAATTATTTTGACAGTTTCATGAAGAATTCCTCATTTAAGAAGACAGAGACCTAGGAAATCTAACACATACAGACATGCCCTGATTTGGATGAATTCTGCTGAATTTAATTTTATAGAATCACAGCATCCTTGAGCTTCTGAAGGACTGCTTGAACTCCCTCATCCAACCCCACCCTGCTCAAGCACGGTCTGCTACAGCAGGTCACCTGGGACCATGTCAACTCAAGCTCTTGATTATCTCCAGTGATGGAAACTTCATGAACTTCACATGGCATGAAGTTAATAGGCATTTAGTCCAAATTGCTGTATTTGTCATTTTTCATTCTTTGGTAGCTGAGATGGCCAGCTGTCCTCAAAAACACATGCACCATATACCATGCAGTTACTAACAAGGGAGAGAAACTCTGCTCAGCACTGCACAGCCCACAGCACACCGGAAGGCTGGCAAATCTTCACTTCACACAGACAGGATGGTGAGAAAGTGGTTTACTTTATGTTTTACCGCTTTTCTATTTTGCTGTTTTTGCTTCACTGAAAATAGTTTTTACATTCAGCATCTTTTTCATGTTTTTAATTTTAAAAGGCAACCCCAAAAAATCCACCTCTAACTATAATCTTCTTACATGAGAATTAACCCAAGATTTGGTTCAATATTACCTACATTAAAAATAAAGCTACCATGGCATGTAATTTGTGTTGCCTCACACTACTCTTAATGCTTAAAAAATCCTTTGACTTATGGTAGTCCAAAATAAATCAAAATTATTTTAAGATAACTTCTCAAGATGCATGTAGCTTAAAGAGGCAATTAAATTTACCTGAAATATATACTCTAAGGAGAGAGAAGTATATTATCAGAACAAGTAATCTTATTAAAATTTCAGCAGCTCTAAAGAGTTTAAATCATTCCTTTCAAGATTTATCAAGGTGCTGAAAGGGAAGACAAACACTCAGACAGACCACATACTACAAGATAATAATAGATAATTCAGGAAGGAAGGAAGGAAGGAAGGAAGGAAGGAAGGAAGGAAGGAAGGAAGGAAGGAAGGAAGGAAAGAGCGAACTATGCACTATTCCAAATGCCTCTTATTTCAGTTGACAGACTTGAACATGCTTTTTAAAAAAAAAAAAGTAGAATGATCGCCATTTTATTGATAAGGGTGCTACAGTCCACAGGAACAAAATAACTCAGTGTGTATGGTTGGACAATTAAAGAATGAAGAACAGTGTTATCCAAAAGCCTGGTACCATCTCAGGAAATGGGAGAGTGCTCTGTGCACAGGCACCATCAGTGGGAGTTTTCTTCCTCTGTTCTCTGATATTGCTGCTTGTTTTGCTGGAAGAACACAGCATACAAAAGCAAGCAGAACATGAAATCAGATTGCAAGTACAGCACAATAATGGCAAGCTGTGTGAATCTCTGAATAGCAGGTCAATTATTTTAAAACATATATTGGTAGCCAAAGTGCCAAGTTGATGTTGCATGCAACGTGATCTAATGGGCACACCACATAATTGGCTTAGGGTAGGTTGCTGGTTTTAGCTGCTGAAACACTCTCCACTTCTTGCAAAAAGCTATGCCAATGACTTAAAAGACATATGCTTTCAGATTAAATTTTAATTATGTAATTTTAAATACTTACTTTTTCTGAATATTTATATGGTGTGGTACTATGAAATCCGTCTATTACAGTATACCATTCTGAATTGCATAAGCAAAACCTTAAGCTTAAAAACTTATATTTTTAAAACATTCCTGAAATTATAATAGGGAAAATCCAGAAATTCTCAAAGCATTTATTCCAAACACTGTCAGTCTCAAAGAAAATATTTTAATTAAATTTAACAGCTCATAAGGTTTTAACAGTGTATGACTGGCAGTAGCTTTGGCTTAAGGCTATGCAAAGTTCTGAACTAATAGAAACTACTCCGTTCTTCTGTGTAGCAAGCATGAAAATAGAAAGCTTACAGGATCAGAGTATTGAAAAGTAAAATGAAGAAAAATCTTCTTTCTTGCTTACACCTTAGAGTATCTTCAGAACCCCACCCTCTAGGGTATCACTAAAATGTGCTGGTTAAGATCTTGGCTTGGTTTGATTATGAGTATGTAGCTTACTTCTCTAAAAAAACCTGTATGCTGTAATTTCTCACTCTGTAATCCTGTAAGAGGACACTGTTGTCTACATCTCTTCAGCCAGCCCCATACACCCTGGACACCATTCCTGCATGTTTCACCATCTGGGCAGATGTCCCAAAGCAGTTGCAGAGTTAATTCTAGTGACTCCTGTTGAGATAACATCAGTATAAGGAAAAGGGTGACAAAACAACTGTTTCCCCTCAACTCCAGAGTACCAGCTTCCCAAATCAGAGATGTGAATGGCACACTCACATACACTTTAAATTGCAGCCTATGCTAGGAAACAGCATTAAAGAAAGAAAGGAAAGTATTGCCGACACTTTATCACTTTGCTAGCTTATGGTAACACAGGAAAATACTGCCAGGAGTCTCACCCGGTTCCTCGTAGCTGGAAGACAAGAATCAACACAGGATTACAAAAGTAGAAAAAATCTGAGACATGCTGGAATGAAGCCTCCCAAACCCAAACAAAAAATTCCAAAATGAAGGGAAAGCAGCAATCTCTCACGTTAAATCACAACATGCAATGCAATGTAATCATTCACCCTCCAGAGGTAGTCAAGCAATATTTTGATTCTTGCCTTTCAGCCATTCAGAACAACTTAATTATCATCCTTTGTTAAATGGATGCAGGAATGATGCAGGTTTAATTCTCCAGCCATGTTTTATGGTGTGCTTGGTTGTTGAAGTGAATCCTGCAATTCAGTAAAGCAAGCTGAACTAAACGAAGCTAAGGGTTTTTTTGCTTGTACAATGATTTTAAGAGATTTCTAAATAACAACACAGAAATGCAGAAGGACGTATTGCAAAGACATGTTGGAAGCAAAATTACTGACATTTGCAAGTGTTATATAGCAAACATCTCCTTCATCTTACTTCTTTTCCAGATCTGCTCACTTGCTTCAGCATAAGTCCTATCCTTGTACTGTACAAGAATGTGGAACACACTAATATGAAATACTTTGAAAGCTCTAAATTTGATTTAATAACTAATGAAAGTTATTAAATGATCTCTTCATTACAGAGCATTTCCCCTTCCTTTGTGAAGGTTGGAGTTTACTTATAATTTAAAGCACAGATTCAGATCTTGTTTCCAAAAGACTATTTCTATATTAACAGGCATATTTAGTTTCATTTATTTTACTGATACATTTTCAATGGTGCTTTATTTTATCATGTGATTCAAAGTGACAGCCTATTACCGAGTTCATCTTTCCTGTCTGACTTTTCTGAAGTTTAGATAAAGAAATGTATTTGTAGTAACTATTTACACTACCACTTTGGAATTATATTTAACATCTTCCATACAACAATACACACTTACCTATGACAGATCCACTTTGCCTCTGTAAAATATTTACTTTCTAATACCACCATGAGAAAAGACAGAATTTTAGGAAATTAATTTCTCACCCACCTACTATTTACTCAGGATGCTCATAAAAGGCATACCAAGTTACCAAACCAATGGAGTAAAAATAGACATAATTGTTTAAATTATTATTTGTCCTTCCAATGCCTTATACTCATGATAGATGATAAATCATTTATATTTGTGACTGAATCTAAATAACATAGCTATGAGTAAATTAGAATTACTAATTAATTTTTGGTTTAAATGCTAGTAATATGGAGGCACTAATTAGTTTTTTGTTTTAAATGCTAATAATATGGAAGCAGAAGTCCAAACTAAAGCTGTATTTTAAAGCTACACATGCATTTAACATGATGATACAAAATTTTAAAATCTGTTTATTTACCCAGAACACTGTTGATCAATGAGTTGTTTCTGTGATACTTATCACAAACTGATAAAATATTGCCTAGTGTTTTTATTGCAATTAAAAAATGCTAATTTTCCATAGTTTTTTTTTTTCTTAAACACTGACTGTTTTCTTTACCACAGGGTGGTGGTAAAGTGGTTTAACACTTTTGAACTGTTCTATTCTCCAAATACTATAAACCTTCAAATCAAATAATAGTTATCTTGCACTCCAAAGAGATAATTGTGGTTTATAAAGATATTTTTGTACATTTCTTAGCTCTTTTGTCCACCGAGGACTGGAATATTCTGTTGGTCGACTGCAACAGTATTTTGATGAAGCACTGTATGTCTCCAGCATAGATGTGTAATAGGCTGTCATTTTTATCAGAACCAAAGAAATTTTCCATCAGATTAATACTGTATGTTTTGATGTAAAAGAGCTTGTTAAATAGACCCTCAGAACAGTCAATTTGCTCATTTAATTGACTCGGTATTCTTTCCTACTTCTCTTAATTGGGTGAGTAGCTAGAATATAGATAGTGCAGAATAAGGATAAAATTACATGCTGTGTAAATTCTGCTACAAAAAACTGATATTAAAACAGTTCAGAATGAAGTACATTTCAATTATATAATAAAAAATACATTGCAGTGACATTGCTAGTCTCCCTTTAACTGTTCCTAGCATGAAAAAAACCCAATGGAATGGTTAAATTTAAAATAACTTATTACATCTTATGGGTTGAAATGCACAGTCAGGGCACCCAGAATAGCATTAGCTCTGACCACCGAAAACAGCAGGTGACAATCATATGACTAGTTCATTTTTTGTATTTGTAGTCTAAGACAGAAATTTACTGGATTATTTGTTTTTAAAAGCATCTCTCCTGGCTTCTATCACAACATGGCAAACTCACTGAATTATCTCTCTGAAATTCCAAGATTCATGTTAAAAAGACAATTAAAAAATATCAAATGACATAAAGACATGGCAGAAAGGTGGTGATAAAGACAACTGAAGAAAATTCTCTAGACACTAAGCAGTAGAGCAATTACTGAAGCATTCTCTCCCTTTCTATTACCTAGACAGATCTCCTGGTTTTCTCAGATAATAGAAAGAAAATATTGTTGTAATAGGAAACATTATCAGATGCAGACAGTATCAAACACACAGAACACCTTCTAATCTCCTTTACTGCCCTAGAAATTCAGAAGGAGAGGTCATCATTCCTCTGCTGGAGAAGGAGTGAAGTCACACTTGGGAGAATTGTTTTGTACTGTGAATCACTCCATCAAGCCAAGCTGCCTCTGTTCTTTCACTGAAGGCAACATCTCCTGCAGGAAAGATTAATGAAGGAATCTTCTCGAACAGCCTTCCTGACCAACACACATGTAGTGCCAGTACATAGCTTTCCTCTGGGCTCAAGCTTTGTTACCATATGATTTTTTCCAACATGAACATTTTAAGGGGGGTTGGTACACTGTGGACATGTACTCCTGGCCATGGTGAGTCCTGTCAGATGTATTTGCCCAAACATCTTACTTCATCAGGGACTCCAGGTACAGAAATGCAAAACCAAAATGTGATCTGAGACATCATAGCCAAACTCAAGTCATTTTTTCTGCCTGACTTCTGAAACCATTTGGCTTGTGGGCATTCCTGTCTTCTTTGGTTGAAAAAAAAATCCCTGAATATCAGATGATATTCACAGATTTGCTTGGTTCAAAATCCAAAATTATTTCAAAATAAGCCTTAAGGGAAGATTTAAGAGTAGCCTTACACAGCATACCATTTTATTTCTCCTCATCTATTGTATATATCCCACACCTATGAACTAAGCAACCTGTTTCTCCCAAAAGTAATAAAAAGCATCCCCCAAATTGCTATCACTATTTCTGTTTTCAAATCTAAGCAAAATGTAATTATGATAAGTGCCTTGTAAGCACACAGAAAGAAAATTACAGAACAACACAGCATATCCCAACACAGCTTCATTCCAGGTAACTCCAAACAAATGGTCTGCTTCTCTGTTTAGGTCCTTACTTTATGCAGATCCCTACGGTATCTCAAGGCTATCTCTCACCCATCAAACTTAAAACCTTCACAGTTATTGACCTCATCAGCAGCAAGTCCACACCCAGACTCAAGGCACATTTCACTTTAAAGTGTTTTCCAGTTCAGAATTCAAATGTGTTCTGTCCCAACATATGCATGAAGCAAAAACATGGTTGCTAGTGAAATTAAAACCTTGAGAAGTCATCTACGGATCACAGCTCAAATATTACAAAACTTCATTTGAAAAAAAAGATTACTAAAAAACATTTCCCAAACTTCTGGTGTTAACTATTTTTTTTTAAATCTGTTTTTTAAGTTGTTTTCTTTTCCTGTGAACAAGTGTTGTCAGACTCTTCCAAGCCTGTCACTGCGCTGCAGCTTTTCATTTCATTGATCTTCTAAATCAGAAGATTCCTACACTTTAAATACTCCCTGAAATGTAATTTTGGGTACTAGCATATGAAGACTTAAAAACATTTAGAACAGTATGAATATTCTATGTGAAATATTTTCGCTCATTCATGCCTCCCTAGCTACTCTAACTGATGGACAGGGATTTTCTGTGCACTTATTCAGTGTAGCTGTCCCCTTGATCTTAAAGGTCCACTTCATGAAGATGGACAACTTGTGCACATTTGAAAAGCAAGTTATCATCACCATCCACTGCAGAAAAGTTTTGAAGTATTAAAAAACAAAACAATTTAAATTGCAGTAACAATACATTTTAACATATCACCATTGTTTTAAGACAGAAGTGTCTGACCAACTGAAAGCAGTTTTCTCCCTTGAAGCAGTTTTGAAATCATGTCTAGAAGAGTCACTAATTCCATAGGTATCCAAGCTGAAAAAACAAGAGAAAAGTAAATTGCTTATAAGCCAGTAACTCTTCCTTTAGACCAGAGCATAATGTTACTATTGTTCCTATTTGATTTTCTTTCAGCATGACAAACTTTTAATCAGACAACTGGGTCCTGGAGAAGCATGGCTTATTTTTGTCCAAATAATCGAGATAAACTATCTTTCCACAGACTCATATGACCAAAAAAAATAATCCAGGAAATAAACTGTTTTCAGAATACAGGAGGTACAGAAGCACTTCTATGGTAAGCAATGCTCACAGAGCTTCACAAAAGTCTCCTTGAAGAGGCAGCTTTACAGTGCATGAAGGATGCAAATGAGAAGCCTGGCTTTAAATTTCTGAAGGCACCCCTGAAGAAACTACACTGCACAATCTGCTCTTTTCTGCAGAAATTTCCAACTTCATAGCTTTACAAAACAAATAATACAGAAAGTATTGGAGATTTGTCAGCTGCCCTATAACACTTTGTAGATGTCATACACCAGATCAAGGATGTAAACCAGTAAATCCCTGTAGGGAAATACACAGAAGGGCCTCCTCAGTATTATGGCCCTTCATCCTCAACACCAGATGAAGCTTTCTAGAAGGCTTGTAAGATTTCCACTCTCCTGTCTAGGTTCCTCACAATTACAGAGCCTCTGCAAAAACATGATAGGTTTGCAATAGGGCCTTTCTTCAGGCTTTTTGGTATGCTGTAAATCAACAGAAAATCACAGAAACATTGCATTTTTTAGGTTGGAAAAGACCCTTAAGATCACTGAGAGTGGTGAGGTCTCCCCTGAGCCTTTTCTCCAGGCTAAATAACCCCAGCTCCCTCAGCTGCTCTTCACAGGACTTGTGTTTCAGACCCTTCCCCAGCTTCACCACCCTTCTCTGGACTCACTCCAGCCTCTCACTGTCCTTCTTGTAGTGAGAGGCCCAGAACTGGACACAGCATTCGAGGTGTGACCTCACCAGTGCTGAGTACAGTGGGACAATCGCTGCCCTGGTCCTGTTGGCCACACTATTGCGGATAGAGGCCAGGATGCCGTTGGCCCTCTTGGCCACCTGGGCACACACTGGCTCATGTTCAGCTGGTAGTCGACTAGCACCCACAGGTCATTTTACTCTTAGCACTCTGCACCTCCAGCCTGTAGCACTGCACGGGATTGTTGTGACCCAAGGCCAGGAACCAGCACTTGGCCATGTTGATCCTGATACCATTGGCCTCAGACCATCAATCCAGCCTGTCCAGATCCCTCTGCAGAGCCTTCCTGCCCTCCAGCAGATCAACACTCTCACCCAACTTGGTGTTCACAAACCTGCTGAAGGTGCACTCGACTCCCTCACCCATTGATAAAGATATTAAACAGGACTGGCCCCAAAACTGAGCCCTGGAAAACACCACTAGTGACCACCTGACAGCTGTCTGTGACTTCATTCACCAACACTCTCTGGGCTCAGCCACCCAGCCAGTTTTTTATCCAGTGAAGAGTTCACAACCAAGCCGTGGGCTGCCAGCTTGTCCAGGAGTATCCTGTGGGAGACAGTATTAAAGGCTTTACTAGAGTACAGGTAGACTACATCCACATTCTTTCCCTCATCCAGTAAGCATGTCTCTTTGTCATAGAAGGACTTGCTTTTCCTAAACCCAGGTTGGCTGGGCCTGATCCCCTAGGTGTCCTGCATGTACTGTGTGACGGCACTCAGGAGGATCTGTTCCACCACCTTCTCTGGCACTGAGGTCAGACTGACAGGCCTGCAGTTCCCCAGATCCTCCTTCTGATACTTCTTGTAGATAGATGTCACATTTGCCATCTTCCAGTCAGCTGTGATCTCTCTGATTATCCAGGACTGTTGGTAAATGGTAGCTCAGTGAGCACTTTTGCCAGCTCCCTCAGTCCCCTCAGGTGGATCCCATCAGGGCCCATAGACTAAGTGGTGCAGCAGGTCACTAATGATTTCTCTTTGGATTATGGTGGCATCACTGTGCTCCCCATCCCTGTCTTCCAGTTCAGCGGTCTGGGTAGACAGGGAACAACTGGTCTTGGTATTAAAAACTGAGGCATTAAGTGCCTCAGCTTTCTTCTCATCCTTTCTCACTATGCCTCCTCCTGCATCCAATAAAGGCTGGAGATTCTCCTTGGGCCTCCTTTTTTTGCTGATTTTTTTATAGAAACATTTTTAATTGCTTTTTACAGCACAGTCAGATTAAGTTCTACTTGGGCTTTGGCCCACACCAAAACATGACCTATTCTGTGCTCCAGAGTAATGCTACAAAGGGCAAGAATAAAAACCCAAACCACTCCCTCTGCCCTAGCCTGAATGAAAAAGAAAATAATACCAGCCACAATTAACAGAGAAGAAAACTAGAAAGAACTAAGAGCTGTTGAGGACATTTTCCCAGTCTTTTTGGCAGAATACGATCTTTTCCATCCACATCTCTTTTGCTCTGGTGGAGCAGTGGCCCTTGCAGCGCTTTGTTCTCCTTCATTCCAAAGCTGTCTACTGACTCTGACTCCTGAAGGACACAAGAGCCCTACATGTATTGCTGGCAGTGCCCTCCCTTTGTGTGCCTGAATAACCTCGTAGGGCATTTGCTCACTTCCCACCAGCTGACGCAACGTATGAGGCTGGGGTTTGCACTGATTTAGTTGAAGGGGCCTTTGGGACAGATCTTGAGCACTACAGCTGTGAGCAAAAAGAACATAAACTGAAGCATAGGGGATTGAAAGATGAGTGATGGCTGCCAGACCATGGAAAAAATAGTAGCTGATATTGCAGTAGGAATGATGCAGAAGCCTGATTCTCACAAACCTTAACTGTGCAGTATTAATTCAGTATTGTTTGTCCTTTTTGAGACTTTATTCTTCCTTCTTTTGTTGTTTCTTGTACAAATAACTAAATGTTCTTTCTTTCTTTGTGCTAAATAAATTATTCTTTTTACTGAATACATTATTCAGTAAATAATAAATGGAAAAAATGTAAATTCAAAGAAAATAGGAAAGCAATAAGGTATAGAAATGGGGATACCCTCAAACCTAGAAAGAAGAACTGGACTAAAATGCCATTCAGGATAAAGTGAGGAGTGCTTTTTCACAAGGTCTTGCATACTCTAAAGATTTACCTTCAATCTGGAAAAAAAGTGTTAAAGTTTATTATGTAGAAGAATTAAAAAAGAGATCTCTCTCACCACCTCCTTCACTATACAGACAGCAAGGCAGAGAGAAATGTGACAGGAGAACTGATTTGGGCATAGACTCCACGGATAAACCTAATGATTTAAGAGCAAGAGAAAACCACCATTGCTCACAATACCATATTTTGGTGCATTTAGAAGAAATGCATTCAGAAATCTGTCTGGATGGCAGATGCTCTTATTGTTCCATGAAAGAGCCTGGAACAAAAAGCTTGTTTTAGAAACGGGCTAACAAGTTACTAAATTCTGAGTCAGTAACTGGCTGTTCAGGGACAATGTCTTAAGTTGCCTGGTACCATGTTTTATCTGAACTCTAGGGTAGTCTCAACTACTCTAAATTTATCCTGGCCCTGGGTTTTACATCTCAGTATACTCAGGTTCATTTTCTTACAAGCCTAGAGAAATACAAGGCTCTAGAATGTCTGCCATCTTCTAAGAGGAATTGTTTTATGAATTGGCAACCAATATCTCCAAAAATTGAAGAGATGTCAAAAAGAAGAAGATACTACAATCACTTTACTTTTATATAACTCTCTAAACCAAAAATCACATGGAACAAAGCAACATTTACTACTCTTTATCATTATTCATTTACTATTTTATATGTATGATATGCATTGTATTTTATACAAATATAATTTTTTTTTTTTTTTTGTCCCAGGGGATGGGACCAAAGCTACACTGGATTTTTACCCAGCAGCTTCAGTTTTTCAGTGCACTGACTCACTGCATGCAGTGAGCTCACGTGTGTTCTCTGCTGCACAGTCTCCACTGACTTCACAGTATGTGTGAAACACCCCTACACTCTAAGTGAAGGTCTGGCTGATTGCTAACACACAGTAGCTATTTGTCTGGTATCCACATATCTCACTGCAGTCCAGCTGAAAGGGCAGCAGTCCCACAGACAGCCCAGGGAAAACTGCCAATTCCTTCCTCCCCCATCTCAACCCCAACCTGGATGAAGCTTTGTAGTATGACACCTAAGCAATCAACAGGAAGAAAAGGATGAAAAGGATGGTTTCTGTTTATCAGGAAGTCTACAGCTAAGGGGGAACAGATGGATTTTTCTTTTAAACCCTTTCACATGAAGGGGAGTTTTGCCAACAGAGCGTACCATTGCCATAGGAAACACCTGCTAATGAAGGATTTAAAACCAGGGCTTACATGTAAAATTCTTCAGGTCTGGAAGACTCTAAGCCTTAGTCTAACCCCTAGCACAACAGGCCTAAGACCCTAAATCATGATATTATGACAATAACTGATTTATCAAACAAAATATTTAAGCCACAGATGCACAGAGCCGTCACCTACAGGTGAGCCTGTTGTTTGGGGAACTCACTGACTGAGTTTTGGTTTCTAGATGGTAAATTCATGCAAATTACCCTTACTCCCAGTAGATAGCATTATTACAAAACAGGATTTTCAGAAGCACGAGTCCTCATATTTATACATGATTTATACAGCTAGGAATCTAAAATAAACATGATTTTCTTCAAAACTTGAAAATATTTGAGCTATAAATTGTTAGAATTTATAGCTCAATTTATATTGACTACTTCTTTCTTCTTCCACAAAGTTTAAAAATAAAAACTAGCTATTTCTAATCATGACACTGAATTGAGCATTGTTTTTGCAGAATTGTCAGATTGTTAGATTTACACTTTCTAAGCAAAACCCTGTGGTACCCTAAGGTTCAAGGAGTTACAAACTACACACGCTTCCATTCAAGCAGTTGGCCTTTGTTCTTCCTGGACCTTTCCTTTACATTATCTTTCCATTTTCTTGTGTGTCCTCCTGGGTATTAAAAATTATTCTTTACAATGCAACAAATACACTTTTTCCTGCATCTAAATCAGCTTTTCTTTTTTTGATTATTTGTTTTTCTGCTCTGTAGAGAAGAACTATGGAGACTGCAATAATTCCTACAAGAAGCCCAATCTTCAACATGAACTTGGAATACATGAACAGAATAGACATTTTTGTACTTGATGCTTATCAAAGCTCTCTCGGATCAGACAGTATTATCTTCCCCTCCATCATCCGACAGCAGTGTGGCTTACGCTTATGTCACTTACACTATGAAAAAAGCCTGGCTATCACTCTCCAGCTCCATATATTTTCAGAAAAGCAGATATAGTTTTCCCAAAACCTACACACTACTCAGAGACTAAGCTCTATGCTTGTCAGATTATATTAAACAGTAAATATAAACAGAAGGAACTTCAAAAGTATTTGGCCTGTCTGACACTAGTTCATACACACTCAAAATGGAAAAGGTGCTTATAGGGTGCATATGAGGTCAGACTCTAGTTTCTGAATCTCAAGGAGGGCAATACCTGCCTTTTCCATTTGCTGATCTGTCAGAGAGGGTTGGGTACTAGAGGCAGGCTAGGAAACACTGCCATGGCACACACAGTGCTGCACTCAGCCCTGTAAAACCAGGCTCTCCCTTGTCCCCGTGTCAGAAATTCCATCTCCAGTTCTACTAGAGACAATTCTGCAGTAACTTCCAGATTCAATCAGATGAAGACTCTCCAATCAAAAACAAGCAGCTAGGTAGTTTATGGCAGTAGGCTCCAATACCCTTCATAAAACACACAAGAAGATATTACCTGTCTTAAACGTGATCTACTCCACTGTAACACAAGAAGAAAGGGTCAGTTTTCCAGGAATAAAAGATTTTAAACCAGCTTCCATGGCAATTCCAACAGAATAAACTAAGAAAATGGCCCTTACTGTGCATGGTTTCCTTATGGTTCTCCTGAAAGCCTCCAGATACTTTTCCTGGAAGTCTCCATTACAGCCATACAAGACAGAACTACAAGGGGAAGCATGCATAAACATGTACTGTCTTCACACAGAAACAGATCCTCTGGGAATGATTTTTGAAACTAGTCAAGCTTAAAGGGAGGTTTTTGAGTGGGTTGATAAAGTCTCATCAGGCACATGAGAGATTTCAGTAGAGTTTACCTAAATTTTTAAGTTCTTCAGCAATGCCCAGATTTTTGTCCTTGTATCTAGGCTACAGCAATGACAGAACACACAGCTACCTAGAAAGATGGAAAAGATAAGTTACTTGGCTTAGGAAATAAACTTCAGAATGTTTTTGTCTTACATAGAGAGACTTGACTCCCGTGACTTTACTCATCCACATTAGATCCAGCCACCCTGTGGTTCATGCATAGCCAAGAGAAAAAGGCACATGTAGGAATATCTCATTTGTTGTCTATTTACTTTAGACTGAGCCATAGGGAGTCTAGATACAGAGGTTCCTATTTCTTTCAATTAACAAGTAATTTTTTTCATAACCAACTACCTTGGAGGAAGCCAGGGATGTTGCAGATGATTATACATAGTGTGATGCATGCTATTTTAGCTGTCTGGATGGCAACTGAGTATTAGTCAGTTAGCCAGTACTACCAGCTCCTTCACATTTCCCCATTTTCACACAGAAGCAAGCAGAAAACCAGAGTAGTAGGTAGAAGCAATCTGTGTAAAATCTGCACCAAGAAAAGGTACTGGCTAGAATGTGTAGTGCCAGCAAAGCTAAAACATGGAGAAATGTTTCTGCAGGTAGGTTACTCAGACTTGCAGCAGCCATGGTGCTTTTGTCACTTAGGTATTTTTATGTTGTTTGGTTTTTTTAAATGTTCCAAGAAAAAGAATCAATACAGGACTATGATTTTTCTGATCAAATAAAGTATTTTTGTATATAATTGTTAACACTGGACTCTAAGAAACAACATATGAGCATAAAAAGTACTTTACTGGGTCAGGCAAATGGTCCATTCAGTCCTATATTTTGGCTCTAATAAAAGATGGTAGACGAGGATACACACAGAGAGCACATGAGCTGCACAGCTCTGTGTAGCTCTTTCCTCTGATTTTCCACAAGCATTCACTACTGTTGTTTGGGGGATGCAAAATAAGATGGGCCCCCCAAAAAAGTGAGAGGATATTAGCTACATCTGAAATGTCACAGAAAGCCTGCTACATGGGGAAGTTGCCAAGTTAAAAATAGAAACTGCCAATCTGACTACAGCTGTGAGGTGCATTTCACTGACAGACTGGCTTTTATCTCTCTTTTATTTAAAAGGATGAATCCCTTAAAAAATTCCCAACACTGTAAAATGTTGCCTAGTTCAGAACACCAAAACCTGCAGTGCTGACTGTAGAAAGAAATTAAAAGTAACCCAGTGCATTGCAACACATGTACTCATCAGCAGTAGGTCAGCAGAAAGCACTGTGATGAATCTGCTGCTGCTGCTTTTCTGATTTCTGACTGTTGCCATAAAAGAAATAGTTAGGAATCTAAAAAGGTATCTTTAATAGCTTGATGCTCCATTACTAAAGTGGGGCTGGTCTAGCTGGGTTTGACTCTGTTTTCAGGGCATCATATTCCCCTATATAATGTTTAGAGCTGTATATAAACAGTTATGTACCAGTCATCTCTAATATCAGCTGCTCTCCAGTAATAGACAAGGACTTCAAGCCAGCCTCCAAAAATCATCCAGCTGAATGGCCTTAAAATAAACAGACAATACATTACTTGAAACTTCTAGAAGATGAAATATACTAAGGTGGAAAGCAAGTTCACATTTGATTTCTTCCTTCTGTTGTGAAATATGTCTTAAAAGTGAAGAGAGGTGCTTTAAAAAATTGTATTTGTACAGCACTTCATTTTTCAAAATTACACTCATCCAAGGAACCAAGTACACTCATTTAACACCCACGTAACTTATGAATAGATATTTTCTAAGCACCTGTAAATCACTTCACTTGCATACAGTAAATTAACCACACACAAACGTATGGATAAGAAAGGCTTGAAACCCCTTGTGTGCCGCTGGACTTGAGCAGCTGGTCAATTCTCTATCTCAAAAGAAGAAACCAGTCTACTGCAGAAAGGTGTGTTTATTGGTGCATGAGACTCTGCCAGCCCAGCTCTATGAGAAAAAGTAACACACCTGAAGAAGTCTCACCTCCAGGCCGATCTTGCATACACTAATCTCTCAGCTGGTGACAGAGAATACTCTTTCATCAAGTGTGTATTTTTCTTTGATGTACATATCCTGCACTTGTTAATACTAATGAGAGCACTGAGAAACTTTTGAGAGCAAAGGGAAACCAGAGCCCCAGGGGATATGTACTCTTTCCTACTGAAAATGGTGGCTGCCATAGTTTGAGCTGCCTGAACTACAACACGAAACTTCCTCAAAAGGAGATAAGGCATACATGCACTTTCATTGGAACATTGCCATAGTGATGTTTGACTTATATATATTTTAATCAGAGCTTCTGAAAAAGCTTCAAAGAGCCTACAGTGTACAATTTAATTAGCAATTTACTGGAGAGAGACTGGGGTCGCTTTGAAATTCTGCCATCTGATAAGAAACAAGCACATTCAGTCTGAGTTGCCTTCTAAACCAAACACAGACAATGCTACAGACCTTCATTTAAAATGAAATCTTCTAGCCCAGCATTGGGCTTAGAGCACTACTGGACCAATCTGCGAGAAGGAGTCCATCTGCAAATAGGTCAAATACAGGAAAGTCAAGACTGGTTATTCCACTTCTCAATGGAGATTTTTCGTTCTGTAAGGGGATGACGTTTTGAGTTTAGGATCCTAAACCTTGACTTAACAACCAAGAACCTTCTGCTTTTGAGTGAATTCCTTAAATTTAAATGCAAAGGCAGCCTGGACATAAACCCAGCCTAAAATACCATGTCCCAGACAGTCATAGAACAGCCTGCAGTGACAGTTCTGCAGCTTTCTGCGAAGCAATGAACTGCACAGGCCAAACTAGAAGAGATGGAATTGCTGATACAATAGCATTTACTCACACCCCATTTTGAATAAATCAGACTTATACATTTAAAATGGAAGACTTTCAGGCTGCTGTAACTTCCTCACCTTGGATAAAAAGATGAAATAAAATCTTGTCAAGAGTATCTATTAGATTGGCAGTCACTGAGGGAAAAAATATTGATGCAGCAATTTTTAGAGTGAGAACATAAAGGATAGTTTGCTGCTTCTGACACACTCTCTTCTTGAAACTAAACTTTTGTTGTCATTTTTGTCTTAAAATTAGGCAGTACAAAAATATATTCTCTACTCACTTCAAAATTTCCGTTTTATCTGTGGATCAAGACCCATTAATTTCCTAAAACTGCTTGTTTTAAAGGCAAAAGATGTACTCCAGGTAGTATAATAAACTAGAGAGTGCTCCTTGAAAGTGATTTATTGCCTTTACCTGAACATAGAACCATTAGATCTCCATGTTCACAAACTGTTGTGGGCTTGAGAAGAAAAAATTGAAACATTTTACTTTATTCTACGCAACCCCTTTTAATTATATGCATTTAGCACACATCTTCTCATTGCATTCATCATACCATATTTGAGCAGCTTCTCAAATCGCTTGTGATTGCACAAACACGTCTTCTGCAAGAGCCTGAAAGGCGGCTGCTGCTGCTGGCTCCACCTCTCAGCTCTGCAGTTTTTTATGAATGACTAGCAATCACTGACAGTGAATGACTGCCAACTGCCCACTCAACCCTTTCTACTCTTCCCTGCACGTACATACTAGAGAAGCAAACAAGCTCAGTGACTGCAAATGAGCCTTCAGTACACTTTCCAATATACGGCATTCATCTTTCAAAACAGGAACTAAATGTTCTTCCGGATACTTAGAGTATAGAAATTAAATATTAAAAGCTTATGCAACATCCTTTCTCTTTCTTTCTTCCTTTCTTTCTTTTTTTTTTTTTATCAACCAGATAACTTTTTAGGCATTTAATCAAAGTGAAATTGTTTTTTTCTGAACGCTTCACTGCTTCAGCAACAAACAGGAAAACTGGAATTAAAGAGCCCTCACCTACTTCCAGCAAACTGAGATTTTATCTGGAGCCAAAACACAAAAATCTTTCAGTTCTTTTCAAATATTATTTAGTAGGGTTTCAACATAAAAGATACCTTCTATCCAGAAGCAGTTACTTCTAAACAAAAAATGTCTTCATTTATTGGATACATGAAAACAATCAGTACTATTTTGCTGGTTTATTACAATGAGAATGGCCTATAACGAATGTTAAATGTCACAGCTACCATCACTACCTGATAAATCTAAATTTGTTACTGTAAGCAGAGGGTAAAAACCAACACAGGAAAAACATTTTTATTACAGATTAGTTACCAAGGCCAAATATAAATCAAGAAGTTGCTTGCTGCATGCTCTGAAAAGACTCTGTGATAACCGAAAATAAAATACAAAGCAAGGTATGCTCTAGTGCATACTGCTTAAGTTGCCCTTTCAGTCCTTGCAACCCTGCAGCCCAGTATTGCCACTGCCAGCAACAAGCCACAGGCTTTGCACTGAATTTTCAAGGCTTCAGGACCAAGGCTTGTCAGGCCTGCTTTGTCTGAACTTCCCTTGGCCTGTCTTCTGCTAGGTTTCACCTAGTTCAGCTATAACAGCAAATAACAGAGCTCTGTATCTTCTGTTATCTAGAAGGGAAAATGGGCCATATTTGGAACATGAGAGGTAGAGTGAGCATGAGCAGGCTGCAATTAGCACACTCAGAAATAAGAAAGTGACACAGGTACAGAAGTGCCTTCACCAGGCATTATTCAATCAGGACAAATATAAAGGATCTAGAATAGAAACACAGAAAGAGTTGTCAGAAGATGAAGTGTTCAATGTCCTAATGTCTAGAAATTATCAAAATATACTAGAAGATGTAATTTAACACACTGGAAACTTATACACCATGTTTCAGCATAATTATTGCTAAATAATGATCATGAATCACAAGTAAAGGCTGGGGGACGAGGGGAGAGACTTGGGACCTAAAGAGATCTTGTCAGTATGTTTAAAATATCAGCAAATATAAGTAATTTAATGCATTAATAAGTATTTTTAATGTAAATGTGTTGATAACCAGACAACAGTAGAGGGTTGCAAATCCCATTCTCCATACACTTTCTTTAATTCAGCTGGGCTCAATGAAGCTCCTACTCATGCTCTGCTCACCTGAGCATGAAGAAAATAATGTTAGTAATGTATGTAGTGACAGAAGTATTGCAAAATCTTTATCTTCATGTCAAGGGCTTAACTTCAACTGTGACCCATGAAATCACCACAAAATCTATCAAAAAGGTTTTAGTGAACTCCTCCTTAGGTGCTGTGCCCTAAAACAAACTGTTTTCTCTTCTCCAATTCCCAGCAAATACTGATAAACACAGGACATGTAAAGTGGTATGAAAGGAAGGACAGAGCTAATATTTCCTTTGTGTTCTGAGGAACAGTATTAAAACAATCCCTTAGCAGCAATTTCTTTTGCTGTGGTTTGGGGTTTCTGGTGTTTTGCGGGGGGTTTTAAGCCTTTTTGCAAAACAAATAAAAATACATAATTGTCTCCTACTTAAGGAAGATCAAATGGCTACAAAGGAATAGCAGTTTAGGAGGCCTGATGATAAGCACATTCTTACCCAATTAGTTTGTTTTCCATCTCTAGCCAGTCTTGCGATGATCAGCTCTATTTTTCGTCATGCTTACATACATCATTACACTACCACAAGATACCACAAAACTGCTATCAGGAAAGTGGAAGGTGACACAGCCTTTGAAATTCTCTAACCCTGTTAGAAGCTTGATGCCTTTCCCACCCCTCCACACTGATGTCCGTCTGTAAACAAAGCATGTCCTCTCCTTGAAGTTTGCCACACACAGTTTATGAGATCACTTTGCACTGGCTGGTGCCTAGGCCAGGTGCTGAAGGGAGATGATCAGCCATTAAGACTTCAGTAGCCAAGTAGATTTTTGCTTCTGTCACAAAAACCCCCAACATTTCCCACAAAGAACAGCATTACTCAGTTTGCAGTTCTCATGGTTATCCTCCAGCTTGAGGCACGTCTGATGATCCCCACAGCAGTTTCACTCACTACCCCACAGAAAGGAGCAAACTAAATCACTGCAAAAAGGCCAGAACTGCTATCTAAAATAGTTAACATGCCTCCAAATTTGTTTTGTTTTGTATTTGCTCCCCCGGGAACGTTTCATTTTCAGTACAGTCAACATGATTGCTTAACACATTCACACTAGTGCTATTCATAGCAAGCAAATCTCAGTAATTCCACTTTTTCTTTTGATCTATTTTTGCAGGTGCTCTGATGCTGACATGATTAGGTTGAGAGCATACTTCATTGTCTGAAAGTAATTCAGAGGCAAGACCAAAAAACCTTTATCACTGCAAGATCTGAAATACCATCAGTATTACGGACATAATTAAGAACTGTTTTCTAAACTATTTAAGATTCTTATGACAGATTACGACTAAACAGAACTAACCATTCTTTCACATCCAATTCAAACAACTTTTGTTATATGATCATGGAAAAAGCCAAAATGTTAGGCATCCTAACATATTCAGGAAGACAGTTGTTAACATAGCACAAAATCAGCTCTTCAATTATTCTTGATTACATCTATGCTGCCCAGTTGGAAATTTCTGAGAGATGCATTTAGACTACAGTAGGGGACATTTATTGTATGAATTATTTGCAAACTGTCAAATACCAGCATGATGTTTACCTAGAATACATGCATCACCCTTACAGTCTTCACTTTAATAGACATGCAATAATTCAGGTATTTGAAGAGTCGTCTCCAAATGGAACAGCTACATTGATATTTTGAAAGCTGGTTTTTTCCACCTTTCACACTCTATTCACTACATAAATGATGTAAATGGAAGTCATTTATTAAATCTTTGAAAGAGATACATTCAACATGAATCCCGGCAAGGGATGTGTGCATGAACATGGTGACAACATTTCAGACCTTGCTCGTTCTGGGCTAAAATAAGATCTGTGAAGAACTGGGGAGGCAAAGAAAAGCTGATAAAGTGGCATTTTAATTTTTTTTCCTTCGTGGAAATCTGAGCATTCCTTATTAAAAAAACTTATACATTACTTGTCAAAAGTGAACCACTTTTTGTGGCCTCTGTGAAGACATATTCCATATATGGTCTCCACAGAACTCATTCAGTACATAATTTATACTTGCATACTCCTACACACACAGGATCATGGGATATTTGAGGTTGGAAGGGATCTCTGGAGAAGATCTAGTCCAACCAACTGCTCACAGCTGGGTCAGTTCTGACGTCATATCAGGTTGCTCAGTCAGCCTTGAAACCTCAAAGGATGGGACTACATAATCTCTCTGGACAACTGCTCACTGCTTGATCACCCTTATGATGAGAAAGCTTTTCCTTATATTCACTCTGAGTCTCTCATTTCAGTTTATGCCAAGTATCTCTCATCCTCCAACAAACACAATGCTTCGAAAAGCCTGGCTCCATCTTCTGAATGAACTCCTTGGAACCGGAATTTAATTAACAGGTTCCCCCTAAGGCTATCTTTTCTCCAGGCTGTGCAAGTCCAAGTTCCTTGGCCTCTCTCAGGGCAAGTACTCCAGATTAATCCCTGACCATGCTGGATGCCTCTGCTGAACTCACTCCACGTCATCAATACCTTTCCTGTATTGTGGGGTCCAAAATTATATGTATTGTATCAGGGAAGATGGAAAAGGAAAAGATCCAAAAGATGCAAAATTCTGGATGATGCGTAATGAGTGCTAGAGGATAATACCTCCTCTTGATCTCCCAACTGCTGGGTGCTGTTGGCCTTCTTTGCTACCAAGGTACCCTGCTGGCTTATATTGAGCTTGCCATCTGCTAGGATGCCAAAGTATTCTGCTGAATTGCCACCAGTCAGTCAGCCAGTCAGTTCCCAGCCCACACTGCTACTTGTTTCCCAGATGCAGGAATTTGCACTTGCCCTACTGAATTTCATAGGGTTCCTGTCAACTCCGCTCCTCTTGCTCATAGGGGTACTATAGATGAAAACCCTGTCCTATCTACTGCCCCCTCCCAGTATGGCATCATCTGCAAACTTAACCAAAATGCATTCTGTTGCCTTTTTCAGGTCACTGAAAAAGACATTAAATGGTAGAGACCCCTGTGGCACTCCACTTGCCACTGGTATCTGGGCAGAGTATGAACCATTAACTGCAACACTGAGCCTAAATATCCAACCAGGTTTCTACCCATCTTGTTCCTAGCCCATCCAGACACTAAGGCCCTAATTTGTACATGAGAATATTGTGGGAGACTGTATAGAACTTTCTGTTAAAGCCAAGGTCAATGACACACTACTTTCTCATCCACAAAGACAGTTTCATCATAGCAAGGCAGTTTAGTTGGTCAGGTGTGATTTACCCTTAAGAAATCCATGCTGTTTCAATCATCAATTTGCCCAGAAACATATTCCGAAAGGACTCGCTCCATGACTTTCCCAGGGACCGAAGTAAGGCTGACTGGCTTGTAGTTCTTCAAGTTAAAATTCTGGGATTTTTTGAAGATGGGCACATTTGCATTTATCTACTCAACAGAAAATTTGTCTGACCTCCCTTTTCAAGATAAGACAGCAACCTTGTAAGGACAACTTTTGACAGAAGTCATAAGCCTCCAGTGTTCCTCAACACAGTGTTCCTTCAATTATATCACAACTGCCCAAAGACTCTGGCTGCCCCATTTTGCACAGTCAGGACATTCAGGTTGTCATCTCTGCAGGGTTTCTGTGAAGATACCCTCAGTCCCTTTTCCATCTTTCCCGATATCATACACATAGTCTGCTCCTCTCCTCCTACATCTCTGTAACTTGGCCACAGCTTCCCATCTAGCACACTTCCACCTCCAGCTGCCTCAGCCTCAGTGAGACTGCTGTCCCAGAGGCTAACATGAGATGGGTCCTTCCACAGGGGCTCTCCTGCCGTTGCACTGCTTCCCTGGGCAGTCCCAACCCATCAAGTAGGTGGGCTGCAAAAACCTTCTCTTTCACATATGATGTTTCCTTCTACACCCACAAAACAGCCTGAAAATCAATCCAGCTAACCAGAGCATTCAGATGAACTTGTGAGTTGTTTTTCAGCATTCTGTTAAACTGAAAACTTCAGTACAATCAGAAAATTAAGTAGCTTTCTAACCACTGCAACCTTCCTGGAATATGTGGATGGGAATCCAAAGTGATTTTTGGCCACATGCTGCGTGAGAAAGAACTCCTTCACAGCAATGGCAGCCACAGAGGAACTGGGGCTCACAGGTAACACATTTCATGTGGCACAGGTTTTTTTAAGCTAGCTGAAAAGACTCCTCATATGAGAGATTTTATGAACATTACAAGGCTTCTCTTTAATTTTTTCAGTGATATTTCAAATTAGAATCCAAATCAGACTGCAATATGTTGAAGAGCAAGAAACCAGTGCAATCATTCTCTCCAGTTCCCTTTAGTTTATGGATACTCATTTCTTTGTTTTTGTCAGATTAGAATGGACCTCCAAGTGCAGAATCAGTATTGAAGGTCTGAGACAAGAAATAGGACCACCATGAAATGAAATAGCATTAACTAGGACCAGACATTAACTTCTGACAACATATAACCATGGACAGGTATGATGCTGGGTGAGGAAAAAAGCAGAGGATAACTTGCTTTCATGAATGTTTTCAAGAAGGACATTTAGGTCCAAAATTCACGTAAACAGAATCATAGAATGGTTTGGTTTTGAAGGGACATAAAAGATCATCTAGTTCCAACACCCCTGCCATGGACAGGGACACCTTCCATTAAAACCAGGTTGCTCAAGGCCCCATCCAGCCTGGCCTCAAACACCTCCTTGAATCGGCCATCCACAACGTCTCCGGGCAATTTGTGCCAGTGCCTCACCATCCCCACAATAAAAAACTTACTCCTAATATCTAATCTAAACCTACAGTCTTTCATTTTAAAGCCGTTACCCGTAGTCCTATACTCTACCTATATACTCTTGTCAAAAAGTCCCTCTCCAGCTTTCTTGTAGGCCCCCTTCAGGTATTGGAAGGCTGTTATAATGTCTCTCCAGAGCCTTTTCTTCTCCAGGCTGAACAACTCCAACTCTCTCAGCCTGCCTTCATGGGAGAGGTGGTCTAGCCCTCTGGTCTTCTTGGCCCTCCTCTGGACTCACTCCAATAGGTCCACATCGTTCTTATTTGGGGTCCCAGAGCTGGATGCAGTGTTCCAGCTGGAATCTCCCCAGAGTGGAGCAGAAGGGCAGAATCACCTTCCTTGTCCTGTTTCTTTTGACACAGCCCAGGATGTGTTTGGTCTTTCTGGGCTGCAAGCGCACATGGCTGGGTCATGTTGAGTTTCTCATTCAACAACACCCCTCAAATCCTTTTCCTCAAGGCTGCTCTCAATCTACTCACCACCCAGCCCATACGTGCACGCGCAATTGCCTCAACACATCTGCAGAAGCTTGCACCCGGCCTTCTAGAGCTTCACAAGGTTTCCACAGGCCCACCTGTCAAGATCCTTCTGGATGGCACCCCTTCCCTCCACCATGTTGACCCCACTGCACAGCTTGGTGTCATTGGCAAACTTGCTGAGGGTGCACTCAATCCCACTGTCCATGTCGCCAAATAGATGTTAAACAGCACTGGACACAACACCAGTCCCTGAGGAGCATCACCGGTCACTGTCTCCACCTGGACACTGAGTCATTGACTACAACTATCTGAGTGTGTCCATCCAGCCAAATCCTTATTCACCAAGTGATCCATTAGTCAAATTCACGTTCCTCAGTTTAGAGACAAGGATGTTGTGTGGCTACAGACACACAGTAATACCAGGGTACAAGTACTATAAAATGTTCCATATAAGCATGGGTATAAATGTTTCATGAGCTCCAGCAGAGCCTAAAGAACATATTACGAATTGGGTGGAAGAGAAAATGATGCTCAAGGAAGGGGAAAGTGGGTCTTCAGCACTCAGGTCCTTAATCACCCAGCATGTGGGAAAAAAAATTCTAAACAATTCCTCATCGTACTCTCCTGACTAAATAACTGGAAGCAAGAGAGGAGGAAAACATGAAGACTCACCCCTAACTATTCCTTACAACTGGCTTTATGCAAAGTCAGCAGCAGCAGTATTGTAGATATGCAACTGAATCCAACTCTAAAAAGAAGATAATTAATTAGAAATGGAGCTTATGTAGAGACCTCCTGCAGAATGAAGGGTATTATTTGGTAGCTTTGTAGCCTGCCAGATGTCCTAGTGCCTTGCCCAAGTGCCAATCCAACACTTATTCCCAGGCCAAGAGATTTCCCAAGAAATACCATACTCTGATGGCTCTTTAGGTTGCTTTCAGTGATCACTGAAGCCTCTGCGGGCAGTTGTCTCATTCCCAGATTGCCAGTTTCTCTCCCGTAGTTTACTAGCACATATTGTTCACTTCACTGAGGCTGTATTTTGCCGTTTAAAAATTTAATTCAAGCTAGTTGACTTCTCCTAAAATTTTATTTCTCTCTAGTGAAACCTGCCACACAATACTAGACCACATAAGCTTTACAACAAAGGTCAACACCATCCTGACCTGCATGAGGTGGGGGCACTGCCAGCAGGTCAAGGGAGGTGATCCTGCCCCTCTACTGAGCCCAGCTGAGGCCATACCTGGAGTACTGTGTCCAGTTCTGGGCTTCCTAGCAGAAGAGAGACAGGGACCTACTGGAGCAGGATCTGCAACGGATCACAAAGACAAGTGAGGGTCGTACAAGGGGAGGCTGAGAGAGCTGGGACTGTTCATCCTGGAGAACAGAGGGTCAGGGGCATCCCACCAATGCGTATAAGTAAGTTCTGGGACAGTACAAAGAAGATGGAGCCGGGCTCTTCCCTGTGGGAGCCAGTGAATGGACAAGGGCCAAATGTCTCAAACTGAAATACAGGAAACTCCTTTTAAACATAAGAAAAAGCTTGCTTTTTTTTAAATCAAGAGACTGACTGAACATAGGTGTCCTACAGAGGTTGTGGAGTATCCATGCTTGGAGATACTAAAAATCTGACTGAATATGGCCCTGATGAATCTGCTTCAACTGACCCTGCTTAGCATAGGAGCTGGTCTAGACAATCTCCAGAGCTCCCTTCCAGTCTCAACTCTTCTGTGAGTCTGTGTGCACTGGGGTGCCTTGTAGGTATGTGTTCTACAATACCTTGCACCACACTAAGATTTTTCTCTCTATTCTTAATGTATATTTATTAGCACTATTTCTCACAGAATCAGGTTAGAACTACAGCATTATAATACAGTAAGTTCAAAATTGTTCATTCAGGAATATTGTTTCAGAAGCTGAACATGGCTGTATCTTCTGATAGTGCAGAAAGTTCATGTTTCACTAGTATTTCTTCAGTGATCATGCCTCTATTGTTTATATTTATGAAAACATAACCAGGAAGCCCCAGAAGAGCAGCACCAAAGTTTCCCGCTCAATCGGCAACGTAATTACTCTAACGCTCATTACAGTCTCTAAGTTCCTGTGGGGAAAGGAGGGGAAAGGGCTCAAATCCCTCATTACCAGCTAATTGTACACTTACATCAGTTCGACATCCAGAAGCCTGGTGTATTCCAGGGGAATAGGTCAGGAGACTAGCTTGCTGCTACAGTTAATAAAAGTGTATCTTGCCCCCAAACCACAGACTGTCACATGCATTATTTTCTGGTAAGCGGTGGAATAAATGGTCTGTGCTTTCTGGGCTGCCACAGAATCCGGAGAAAGCAGAGAACAGTTCAAAAGGCCAATAGCATCTGAGCTGAGCTGGTCTGTATCCAGAGCATAGGTTACAGTAGCAGCTGCTAACCTGCATTAATTCAAACTTTTGCTTATAGTACCTGAAAATTCAATCAAGAAGGGCGGTAAAAGCACTGTCATTTTAAAGACAAAAGAGCTATGTATTTTTAGCACCTAAATTATGGCAACATCCAAACTCACTCCACAGGTTGAACACCCTCTCCTCCACATGCAGTGAGCGCTCAATAGTGTCTCTAGTTAAATGAGGTCTAAGTGTGTCTGAGAACGGTTAATAAATCCTGACTTCTACACAGTTGACAACCAGGTTTTATGGGTATCAAAAATACTAGTGCCTTCCTTGCCATTGACATCAACTTCATCCATTGGTAAAAGAAGGTGGAAAAAACATATAATTTATGGTTTTCAGTAAATATTGTTTTGACTAATTGTCAAAGGTAGAACCAACTTAGTTTTTGAAAGGTCTTTGACAAATATAAAAGACTAACAACTTCCTTTTAATAAAATCCAAATTTAGCTTTAATAATTAGAATTTTTATAGAAAGGAAATTGTCTTTCAAAGCGAAGATTGGCACTAGTTCATGTTGTCAGATTTGACAGCATGAAATCACAGAACAAATGATGAATTCTGCAGCTGCTAAATACTGTCAAATACACTTTACAAGTTTTATTCTTAAAAATTCATTATTAGGAAGCTCTGTTTTAGCAAGGAACTGCCTCTCTTCCCAATGTACCACTAGGGCAAAAATAGTTCTAAAACATTCTTCATTGTTGTTGAGATGACTTGCGGTACTTTAGACTTTTTTTTTAAAGCCTTGATCTGCACACAGCATTGTACCAGAGCCCTACAGAGTTGGCAACAATTCAGCTGTAACAGTTTAGGAGCAAGTTCCTACAGTTGTTTTCCATGAGCGACCGTACAACCACATGCACCAACAGCCAAGGCACTACTTAACCCAGCTGACTTTGTAGGGAAGTAGGTGACAGCAAACCCAGCCCACTAAGGCAGCTCAGCAGCTGACTGTGACCTTCTGCTGGCAGGGAACAGCTACTGAGGAGTAATGTTTTAAACCACTTCAGCTACATGTATTGGATTTCATTTTTCTAGGTAGAAAGGAAAAATATAAACTTGGGTAACAGATATTGTGTGTGTGGACTCACATCAGCATTAGCCTGATGTAGGTTACATTGCTGTACCTGTGTGGTTGGACACACAAGGTAGCACATCTTTTCAAAAATGTAAATACAATCCCAAATATTTTAATATGTAAATCAGGCAAAAATCCTTTGAATAATTATACTGCAAATAAATTATATTTATATTAGAACAGAAAAAAGTGCTATATGAATTTTTTAAAAATTGGTTTTTCTTCATTGTTAAAGAGAACTCAAAATCAATGTGATGATAAAAATAAAATTGGTTTGAGAAAAGCATATGCTAACAATATTCCTTATTGAACTATTTTTCTTCTGCGTGTTCCATCTGATTTGTTGAAAACCGTTCACAACTGAATGTTTCAAAAGTCAAAAATGTAACTGCATTCAAGCCAACTGTGGTGCACTTGAGTGGTATCCTTGCCATTTTTAATAACAGCACATGTCAGCTGGACACAAATGAGTCCTGTTTCTCACAGTCATTCTGCTCAAGACTGTCTCAGGTAGTTCACTTCCCTTGACTAGGGCTGCAGACACAACACACATTTTGCAGAGCACATTTCAGCAGTTTGCTTCGGCACCTACTAACTATATTCATTTCTGCCTCCAGACATCATTGTGGATCATATGACCGCTCCTCAATGAAAAAACCATTTTAAAACTCCCTCAATGAAAAAACATCAGTGCTGCTTTGCATCAGTAAATGCTGGGAGTGACTGCAATCACCCAGCTCCTCTACTCCCAAGCTCTAGCAAGATTCTCACAGTAAACATCTGTCCCTGTATGTCTGGGCAAGGCAACAGAGTTTGGTGTCCGGAAAAACACTTGGACAGGGCATCCTTAGGCCCTGTGACACTATGGTCATAGCAACAGAGAAGGTAAAACACTATTTCTATATGGCCTAGATATGGAGAATTCATTTGTGACATTAACACAGAAGGAACAATGTTCTTGTGGACATCAAAAAAAAGTGGAAAAACAAAAAAAGTAGAACTGTTTAAATTAAAAGCTCAATCTCTGTGATTTCAACAGAATTCATATATGGCAAATGGAAGAAATCTAACCATGGTCAGAAAGATCAAATCACATAATCAAAGAAGGTTTCTTGGTCTCTGTCAGATAAGAAGCCGAACATGAACACTGATTCAGCTCCAAAAGAACATATATTTTTATTTTATCATTAATAGAAAAATCTTCTTTGTTGGAAAGCACTTGTGTATCATTATCACTATGTTTTATTTAGTTTTATGTGGATGAATATATCTGTTGCTTTTATAAAATCATATTTTCCTGTGAAGAATGAGCAAGTCTATTTTCTATTTATGATAGTTTGCTTCCTGACCTCTGCAAATTGGAAATGTGGATTATTTTTTACTACTTTAAGTCAACTAATTTCCAGCACAATTAAAGCTACATTTGGTATACACTGTCTATACACTTTTTTCTTGTATTTCCTTAAGTTGCTGCATCTATTCATACAATATTTCTAATGCTATCTCATATTAATGCCTATTGACTAAAATTAAATGGAAGCTCTACAGTACTTTTTAGGAACTCCAAAACACTCTAGATACTGGAGAAAACACTTGAGCACTTACACAGAACTTCATCATTTGGCCTCACAAAGGGTGTCCTGGGTAACCAAAAATTGTGTATTGTATTCCATATCGTTCCATAACTTGTTTCTTCTTGTTCCTGGGGAGTGCATGGGAATTAGCACCTTTATATCTAGTGATTATTACTGTTATATTGCATGTTGCTGTTTTGGGTTTTGGTAAACTGTTATTTTTTCACTTATATCTTCTCACATTTGTTTCTCCATATTTGTGAAAAGGGAGTGGTTAAAACTAAAGGGGAGATAGCTTGTTTCCCAGGCTCCACCCTGCAAATTTTCTTAAATCAAGACAAAGGGTTTTGCAAGAATTCAATGCCCTGTCTGCATTACCCTTCCTGGGAACTAGAGCTGTAGCAAGAGGAAAAAATATTTTCAAGGTCACCCAGTAAGATACTGGAGGATCTTATAAGTTCCTAGTCCCAGACATGTTGGTTTAAGAGATGGGTTACCTTGAGCATTTATTGACAGTTCATGTCTCTTTTCCTTATAACATCACATCCAACTCCAGGCAGTTTTTGCCAGCTCTGTATCCACAGTCCTGACTGCAAATGCGAATGATCCCCATAGGGTTATTTTTATGTTTTCCCTAGGTGTTCAGCAACACAGATTTTGGAGCAAGATATCCCCCTGTGCTGTAACTCTCTGATGCACAGGACAGGCATCCAGGAACTGCTTCCAGCTTCCCGATCCTGAGAAAGAGTACTTAGCTGTGACACACAGTTACTGGCAGGCAGCTGCATGTCACCTCACTGACACACGAAGTGAGATTCAACTTGCCTATCTTCAAACACCTACCAAAAAAATGGTATCACTAGCTGAGTTACTCACTCTAGGTTCCTTTTGTAGTCAGCATAGAGAAACGTGGATCTTAGGCTGAGATTAATCTACCCTAGCAAGTACCCCTTCCTCTCCAATGGCTAGGAGAATTTTGGACTATAAATCTGTATGGAGGTTTCAGGTACAGGCATGCACTTATATTTGTTAAGTTGAACCCCACTGATGATTTCTAAGTGAGCACATACTACCACAGGTTTGGATTTGGATGTGGCACAGACAACACACCAAGAACATCTGGGGCTAGATTTTCTTGTTTTATGGTGTCTGAACAGCCAGAGGACTGCTGTATACACTCTGGAGATCTTGATCTTTAAATTACATATGTAACAGTGATCAGCTAACTCCTCTCAGCTCCATAAGGTTTAAGCAAGAGAACAGCACTGCAGCAGCCTGGAAAAGACACTCTCCCTTTGACACCTCATATCAAAGATCAAGTTTCAAATGTGTCACTCAGGTGTTCAGCCCACAGTCACGAATTTACCCTCCTATCAATCTGGCTGGGAATTCCACATCCCTGGATTAAATAAGCTTTTAGACAGAAAGTTTTAGACTTTCCTTTCAACAATGTGAGAAGAAGCCTGAACAACAAATGGCTCCCAGGCTGACCATCAGGGGTTCTGTGAATTCAAATAGGAGAAAGACAGAAAACCCAAACTCTCATGTAAGTGGTTATTCACTACTATGGTAAATTCTCAATGGTTTCCTCATTTCCTACACTCTAAATTGAACCAAATCTGCATTATTCCAAATCATAATTTTCTGTATTGGGGCAGTGAAGACACATATTCATGACATCTCCCTAGTCACAGGGATCATGGAGTGCCCACCCTGAACTGAGGTGAGGAAAAAGGTGCCTAGTAACAGGAGACCCCAGCAGAGCAGGCAGGAACTGAAAGCCCATCAGTTAGAAAGCTGAAGACAGTGTGGACACAGCACTGGCACGCTGGGGGAAGGGAGCACCTTTCCCACCTTCCATCAGGGACTGTAAAGGCCACAGTCCCATGCCATGCTCAAGGAACACACACATCTGTAAGAGAGGGGAGGAGAAGTATGACCCTATTTTCTTCCCTGCATACCTGGTCCTAATCCTCTCAACACACACACTGAGTCCTCTTTGACCTCTGCCACTCCTGTTCCTGTGAGACAGAAGTACAAGTTGTCTTTATCTTCAGCACCCTATTTTTAAAATCAGTACTGCTTTCTGCTGTTTTCAGGTCAAGCCAAGCTGCCCACGAGTCTGTTGATGCTCCATATGCTGCATGAGGAAGAAGGGCAAGTGAACACTAGCAGAGATCAATCATGAGGAGTTGGTATTTCAATGCCACCGTGTGTGACTGAGGGTGGAAGTCATTCCCAGTCAGCGTTTCCCTAGAGGAAAGTTTCTTCTTTTACAGATCTTTACACATAAATCCTTAGTGAATATATTACATACTAAACGTGAATGCTCATCGTTGGAGGACTGGGCCATGTTTTCCACATACAAAATACACAACTCCATTCAGCGAAAATGGTAACTACATAGCACACTCGAGTCCACCTACATTTTATTCTCCACGTGTATGTGGCATGAAGAAGGGGATATATGGATCCCTAACATTGTGAAGAGAAGTCACTAGCTGGTTAGATCTGAAAAGGAAAAGGCTGTTTTTTCAGTTGGCTGAAATTGAAATCTCATGAGAACAGCTGCTGTCATTTGAGTTCAGGCCAAGATGGCAACATTTGAGAAAAACAACTGATCTTGTGAATTTCCCACCACTTGGAACTGAAATTTAGAGATGCCAGCATCAGATATTTTTAAGTACAGAGCTGAAGTTCAGGCAGGAAACTGAACGTACTGAAGCAGCTATCCAGTCATCACCTGTGTCATCCTCTCACCCACACCTCATCTCTGGGGTCTTTAAAAGTCCAGGAGCACCAGAAAGCTCCATGGTTGGAAATGGTGGTCAACAACCACCACTGATTGTTGGCCACCATTTTCAACCATGGAGCCTTCTGGAGGTTGCAAGGAACCTCACACTTCAAAAGGAAAACCCCTCTTGGCAGGAGCTAACTTTCTCCTAGATCAGCTGAAATAAGGACTTTAAGTTTCACAAAGCACATACACTATCATTGCCTTCTGCTTCAAGCACACATCTTCAGGTCTGCCTTTTCTAATTCAGGCACACAGAAATACAACTAAAATGATCTCTACTAAAATAAATTATTATCCTACATACCCAGCTTTCTAAGGCTGACAATGAAGCACACACGACAGATGTTAATCGTGCCACTTAACACATGACTGAGTGGATGCTGTGGAAATGTGGGTGGTTTAAAACTGGATATAATATCTACCTACAGCTGCAGAAGTAACTGAACTCTGCCGCTGTTATTATTTAGGTGCACTTATTCATATCACAGAAAGATCCTTTTAAAAGGGCCTCATACCTAAAAAGTATTAACCAAGCACTCAAATCACTACTGAAGAATCATAAGACAAGTTTTAAGAGCTAGTACTTTGTAATGCAAAAAAACAAAGATTGTATTTGACACACCTGAAGAATTCTCTATACAGGCTTGAATGTATTCCTCTCTTTTTGCTCATTGCAAACTCTTACCAAAATATCAAAACTCTCTTTTAAAACCTTTTGTTATTGAAAATTATTCACATTGAAAGATCTGCAAGTAATTTTCACTTCAAACAAAGCTTTCAAAATACTAATTATCTTAAATTTGAGTTATGTGAATGATTAGAATGCACGATATACTTCTGTTCCCTCGCTGAATGAATGTAAATCTGTAAGGCAGGGCTGCAGTGCAAACAATTGTGATAAATTCACATTAAATATCTGCATCAAACATTTGTAGATATTTCTTTAAACATGCAGTCTGCTAAATGAATCCTGTAAGTAAAGGTGCATGGAAAGCAAAAATAAAATGTTTATAAATACAGTGAAAATTTAATTTGATTTTAAATGGCAATGAAAATGTGTTGAAAATGTTTCTCTCTTTTTCTAGTTCTCAGGCCACTCAGCAGATATTCAGTGAAGAAGTGCATTTGAAATACGAAAGAATGTAACTTCTTCAGTATTCCAAGTGGAGAACTGCAAAAATGTTATGAACTACATAGACATTCCTTCACCTGTAAATGCTACCCTACACTCTGTACCTACAGATGCCAATACTGACTTTAAAAGAATAGGTATCCTAAAAGCCAAAAGCAGCCATAAAATTCTGTACCTGGAATACAGGAAGCATTCTGTGGGCAATACTGTCTCCACATTAAAATTTAAGCGATTTAAATGAAGATTTCAAGTTTTTTCTTAGTTATATTTTGTGACATTTGCGAAAAATGTCAGAAGACCGTGATTTGACCCCAACCAGTCAAGATATTCAGCTTTACATCCTATGGAATAGATGGCAATAGCAGAGTAAAACTAAATTTTCAATTTCAAATTATATTATAGCATAAAAACTTACTTCAGAACTGTCACACTGTGTCTGAAACCTAATAATTTCAGACACAGTGGTAGGTAAAAACCTTATTTCCTTTCATTAGAGTTAAGGCATTAATATTTCTGTGATAACTACAGTACATCAAAACTGAGTGCATTAATCTGATCAGTCTCCTGACGAGCTTTTAACTTTTCAATTGCTTTCTTTTAAAAATGGCCAATGTAAATTGCATTATAACAATCTATGTGTATTTTGCTTTTGTTGTCTCTATCACTGAATTCACTATAACAATAGAATAACTAGGTTTAAAGTGTTATTATATGAAAGTATTATCAAAATCACTACCAATTAATGAGATTAATTAGGCATGAACAATTGCACTGAAATATTTCCTCATAAAGGACTAGTTTTAGTAAAAAGCTATGGTATTTGACACCATGATTGGTTTAGTGGTTTTTTTGCATTTGTTGACCAAATGCCAAGTGACTTTCTTTAAGGAATTTTACACACAGTTCTGCAGTGTGCACTTTTATGATTAACAGTCTCTGTTTCAGACAAAGTATTCTCAATTAAGAGGTGAAAATTAAGAGACTAAGTGTATGAAGTTTGAGGAAGGCTCTTTCTGCAATATATGTGATCAAAGTCTAACTGAAATCAGCTGAAGCTTGGTCTGCATGGCAAGCAGGAAAGTCATGTAACACGCTTGAGGTATAAATACTCTTTTGCTCAATTTAACACAATTGCAGGTGTGGAGAAAAAATGGAGAAAAATCTACAGAAAGCGGTAAAAAATTGTTTCTAGACTGATTAGAAATATGCAAGTAATTTACATGGTTTGGTTCAATGACCTGTGTGATAACCCATCAATAGTAACTGCACTCATAGTGAATTATAGTCACAATCTTTTAATATAACTCAATGTTCTGTAGAAACAGATTCTGTGAATGAACACATCAAAGTGCTTTAAAAATATTATTTAGCAATAATTTTAAATTCAATTTTATTAATTACCACATAAACTAAGTTCATACTCCCCTTCTTCTCCTGAGGGTACTACATATTACCCCCCTGAGCAAGCTTAAACTCATAGACTATCATCTTACAGAGTCTCTAAAGAATCATGATTTCCTAACTTTTATCAAATATGCAGCCAGGAAAATATTTGTCAATCCAATTATGTATTTTTATTGTTGCTAACAAAGTCAGTATGTTTACTTTTTTAGGGGGCTTGTTTTCTATTTTAATTGGGCTGAAATAAGGAGGGAGCAAAGCAAGGAGTTTCACTGAAGACCTAAGTTCCTATATTTTAACACATACTTACAATACATGTTTCTAAGTAACCTGGTAGCCACAGGGTTTTTTATGCATTATTTACAAGTCAAAAGCATGCTGTCTCTGCACAGCAGGTTAAAACAAAGACTAAAATTTCACTGCAGTCACTGGCTTCTAACACTTGCCAAGCATGAGTCAGTGCACAGAAACTGGCCCTTATCAACCACTTCAATAGTTGTTACCATCAGGAAATTCAAAGCCCTTCAGATTCTTGAATTTTCAGACAGTTTGTTCAAGGCTTTGGACCCACACCCAGAACAACATCACAACCATGAAGCTCACCAGAGGCACTTTGCTTATGCCTCTTGCAAAGCAAGGAAGGCCTCAGGATCATGGAATCATGTGGTTTGGAAAAGACCTCCAAGAAGTCATCAAGTCCAACCATCAATCCAGAATGGTGGTGAACAACAGGAGACTAAAACAAGAATAGGAAAGCAGCTGAAGTTCAGTGTAGTTGAGCCAATTCTGTCATATTCACTCCTGTAAGTCACTTCACAATACCAGAGTTTTAAAACTCAGGATCATTGACAACAGCCAGAGCCAGCGTGCATGTGATGCTGAGATGCCAGTCTACGTGTAGTTGAGGTTGGCTTGCATGGCTAAAGTGGTAAATACAAAAGCAAAACAGAAAGGCAGACCAATTCTTCCCTCCATACTTGACTATGAAAAAAACCTTTTTTTAATGTAAAAAGGTAAAAAAAATAGGATCATCCCAATCACTTAAGAAGAATTCCCCAGCTACACTTCACACTCAATAAGTCCATACTAATTAGTAGATAAATTGACAGCAAGTTTCTTACTTCAGTGTTAGTAAATATTTTGATTTTATTGTTGTTTGAAGCAGAATTCAAAACTGGATAGGCTTATTTATTACACTTTCTTTTAATATAACTAAGGAATCGAGGTACCCAAATAGGCCTTCCTTTAAAAGGAACAGGTTTTCAAAAATTGACAACCTTGAAAATCCTCTAAGGTGTTTCATCTAACAACTGTCATATATCAATGACAGTTTTTAAAATCAAGGTCACCATGCTTAATAGGCACAATTTTTTTCAATGTTGATGAACAATTGTGATATTCTGGTCTAGAAAGTGCTAAAGAAATGTGAGGAAACATTAAAAGCAATTATCTTGAACAGATACTGCAACTATGTGGTGAAGTGAATCAAATGAAAATTAAACCTACCATGCTAAAAACAGAGGCATGTTTCAACTGGGAACTAACACAGTAACATCAGATTTCAAATATCTAATGGTAAACTGCATAAACAAGTAACATACAATGCCAGCATGCTACTGAATTGCATTTGCAGTACGTAAAGGATCGTTACATTTCAAAAGATGAGCAAAGGATGATTAATACTGACTTATGTACCTCTTTGACTTATTTTAAATTCTAAACCAGTGTGGTTCAACTCACTGATTAATGACATACTAGTATGGTACAGGAGTTTCAAACACATAGCTGATAAAGAGATGTACAGTTAGGTTAACACATTACAAAACTTTTTAACACTATGTATCTTCTAATTTTAAGTGAACACACATTTTGTCCTTACACCTAACTCCCACTTACCAGATTTTCTATACTGAGAGATGTGCTATTGACTGCACAGAATTCAGCATCAAAGAGCTAAAAAACAGTCTCAGTTGGTAGAGACTGGCATATTCTCAAGTACAGGTTTGCAAAATGACTACGGGAACTTCCTGGGTAGTGACTCTGTATGACTACAGGACAAACCTCCTTGCTGACTCTGCACTTTCAAAAGCATTCAGATTTTGTTTGAGTCTCATTCGTTGTGCAGTGAACGTGTGTGTTTCAGAGAACATTGAAAAAATATTGAAAATTCTCCACAATAGTTTATTCATGCTGAAAACCATTTGTTACTGCCTCTGGAACAAGTGGGTTTTCTTTAATCCAGAACAATCCTTGTCAGATAACGACCATGAAGCTTCTGAATAATAAAGGTTATATCGCTCCTTTGTTAGTGGAGCTCAGAGACAGAATGAGTGCTTGAAAGGAGAAAGAACACAACTCCATACATTGTTCTCCTAAGACAGATGACATGAAATACACAGGACAAACCTCTACCAGCTTCAGAAGGAGCTACTAAGGCAAGGAAAAGCTTCCCCAAACAGAAGCCACAAAAAAGTCAAAATCTGAAAAATCTTACTGATCATACCATTTTAGCCAGAGCTGTGGATGCCTTGGGTGCTGGGTGCTCTAGGTGTGCAGTCACAAAAGCACAGACCCTGACAACTGATTATCCAAGTACAGGGAACACCACTACACACGGACACCAACAGATGGGAGAGCAGAAGGAAAGAATGAGTCAGTATCGGTCCGTGTGTCAAAAGAGCTGGCACTTGAAATTCCAGGTATAATTGCAGGTCCAGCAGGGGACATTGGTACAAGGAGGAAGAACAAAATTTGCAACTGTTTGTAGAAGGGTGATTAAAGCCCTAAGCAGCCTGGGCATCCAACATTTTATTATGATTTACACAATACGTGTGAATTTAGCCAGGCTTCAGTCGTATGCTTTTGAGGGAAAGGACTACCAAATATGGAGCCAAATGTAAGAGAATTGAAAAGAAAAAAATTAAGAAAATACAGGTAACTCCTTCTAAATGAAGGGAGACATAGTTTATGCAAATTTCAGTAAAGCATTTGATGGAGTCAAATGAGAAATCAATGGTTAAACAAAAGAAGGTTTCTTCAGCAACCAAGCTGAAGAAAAGGCAGGAAAACATTTATTTGAGAAGGGTACTACCAGCCAAAAGGAGGATGACTAATCAAGTTTCACAGAACTGGGATTAGGATTGTCTGTATTTATCATTTATCTCACTATTTCCAGAATAAGTGTAATTGTGATGAAGAAATTTTCTTGCCATACAAATTCAGGACACAAGGATAATTAAGGGAAAGATTGAACTGTACACAAAATCAAATGACCTTGAGTAGCACAATAAGATTACATTCCGTAGTACAAAATGTATTGTCAGGCAGTTACAGATTTATAGCATCTATTACAAGCTATGAGTTCATTACCTGGAAACAAGTGAGGAAAGAGAGAGACCAACCAGGCCAAGTCTGCTCGTTCATCACAGCATGGCTGTGAACAACAAAGGCCATCCCAGAATATGGTAAATACAGTGCATTACTGATAGAGATGTGAGAACTCTACCACTGTGAAAGCTCTCTCAAAACCTCATCTGTACCAAGAAATGCTGCAGAAAACCCAGTGAAAACTTAACAATGTACCCAGCTTTAAATGTTAGGATTTTGTAATAATGTTATGGAAACAGGAAGTCAAGGATGGCCTACAAAACTGTATTGGACCTCCTGTTAAAGCATTTTGGCAACGTTGCATATATTGTTACCTTAAATAATTCACATGTTTTATGTGTTGTAATTATATACATATTAAAGTTCCACCTAAAGGCCTTCTAATCCCTCATTAATGCAAGGTGTGTTAAACAAAGACAAGAAATTAACTAATGAGAAAGCAGGAAACAGTGGCCTGTGATGTTTTGCTGTAGAAGTGGTACAGAAAGGTTTCCCTCACTTTGTTATGTCCACATACAAATAACAAGTAAGAATCAGCAATTAGCAACATATATTTTTCGTTAGTCCTTAAGAATTCAAGGATTAAGGACTTGAAAAATGTAATGAAAAAAATATATCAGGTAAATATGTAAGGGCAGAATATAAAACTAGAATGAAAAGAAATTAAAGGCACCACTGGAATGACCAGAAGAAAATCATAAGAGGAATGAACTTCCCTACCACGCCGAGAGCCTCCTCAACTGCAGCTGTTATTTCAGCCTAGCCCAGATGATGAATCTGTCTGTAAGTGGCATATCTTGGTAGCCACCCACTGACAATTCTTGAATTTTAAGAATAAATTATGGCTCTGGCCAAACTCTTTCTGCATTTGTAGGAAGAGGGGAGAGAGGAAAACCTCTTGGAACATTCTGCTGAGCATAAAGGCTACCAGGATGACCTGGGAATGAAGCCTGCCTGAGCAAAGCAGACCCTAGCACCTAATTTAGTCACTCAAACAATTCTTGCAAGAATGTAACATGGTCTTCTTTAACTACATGAGCATAAAATGCACAGAGCAGAAGAGCTGAACAATAAATAATGCACATACACTAGCTAGAAAATAAATTCAGCCTGAAATTTATAATATCTAATTACCAGGCCAGATCTGATGATTGATCTCTTCTAGCCAGCACCTGGAGGTCTTGTGATGGAGGAATCCTTTTACAGAAATCTGAATAGTTTTATGTGTGCGTACAAAAAGCATCACTCCTAACACATCTGAAAATACCAAGCCCTCCTCTGCAGCTGAATACTGGAAAATGTAATTTTTCACCAGCTTCTAAAAGCATCCTATGAATATCAAAAATAAAAGTAACACAGCTACAAGAATGGCCAACCTCATATATTTTACTCTTCCATAAGTACACAGCAGCCAGAAGTACACTGGAAACATGACTGAACAGACCAAATATTTAGATTGAGCTTTTCAGGTCAGGTAATAAACACTGCACAGAAGATCTGAATCAGGCTATAGCATGCAGGAGGAGGAGGACAGACACAGTATGGGAAACACCAACAGAATTACATGGTTACTCAATTTAGATATAAATATTATCCTTCTGATTCAGATGTGTGATCATCTTTTCATTGCTGGTCCTTTGAAGTGCAAACACACATAAAATCATGAGGAGATATTTTTATCAGTTATCTGAATTATTTTCTACCATCTTAATACCTGAATTATAAGAGAGGCTGCTACTAAAAGCCATTTTATCACTTAACAGCAGTATATTGAAGTAGTTATAATTCAAACTATAACCCACCAATATATAAAAGTAGGAATTTTAAATCCAGAAATAATTATTTGACAAATATCTTTCAAAACAAAAACTTATTTTGTCTATGTGCATGTATACATATATATATATGATTTGCCTTCAGATAAAGATTTGAAAGACCAGCGAGTAATTCAACTGCTAAATACTGGGAACTAATTTAGGGAGATGCTGTCTCATAAAAAAGTCTTTCCTCAAACTAGCACAGATGGGAGCAGGCAGCAACCACACTGATTGTCTGACGTTTAGCATAGTGGTTCTCACCTGGAAGAGGCACATCGTCTTTCCAAGGACTGGAAGAACCCCACCCCTGCTTTTGTAGGCAGTTGTTGACACATTTATTTGAGCCACTTGGTTCTGCGAGCCAGCACATGGCTCTCCAGGGCAGCTCCCATGTAAGGCTGCTGTTCTGGATCTGCCTGCCTTTGGATGAAAGGTAAGGTAAAAAGCCAAAAATAGCCTGCTGCTCACTGGTGAAGATTCTGATCAAATCACTTTAGCACAAATCACTGATCAGTCCTGACAAAACACTAGAAGCAGGGAGAAATTCAGCGCTGTAGCCAGTTCTCAGCTACCTCCACTTTTTCAATAATTTAACCTACAGCACGGTGTTGAACTGATCTAGCCAGAACAAAAGCCAGTGGAGGCACCGCTTTAACTGAATTCTATCCTTGATTCAGGAGGTACACTGGGTACTTCAAACACAGATTTCATAATGGTTCCATAACACAGCCACTGCTCTTTTCGGAGGTCTTTTTCTTCTTTTTTGCTAGAGAGAGTATGGCAATGCTGGTTTTGTCTGGAAGTAGGAGGGTGTTGAATACAGTGATTGTCCATCATTCTGTTTCACTGTCAGGCTACAGTCAGGCCATATCTTATCATTGACTGAAATCTTGCATGTCTGGCTTCAAAACTGTCCAATTTCAAAAGGACGAACAAAGCAATGTGCCTTCTAAACCTAGTGTGACCTGTCAAGGAAGGATTTTCTGGGAATCAGGATCTGTGATCTGCAAATTTCACTGAGAAGACTCTAGATGCACTGCTTCTGATACACCGTGGCTTCATTCATGCATGAAAATCAGCTGTGATTTACACAATTACCCAGAATAAATTTCCAGTGTCTGGATCTTGAGTAAGTCCCAGTTTGCAGCTCTGATCTCCAGAGATCACAACCCTTGTGTTGTGACATTATCCCTTTCAAGGTATCTATGTGTACTGACTACACAGGAAATTGCTGTGCTGGAATCTACTTGCTGGATCATGCTCCTAGATCAGGCCTAGAGTTAGGGGGTGCAGTAGCTCAATTTCTACCAAAAGCCACTTTCTGGGCATACTCTAACTACAGATCTAAGCCAAACAAGTTTATTTCTCCTTTCAAATAGAAGTTCCTTAGTTTTATTTGTGTCAATCAATAATGCATATCTGTGCATACAGAAGATGAAAAGAAACTATAAATACTATCTTAATGGGCTATCATTATTTGTCCTGTTTCATTGGCCACTTCTATTTTAATATTGTTCACCTCTTCGTGGGAGGATGGTATATATCTCACCAGTGTATTCAGCTGAGGGGACCCCACACAGAGTTTTAGTGGCACCAGCACCACTGTGAATACAACTGGTTCCTGAGCCCACCCTGGGTCACACCCCCCATGCTCTGGATGATTGATGTACTCAAAAAAACCCATGGGAAGACAGCTTTCCTTTCTGCAAGTAGCAATGAAAGGTCTTCAAATATTCACTTACTGCAGACTCCCCAGGCTGAAGTCAAAGTTAACTTGAGGGAGACATATTATGTGGTTTACACGCAGAGAGAAGAGACTACCTTAGGCATAGCACAAAGAGCTCGCATCTCCCTATAGCATCTGGAAAGCATCAGATGCATGCCTCCCTAAGTACAGAGAGCACACGGTTCCCAAAGATGACTAAACAAACAGAGCCATTATCAGCTACTAAACTGATGTCCCGACAAAGTTTTGCAAACTTACATATTATTATTTGCTGGCACATCCTGAGAAACGTACATACAGGAGAAACATTAATTCAGCTTACATGTTACTTGATTTCTGAGTTCTCACACATGGAAACCTAAAGTTGTCTTTAGTTTTTCAAGGAGTTTCTATGTGGAAAACTAGTGAGTTTTTTCCTAGGACTAAATACTCTCACAATCTGGCAAACATTACTTGTGAGCACACAGGCATGCACTAGAGCCACCAAGCACCATGTACATCTCATCTAGTTTTTGGGGTGCAGAATGCAGCCATCACATCGCAGTTGTTACCCCAACCTCCTTTACTAGCCAAATGGGCACTTTCAAGCTATGAGTCATCTTGTCTTAGCATAGAGGTAAAAAAAAATAGGTTCTTCAAGGGGGTGATTCATCTGTCCTGTTTCTCTCCATTCCCCACACAGGGAGCCTTGGGTGACTAACTCAGATGTAGATGTCTACATTTTGCCATATGAATCCCACTCACAGTCTGTAATTTCCCAAGCATATCATACAAGAGCATAAGATTTCAAAACCAAAGAAGGGAGGTAAGAGAGACAATTTCCCTATCCTCCTCTACCTGTGCCAAGTTAATTATATACGTTGCTCTTATACTGTATATGGTCGCTAGAAGATCTGACAACATACCTTGACTTGTAAGACTATCAAAATATTTTCCAAGTACTACCTTTTTCTGATACTCAAGATGAATGTCATTACGGGGCAAAGAAAAAACTCACAATGAATATCACACTTTCATGAAAGGAAGGAGTTAGCTGAAATTATAATTCAATTGGCTAGATGAAAATTGGTTCAAGGGAAAGAAATCCGCATGTCACAAGGTTTTGGCATCTCAGAGGACAACCTAGATTCAGGCAATCTGAAAAATGAAAGGGGGTTGATCTGTATTCTCACAAACAACCAAGAGTTAATCACATTTTCCTAAATTGATTAATAGAAACAAAGGAAGAAGCAGGAGTCCCTGTAACTGCTCTGAATATTAACTTGAAAACTGTAATCTCAAGATGACTCTCAGGACTGATAAAGTTGAATTCTCAGTGGTGTTAGATTTTTAACCTTCCCTGGAAGTGGGAGCAAAGGGGGAAGAAAAAGAGGAGCCACTCTTTCCTACACTTGCAGACACACAGAGATGGGAGGAAAAAATACTCTGAGGAAAGAAGAAGCATGGAGAATTTCAGAGAAAGTTGAGAATCATCAGATTTTTTATATACAGCAAGGAAGAGACATTTCTAATCCTTCTATGCAGAACATGCTCACTCTAGAAGTTGAGGCAGCATCCACTTGAGCAGCCTCAGCTATGAGAAATTAAATCTTTCCCCTCATTTGCCTCTTCTGACTGATGCTTTTCTCTTTTAATTTCCATTTTTCTGAGCAAAAGCACACCTACTTGATTTTCTGAAATATTTACTGCTGTTTCTCAGTATACAAAGACAAACTAGATGATGGATATGGAACATACTATTTTCACAGAGGCAGAAAAAACAAATAAAGCAGTGCTGCACACAGATATCTTTGAAGTACTCAAAAACAAAGACAAATCTCAGGATCCCAGGGAACAAGATGTCTTCCTCAATAACCTGCAAGCTTCTGTTTGAGGAAAATTGTCAGATGAAAGGGAGATCCCTATTAGTCAGTATTTTCAGTGTTCCTCTGAGAAGAGGCAGACAATGAAATTTCATTTCATGACTTTGGGAAAACTGCTGTCACAAAGAGTTAATGATATTACCATATTGTGTGAGGTATTAGTACAATACCTACAAATATACTTTACAGAAATAATGGACCACCACTAGAGTCCACAAACACAAATCTCTTCTGGAATCTCTATAAGACAATACACCTCTGCTTTTCTTTCAAGACATTGTCTTGAGCTGTTTTACACTTTTTTTCAGTTTTGTCATTAATCTTACAAGAATTTCCAGAGATATTTCCACATGAACATACTTGTCTCTTTCAAAGTGAAGCACAAGAATATTTCCATCTTTAGAGGATTTTCTTTCTGCACAGCCAAGAGCAATGTATTCCTTCTACTGAAATACTTTGCAGTCTCATTTTCTTCCAATACGCATTTAATGCATTTAGGTCCCAAACCTGCAATGAGCACAGATGCAGGGGTCTGCCCACACACAGCAGGAAAAGGGCCATAATTCTGACTCATCTGGTGATTTATGCTTCTATACTGGTGTTACAATAATGTTAATATTGCATGAAAATATTTCTATAACACTTATAATATTTGTCAAAAAATAATATTCATGAATTGTCAAATTGCCACCATGATTCCCACATGATCAGAATATCTCATCTTCCACTAGGCTGCACTGGCAAGGGCACGTCAGAACCCAGCAACCCAACACACATGCTTTGGTATTTCCACTGTTCATAATGACCTGAGCCACTGAGAGAGCTCAAAGGGGCAAGGACAGAATACGCCAGCAAATGAAAATATCCAACTCAATTGCTGTGAAAGCTTCCAAGTTCTGTGGTGCTAAAATGCCTTGCCTGCTGCCAACCATATAGCTAGCAACAGATCTTTAAGGTCAAACACCGCTGTCTCTCGTTAAAGTGTACATTCAGCTCATGTTGTCTCTCTCTCTTAGAAATGCAAAAGATAACCACAAGTCTCAGAAAGTGCTGAGCAAGCAAAAAAATGAAATTTACACTGGCTTATGTGTAGTAACGACTGTACAGAACAGGTCTAATGTAGAAACAGGATAAGTCACATGTAAAATTAACATGGAAATTTTAATTTATATATGTATATACTTCATCTCAACTGGAGTAAATTTAAAATTTGAGACCAGAATTTTAACCTTTGGATGGTATTCTTACTATCTCTTACTATGCTTCCCACTGTAAGTAAAGATCAGCTTCATGACCACCTGAGGAACCTGAACGTACGTAAGTCCATGGGAAATAATCAGAGGCATCCCAGAGTCCTGACAGAATTGTCTGATGTAGTTGCCAAGCCACTCTCCATGATATTTGAAAAGTCATGGCAGTCAAATGACGTCCCAGGTGACTGGGAAAAGGGAAACATTGTATCCACTTTTGAAAAGGTAGAAAGGAGGACCCTGGGAACTACTGACCCGTGAGCCCCCGCTCTGTGCCTGGAAAGATCATGAAGCAGATTCTCCTAGAAGCTGTGCTAAGGCACATGGAGGACAGGGAGGTGATTTGGGACAGCCACCATGGCTTCACCAAGGGTAAGTCCTGTCTGACCAACCCAGTGGCCTTCTATGATGACCTGACTGCATCAGTGGACAAGGGAAGGGTCACAGATGTCATTTATCTGGATTCTGTAAAGCCTTTTACTTGGTTCCCCACAGCATCCTTCTCTCTAAATTGGAGAGAGATGGAGTTGGTGGGTGCACTGGTAGGTGGATGAGGAAGTGGTTGGATGGTCACATCCAGAGTGTTGTGGTCAATGGCTCAGTATCCTGATGGACATTGGTGACAAGTGGTATTCCTCAGGGGCCTGTACTGGGACCAGTGTTATTTAATATCTGCACTAATGACAGAGACAAAGGGATCAAGTGCACCCTCAGCAAATCTGCAGATGAGTGATGCAGCTGAAGGATGGGCTTCCATCCAGAGGGACCTGGACAAGCTTGAGAAGTGGGCCTGTGGGAATCTCATGAGGTTCAACAAGACCACGTGCAAGGTGCTGCACCTGGGTCAGAGCAAGTCTGGTATCAGTCCAGGCTGGGGAATGAACAGATTGACAGCATCCCTGCCCAGAAGGACTTGGGAATACTGATGGATGAGAGGTTGGACATGTGCACTTTCAGCTGCACTGTGCACTTTCAGCTCAGAAAGCCAAACGTGTCCTGGGCTGCATCACAAGCAGCGTGGCCAGCAGGGCAAGTTGAGGGGATTCTGCTTCTCTACTCTGCTCTGCTGAGACCTTACCTGGAGTGCTGCATCCAGCTCTGGGGTCCTCAGCACAGTAAGGACCTGCAGGTCTAGAGGAGTGCCACCAAGCAGATTAGAGGAATGAAGACCTCTTCTATGAGGACATACTAAGAGAAATGGGACTGTTCAGCCTGGCCTTCTGGCACCTAAAGGGAGCCTACAAGAAACCTGAAGAGGGACTTTTTACAAGGGCATGTAGTGACAGGACAAGAGACTGAGTGACTGAGAAGTGTTTTTTAAAAGAATCTTAAACATACTCAAATGACAAACCTAAGTATAAAAGATATGACTGCGTGTGAATGCATACATGTGGCAGAGTGGGAAGACGTGTAATTATGGAGATATGTATGTTACTGGATAAAACAAGCTCATATTTGGAAAAATAACGTACACAGTTGCAATTCCTAATCTTCTCTGGGAAAGGTCAAATCATTCAACTCTTCTAAATCTTTCCCAAGTTTCTCTATTATTGGGTCAGTGTCACTCAAGCCCTAACCAAAGAAAAACATCAGTGCTTTTTTTAGTTCCTACTAAATGGTTAGAAACCCTGCTCTGATTCATTCCTTCCTGCATGAATTTACCAAAAAAAAAACCCAACACAACACCTTTTCCTACCACTATTTGAGCTGTGGCCCTCAGATGTGCAATCACAAGCACTGTGATTGTACTTTGAGGGTCCGTATTCCCAGGGAGCTGTAGTGGAAGGAGGGATGGAAAGACAGGTACCTACAGGCTCATCATTCTTAAGCTAGATGACAAAAAGTGGTGGCTGGAGTTTATTAGTTCTTCAATCAGTCAAAGTCATTACTCCATTAAATTAAGATTGCTTGAAGTTACATGGAGCAATTTACATTACACGAAATAAAGGAATGAACAAAATTGCACATGAGGAAACCATTATCTGATCCCTGGCTGCAATACGTCACACTTCCTTAGCACCTCTTATTCAAGGATATCAAAGCATTCAGAAGCAAAAATCTTCTAAAGATGAGTCCCTTCTTTGCTCAGAGGTTGGTGCTTGCACAGGTTTGTGTCTGCCTCTCACTGAGGGTATCTTCAGGGGTCCAAGGCCGTATTCACAACAAAAGTCTGAAAGTCTGAAAAGAGCAGATCTGCAGGCACGGGTTCATGCATGTTTAGAAGGCTCACCTGGAGGCACACAGGACCCAAATTGTACAAGTAAGGCGTTCTCACCATCACACCTCCAGCTATGCTTGCATAGATCTTATGGCACTCGACAGGAAAAGCACTTGAGAGCTCAGTCTCTGCAGACAGCTGTATTTGAGACAACTCTTTTGGAAAGGGCAAATACACCCACCCATTATACCTCATTCATCTACAAACACACATCTTTAGATTACTGTATCTCTTCTTATTTCCTGCAAAGAAGTTTGTCCTTTCCCTTTCACAATATACTGCAAAAAGATATAGTTCAAAATTAAGGAAATAAATAAATACGAAAGAGAAAGCACGTTTTTAGGATTGTTTGGCCACTAGGGAATCAAAATAGCAGTCTCCACCACTGTGTGACACATTATGGGGCTTCAGGATCGCAAAAGCCATGGTCTCACAAAGAGAAGCATTCCTCCAAGGAGTGTAGACTGATGGGAACTGTGGGCAGAGGTTTGAATTTTGCGCACTTTTAACTACTGGTATTTCAATTCCAACACAGAGCTCCCTGTGAAGAGGTGAAATTCTCAGGGCATGGCACTGCAGAAGACTCGGGATGGTGGCAGCGGAGGACAAATCTCTGTATTTCTGACTGTCAATGTCACACCTGTAGAGTTGATTGCAAAGTCTGGAAAAGTCCAGAACTGCGCAGGTACAATGCTGACGTAAAGCTTTATTAATTCCTTTCCCTTTTATATGCAAATTCACTTCTGTGCATCACAGAATCTCATCCAATGACCTAATTTCACATACTGAAATTTCTGATCTGTTTTATAACAAATACACTGGTGGATGCACACACAAATACACACATATATACACATTATATAAAACACATTTAAACATACCACAGAAAGGCTGCATAAATTGCCAGGTCAAGACCTGTGACATGATACGCTTTGCATCAAACCCATGTTTTAGGATTATAATTTACATTCTTCATGCAAGATCCTTATCCATCAGGATCCAGAGTATTTGGATATATTCTCTCCCACAGCTGATACTGCTGATCTAAAAAATAATGAACTTGCTACGGTAAGTATACAACTCAGTGTATTTGAAATTACCAAATTGCCTCCATAGATCTCTACTTAAGATGTATGCTTAGGAATCTGACTGGGTATGATCCACTCTCTAATCCAATGAAAATTTTTAAATACACAATTATTTGGGGGGTTTTTCTTTGGCTTTGGTTCTTTTTCCCAGAGGGGAAAATGAGTGAGATCTTCTGATTAAGAACAATTTAAAAATACACTATTTTTGGTCACTGTATATCCTAATTTTCTTTTTTTCCACTTTGGAGCTACATCCCAAAAAATAGTAATCAGAACACACAAAGCAGTGCTGACTAAAGGGTGTGTCTTACTCTTTTTAGTCTGCATGCACCACATAACACAGTAGGGCAAACATTCAGAAGTGTTCAGCTTTCTTTCAGGCACCAACACAAATCTGACTGCAGAAGTATCCGGCCTGCTGGATGAGCACTGGCACTGAGTTCTTGAAATAAACAAAGGCAAGGAAAAACAATGGCAAAGACAGCCATACCTGTGTGTTTGCAAAGTACAGCAGTCTCCTGCAATTCAGGATGCTGGTGGCTGCATCAAAGCTAAAGCACGTGGTTAGATACCCTATTACCGGTTAGATACCATATCAGCAGTATCAGCAGAGGCATTCCACACACTGAGCATTTCAGCTCTCTCTCAGAAACATCACATCTGCACTGAAGGCAGCAGGGAGAGTACCTACTGATTTCAGTGAGGAAAGGATATCACCATGAGTCGCTGTAGAAAGTATCACACTTAACACACCACACTTTTCCTATTTGTCATGATGTATTGCAAGGTAAACTTCCACTATTTATTCAGGATTAGATTTTTCAGAGACAGGAAATACAATTAATAAATGAAATTCAATATAAAATCCTTTTTAAAAAGCCTAAATAAATATCACCTCTTATTAATATGCTGTCTTTCTTTCCTTCCATGACACCACATTCCAGGATGTTTTGAGTGATTTCAGTCTCCACCAACTTTTATTAAAGCGGAAGACTTGAGGATCTCCATATAATATAAGTTAATATGTACATCAGAAGGAAAAGCTTAACCCTTCCACTCTGTCTGCAATCCATTCCTAATCATAAAAAATGTACCTGTAATACAGGGAAGTTTTAATTTAAGATAAAACTCTGAAACATCTTAATTTGAAAATAACCGATATTTAATTGTATGTATTTTCAGTCATTTGTGAATTCCTGTAAGTTAAACTAATATAATTGGCCACTCACTCTGTTTGAGTGGATTTCTTTGGAAAGTTTTAGTAAAAAGCTTTGAAACACTTCTCTTAGAATCACAGAATCACTTTTGATTGAAAAAGGCCTTTAAGATCCTCCAGGCCAACCATAAACCTATTCCAGCCAAAACCAGCACACTCAGCCCTGCCAAGCCCCCCACGAAACCAGGTCCCTGAGTGCCACATCTGTCACTCATCTATTCAGTACCTCTAGGGATGGTGACTCCACCACTTCCCTGGGCAGACTGTTCCAGTTCTTGACCATGCTTTCTGTGAAGAAATTGTTCCTAATATCCAGTCTAAACCTCCTCTGGCACATCTTGAGGTCACTTCCTTTTCTGCTATTGCTTGTTACCTGGGTGAAGAGACCAACCCCCACCATGGCTACACCCTCCTTTCAGGCAGTTGTAGAGAGCATTAAGGTCCCCCCTGAGCCTCCTTTTCTCCAGGCTTAACAACCCCAGCCCCCTCAGCCGCTCCTCACAGGATGTGTGCTCCAGACCCTTCACCAGCTTCATTGCCCTTCTCTGGATCCATTCCAGCAGCTCAGTGGTTTTGCTGTAGTGAAGGGTCCAGAACTGGACAGAGGTTTCGAGGTGTGGCCTCACCAGTGCCGAGTACAGTGGGACAACCCCTGCCCTGGTCCTGCTGGCCACACTATTGCTGATACAAGCCTGGATGCCATTGGCCTTCTTGGCCATTTGGGCACACACTGGCTCATGTTCAGTCACTGTAAACCCACACCTCTAGGTCCTTTTCCACCAGGCAGCTTTCCAGCCATTCTGCCCCCAGCGCTGCATGGTGTTGAATGTTTGATTGAATACACAGTAACTAAGAAAACTATTTCTAAGCAGCTACAGATGGGGCAATATGTCATTGAATGTAGGCCAGAGCATATGGGTATTGCAGAGATCGTTGAAATAATTGTTTTCAACTTCTTCACTTCTGAAGAAAACAGTTTCTCTCATAGGCAGAGAACTAGGTCCTGATGAACCAAATCTTAAACAAATGATCCTACAGAAATCTTCCTTGCCTAAATTATTCCAGTGTCTTTCTTGTACACAGGGAACATAGGGACATCACTGTTTCTATCTTGTAAGCAAGGCACTCATCAACACACCACCAGAGACAATTCCCTCCTCTAAATTTGCCTCCTCAAATTCCTTCCTCATGCTATACCTTTGCAGTGGTTACTCCTTATTTCCTACGGCTTACTGTAAATAAGCATTCCGTACTTACTATTATATTGACTTGCTAGCTTTGGAGAAGCAGTACACCCTACTCTGACAATTTTCACAAAGGTTCTTATTCTGCCTTAACATAAGACAGAGTCATCACTTAAAAAACAGAACCATAACAGACAAACAAGTAAAAAGGAAGGGGTTTGTTAGGAAGATAAAAAAATACACTCTTTAAAACAGATTTGGTTTTATCTGTAACTTCTTACTAGCTTATATGTACAATGCATATACTTGTCTAGGTGTTTAGGCCTCCCCAGAACTCCAACAGGTATCCTGGCTGCTAGAGCAGTAGCATAGGGGGTCACAGTAGCACATCATTAAGTCTCTTCAGTCCTTAGCGTTTTGATAGATATAACTCTCTTTATCCTAACCATATTCCTTGGAAGATATGTCTGGCAAGTGAATGCAGTCACTTCTGATGCCCCATCTGTGCACCTGCAGACTTCAAGGACATCTCTCCTTCCCAGGTCATGTCTAATTGACCACTGCATGTAAGGCCTATATAAATATACAAAAATATTTCTACAGCTGTGTTTCAAGGCACTCTTCATCTACTTCTCAATTTTCTTCTATCAGACATTGTTGGGGCTAATTCCACTAAATTATTAAAAAATAAATTAGTAATAGGCATACTGCATTCATTTTGTGCAAAATTCAAGAATTAAAAAAAAAACCAACAGTCCAACTTCAAAGTTGTAAGAGCAGATTTTAAAAAGCTCAGCCCATCCTAGAAAATGGGAGTACTTATCTATATCCAACCTCTCTTTTATAACAAGGACTAGAAAGTGATTGAGAGAAAGTGGGGCCATTGAGCTTCAATTCCCCAGCAGTAAAAAGTTCATGCGTCTGTTACCAGCCATATGCTACTCTAACAGACATTCCCCACGAAAAAAACCCCATATTTTGGGTCCTGTTTGATCACAGCTTGGACAAATATAAAGATCTGATCTAAGTAACTCTCATGTTATCCTGACATGACTTTTCAAAGCTATGTCTAAGTGGTTTGGCTCTGCCACTTTCATTAAAGATTGACCTACAAATTCCATATTTGTTTCACTAGAAACAAAATACTTTTCAGCATGTTTGGAAAGGGGCTACTTTTGGGAATACAAAGACACAGCTGTTCTTTTTACAGTTAAAACAGAAGGATGTGTGCTGTTAAAATGTGTATGAGGTTACACACAGGTGCTTGCCTCAGCCAAAGGTGTGGTGTGATTGGAGGAAGGATGGGAGTCTCAAGAACAACAGCTCTCTCAGTCTCTAATGGACTGTTCCTTAGAGGAGCTGGGACTACACAAACAAAAGCAGCAATTGTCAGGAGCAGTGTGCTGAGGTTGTGGAGAAGAGAGGATATGAAGTTGTATATGGAGAGAAGTAAGTGGGGAAGAACGAGAGTGTAGAGACAATGTGTGATGAAAGATGAGGTTTGATGACAGATGGCAAGTAGCATGATAAGCAGCATGGCTTATATCTGTACCAGAAACCACTGATAATACAAGGCTATTAGCTAAAGAATCATACATATGTATATTTTATATATGATATATTATATATACACACATACATTCAGAAAAATGCTTTATAAGACATTTAAACAATATGCAGATAGATGTATCCCCACCCCTCTGTTCCCTCAGTTATGGGATACCAAGATATATCAATGAAGCAAGCTTCCACATTCACTTGAAACCAGCAGCAGCAAGTGCCCTCCTTGCTGTGTCTTCTGAGCTTATAGAAAACAAACATCCTATGCATATTTTCCATGCCAGCCTAAAGGAATACTTGGTGGTGAATTAAAAATCACGGGGAATTGCTGAACAAACAGCACACCAAAATATTGAGCAAATTGTGAAGGACTTTCAGAAGACTCCTCTTGCACTTCTTAAAATGTTGTATTTTTATATAAATCTTCATCTTAAAATAGCCCGTTGTAAGAAAAAGAAATCTGGACAGAAACTACTAAAAGGCCCAAACTTTTCCCATTTCCACAACATTCTTCATTCCCTCACTACCACATCATCCACTCTTATCTCTGCTTCTTATGCTTGTAAAAATGTATGCAAACAGTAATGGAACAAGTGATTGCAAAATCCAATTTTCCTGCGCCTCATACAAATTTCCAATACACCAAAACACCCACCTATGCTATCTTACTCACTGCAGGAAACCCCATGCATTAGCTGCTACAAAATGTATTTTAAAAGACAAACTTGCACCTCTAAACACATACATATACCACCATGGACCGTTCAAGACAAAGAGATCAATAATTACACTCATGAGATTCTGCTCTATCACCATACAGAGCTTTAAAAAAAAAAAAAAAAAAAATTTAGTATTATTTAATGTTTTAGATATTATGCTTCTAATGAAATCTCTGCACTTACTAAGCCATCAGCATACACCAAATACTTAATTTTCACTGCAAAATAAAACAAGAAGGAAAAGGAGAGTAAATTGACAATGGAGGCAGAAATGAAGGACTAGAGGCAATGAGAACTCACTGGGTCCTGTAAAAGTCCAGAGTCACAAAACTTTCTCACAGCTGAAATAGTTTGCTTAACACTTCTATTACTTTTTCATGCATTTTTTCTGTTCTTCTGGGCATTAAGTTCTCTGGACATTACTACGTAATCCCTTTGAAAAGCTGACACAGTTTCACGGCTCCTTACACGCGATCTGAGGAACTCACGTTTTTTAAGCTTTAAAATGAGACAGTCGCTATTATTGTCAAAATACCATCAGTATAAAAACATGTAGATAAACATTCCTTTAGCAGAGTGCAACTCGGTGTATATTTGTTAATCTGCACCATGCCCTCCCTCCAGAGGTTAAATAGAAAAATGAAGAAAATCCCTCGATATGTGCAGAACATGCATCTTGTATATAAAGATCATCACTGGCTGTGAGGGAGGAATTTTTTCAGATGCCACTTGTTAAACTACTGAGCCACTTGTTAGACTGCTGAAAGCATACAACTCATTAGGGCCTATGGCTTCTAAAACAGCCACTAATTTTTCAGCAGCTTCCTGTACTTCAGGGCATAGAAGACTGAAACGGCTGTACTTGGAAAGAAAATTGTATTTTGGAGTATGCACTTTATTATACACTAAACCAAGGTTTATGGGTCTAATTAAGGGCCAAATATGATCTAGAAAATAGTGAAACTATCTATTCTAATATAATTTGAATTCTACATTAGCAAGAATACAGTTTTAATACAGCTTTACATTAAGTAGCAAGGTCCACAGAAAAAGAATGTTAAAAAATCAGAAGATCCCTTTGAAGAACTATTTTAGTTTTCCTCTATAAGCAGACAAAAAAAGATCTTCATATTAAATGCCTCATGAAGTGTGGCCTTGGTTTCAAGCTTTCAGTGAACTAAAACAATAAAGAAAATTAAGATGTCAGTAGGACTTTTTAAATATCTTCCGTTAAAGTTGGAGAAACATCTTTTGTTAAAGTTGGAGAAACATTTATTCTTAGTGTTATCTGCAGATCCTGTGTGGCTATAAAAGGATACTAAAATCAACCCTTTTCTGCATATTGATTAGGTTTGTTTATACAAAAGTCTGTAAAAAAGGTTTGCAATAACTCCCTTCAAAATTTGTTGATGATTTAAAAATTAAATTATATCCAAGAAAATATAAAAATGTGCTTAGAGAGAGGATTCTGGAAGGGGAACTGAACAAAGGAATCCTTTATCAGAAGACCTATATGGCCACCTTGACCAGCACGGAAAACTGCTTTTTGGATGACATTTTTCTGATGGCAGAACCCCCAAAAGCAAATTCATGATCACTCCACCAGCACAGTAGGGATTTACATTCAAAGAATCAGTGGATATTTCCACTTCTTAACAATAAGGCCTTGAGTGACATAAAAAACTGAACAAGAGGAAAATAAAATATCATGGCACATAGGACCAAGCCTGCACAATTATGTAAGAAATAAAAACTCACCTTTAGAGCAATACATAGTGCAAATCCGCATTGTTTAAACAATTCAAAGATGGCCAAAGAGAAATACATGGGTTAGCAGTGATTAACCCCTATACTCAGCACTGGTGAGGCCACATCTTGAATCCTCTGTCCGGTTCTGGACCCTTCACTACAGCAAAACCACTGAGCTGCTGGAATGGATCCAGAGAAGGGCAGAGAAGTTGGTGAAGGGTCTGGAGCACAAGTCCTGTGAGGAGCGGCTGAGGGAGCTGGGGTTGTTAAGCCTGGAGAAAAGGAGGCTCAGGGGGACCTTAATGCTCTCTACAACTGCCTGAAAGGAGGGTGTAGCCATGTGGGGGTTGGTCTCTTCACCCAGGTAACAAGCAATAGCAGAAAAGGAAGTGGCCTCAAGATGTGCCAGAGGAGGTTTAGACTGGATATTAGGAACAATTTCTTCACAGAAAGCGTGGTCAAGAACTGGAACAGTCTGCCCAGGGAAGTGGTGGAGTCACCATCCCTAGAGGTACTGAATAGATGAGTGACAGATGTGGCACTCAGGGACATGGTTTTGTGGGGGGCTTGGCCCTGTTGGGTTAACTGTTGGACTCAATGATCTCAAAGGCCTTTTCCAATCCCAACAATTCTGTGATTCTATAACCTTCTTGTGGAGGGCATTTTAATGCAAATAGAGTTTTGTTGCACACGTTCCCCTCTCATGCAGCGAACAATATTCCATCATCAAACACCAAAGCATGAAATTTCAACACAAGAAGAAATGCTGGTCACTAGCTGTTGTAGATATGTATACAGCCTCATGCAGGGAGCCCACACATCAAACCCACACCATGGGATCTTTGCCTCTTAGGGTACATCACTGAGCTACATGGCTGACTTTGGATAGAAAATGTAAATGGAGAGATTCAAGGATATTCTCAGCAATACGTTTTGGTAAATGACATAGTTGTGTCTATGAGGAAGATGTGTTACCTAACTGAAGTAGGTAAGTGAGTTAACTACATTAAATGTCTGAGTTTAAAGGCAGCAAATATGAACCTTTCTCATGAGCACAAAGTGTTGAACTTGCTGTTAACATTGAAAATAGCAATTCCTTGTACTGTGTATCATATACAATAGATTTATATCTTTCTTTGCCAAAATTATTTATATTCATATCTGATTCTTAAGAAATTATCACCTTGAACAAAGCGTAAGGTTTCACTATCCATGAGGCAGCAGGCCACACAGAACCCCAAACAGTTTGTATTTCGGTACAGAGTGAAGTCAGACCCAGCTGCACACTTCAACAAAGCAGGTTATTTGGATTTATTATTATTGCTTTGCCTTGCAGTAATGAGCCCTGAGATCTCTGCTGAAATCATGGATTCTTGCGACCAAAGCCTAGAGATTATCCAAACACATAGGAAAGGAGTGACACTGAGACAAGAAATGATCTGAAGAAAGAAGATGGACAACTGAAAGGAAGAGAAAAGCATTATTTCAATTTAACAAAAGCAGACCTGAAGTACTAGTAGATTCCAGCTTTTCCAGAGTGGCAGCACACAAAGGTTAATTGTATCTCAAGTCTCTGTCCAATAACTTAACACCCAGACTGATTATTTCTTAAAGTGAAATCAAGAAGTATGAATCTCAGAGTAGAACTAGCAGAACAATGACAAATTTTCCAGATGACAATGATAATTGCTCCTGACACTTGTTACAGGCTTGCTAGAAGTCTTACAGCTACAGCTATACTCAGCATCGTGGCAGCACAGTGCACCTTTGCAAAATAATCAGATACTCTTGATTGCAATTTCTGGCAAACAAGCAGCTGAATTAGCAAAAGCCCATCACAGTTAGCACTTCTGGCAAATCCCTGCTCTCTAAGTTCAACTGAAAGTACTGGAGACATGAGAAATAAATCATTAAATTGTCTTAAAGTGACCCCTCCAGAAGTGCTGGATCCTGACACACAATCCTGTTATGGCCTATCAATTGTGCTTAGACAACTCAATATCAAGGGCTGCTACCTTTCAGGCATTTAACATTAATTAAAGAAAAACTGTATGTTTTCAGAAGACAAGTATTAATTACCCTGCTCTTGAGATGGACTACCATCCTGATGGACATTGGTGACAAGTGGTGTCCTTCAGGGGTTTGTACTGAGACCAGTGTTATTTGATATCTTCATTAATGACAAAGGGATCAAGTGCACCCTCAGCAAATTTGCAGATGATACTGAGTTGAGTGGTGTGGCTGATACACCTGAAGGATGGGATGCCATCCAGAGGGACCTGGACAACCTCAAGGATTGGACCCATGGGAATCTCATGTGGTTTAACAAAACCAAGTGCAAGGTGCTGCATCCAGCTATGGGGTCCTCAGGACACGAAGGACATCAGCCTGTGGGAGCGAGTCTAGAGGAGGGCCACCCAGTAGATTAGAGGGATGGAGCACCTCTCCTATGAGGAAAGGCCAGGAGAACTGGGACTGTTCAGCCTAGAAAAGATCAGACTTTGGGGTGATCTAATTGCAGTCTTCCAGTACCTGAAGGGAGCCTACAAGAAAACTGGAGATGGACTTTTTACAAGAGCATGTACAGGACTAGGGGCAATGACTTCAAACTGAAAGAGAGCAGGCTTAGATGAGATACTGAAGAAGAAATTCTTTGCTTTGAGGGTGGTGAGGCACTGGAACAGGTTGCCCAGAGAAATTGTGGCTGCCACATCCCTGGAAGTATTCATGGCCATGTTGGATGGAGCTGTGAGCAACATGGTCTAATGGAAAGTGTCCCTGCCCATGGCAGGGGCATTGGAACTTGATGGTCTTTTAGGTTCCTTCCAACCCAAGCCATTTTATGATTCTATGATTCTGTGATTCCAAAATATATGAGTGGTCATAGCATCACTCCCATATCCTGACTTCTTGAAATTACAAATTCAAACTTAGTAGACACGTTTGTACAGGAGCAAGATATCACTGATAAACTAGGTAGCTGATGTCAAATTTTGTTTCTACCCAAGTGCTTATTCTGTAATTTGGGGGAGAAGTACAAAATTGTCAGTCCCAAGCTGCAACATATCACAGATTTGAAACACCCATCTCTTCCCTCCTTTCCTTAATACAACACCCAAGATGTTCTAAGTTCCTCAACCTTCTTCGTCAACAGATCAACTTACTTGCCTCTCCCCCATCTTCTCCTTGTTTTTTTGTTTGTTTTGGGGTTTTTTTTGTAATGAATATGACACTTTTTTGGGAGAGGTAGGCTGCTGCTTCTTAGAGTACCCACTTGTGGTCAGGAGCAGCCTGTGAACAGTAGCATTTGCTCATGTTGCTGTGAAGACATGATTACATGTATTTCAGTTTGAGATTTCATTGTGCATCCCTTATCAAGCACACTGGGGCAGACACCTGTTTCATATTAAAGTCCACATCCTTCAATCCTTAAGGTCATCCAAAACAATGAAAAATTAAGTTTAGTCCATCTCCTGCAGTCACCCCTCCCAAATGCAGCACTGATATACTTCTTTGCCTCTTCATATCCATCTTCTGGCTGCCAAGATACAAGATAACACTACTGCTTATCTGTTTCTCATCACTTTGGAAAATTCATTACTTTCTCCAACATCTAGAAGAGAAACAGCTAGACCAGTCCAGGAGAGTCAAGGTTTAGTTGCATGTTAACCACAGTATTAATGTGTGACAATCTTTAATTGTTAAATAAGATTCATACTGTAGCCAAATGGGGTTTTCTACACAGAGGGGAAAAAAAGGCAATAAAGAGCTGGAAATGCTCCTCTTCCCCTTTCCAGCTGTTTCAGAGGATGGATCATACAGTGTAGAACTGAGGCAGAGACTTCGATGACACCTCTACAAGATTTAGATGCTGTTTCCTTTCTCCACTCCCTTTCCATTTTACCACTGGGGAAAATGTAGAGGAACAGCCAGATGTTCTAGGTGGTGAGATCAGTGCTAAAAGTGGCCAACCAGGCCCCTGATACCAAACAGGGAGTAAAATAAGGCTGCTTAAAATCATGCTTGCTCATCCCAAATGACACAACGCAGCCTATGAGATTATGCTATGCACCTATGTGGCTCATCTTAAAAACTGGAGCAAAGTTTTCTAATGCTGTCTCCCAAACTGCTGTACACGATATGCATATGCACAGTCACACACACACCAGGAAGACCTCCACACACTGCCTGGGGATGGAAGAGTTATCCCTACACACCGGAGTGTGGTACTGGGGAAAAATTACAGCAAAGTGCCAGGGAGTTTTCCCAGCCAAGAGCTGCTGCTGATTTAGCAAAGCAGGGACCTGTACACATCCTGATTAAGGTCTCTAATGTACAGTGAACTCTTTGGCCCCCGTTACTCACCCTTCTTCTCACCTGCTCAGTCTTTTAGCTGTACTTGCCTCAAATGTTAATGTCTTTTACTTCTTTTTCTTTCCAGTTAGCCAATTCTTTTTAGCTCCATTCTTTACTGACACAAAAAGCAGAGATGCCTCCTTTAATTAAAAACAAAAACACACAAACACACACCGTTCCCTCAGGCACCAAGCCTGCACAGATTAATATGTACATGCATATAACCTCCAATATGTCAGGTTGAAGATGACAAGGCTGGACAGACGCAGGGGACATGGCACCCTGCCTGTAAACCTTGAGACTAACAAAACATTTAGAGCTGCCTTACAGCTGATCTACTTGTGCTCTTTAAATCTCATCTCCCTTCTCTCTGCTTACTCTGTTAGGAAGGTAATATCCTGGTGCAGGGCATTTATACAGACTCCATCATACAGCTCCTGTGACAGCAGGGGCCCTTTCCTAAACAGAGGAAGCATTCTTCTTATAAGTAAAAAGATTAAAGCAAATTCCAAGTATTCAAAACCACAAAAGCTCTAAAATTCTGAGACTGAATTAACACAGCAAATTGCTTTGAAAAATAATGATGTGGATTACTACCATCAGGTTTAGGAACTGTACGATGTGGCTGGGCTCAGTTTCCAAGTCCTCTGCTGCAAATAAGGAGACCTAACCACCCACTTTTTAAACCAGATCAGATCTCTTACATGGATCTACCTTTCAGTGAGAAGGTATAGGGCAGCCAAAGAGTAGTTAGATAATACAATAAAATGATGATTTTCTGGGAATGTTGAATTCAAATGAACTGAGGTATGCACTTCCTTCTTCAGTCAAGCTACCCTGTGTTTCCGAATGCTCTCGGCTGTACCACATGAGCCTGCTGAGATCTGTGAAATCAGCTCTGCCAAGCCACAAGTGTCTGAACCCAATGACTCAGACCCTTCTCTTCACAGCAATGAGGCTGGCTTACACTCTGCGTATTTCTAAACCTTTGTGTTTTCTACTTGCTTTCTAATTTATTTATTATCACACTGAAAATAAATGTTCACCTCCTCCTGATTTGTGTGCTTAACCATCTCCAGTTCAAGCCCAAAGGGAAACAGACACATAAATAAGCAAGTCCCAGGTCTGCCACCAAAGGATCCATCACTTTTCATTACCCAACTCTCAGTGTGCAGAAGTGCTATTTTACACTTGTTCTGTACTAGACAAACAGGCAGCTGCATCGCTCACAGTCTACTTCCAGACTCCCACCCCAGATAATTCCAGCCTTCCCCTAACATCTCTCTCCTGTCATATATCCCTCCTCTGCCTGATGCCCACAGCTCTGCCCGTAATCCCCTCTCAGTCCAACTTTTTGTGCCTTAAGGAACGTGTACTTTCTTACAGTTTCCCACTCACTTGCCATGTCCTTTCCCCTTTCCTGCTGTCCCTCATGAGACCATAGCCTGCACTCTCATCCTCTCTCCTCATTTCTCCTCTCCCACAGCAATGAAGCAACCACAGCTTTTCTAGTGAATAGCCTTGCCAGCACAATGCAAAATGCTGACTATTTTGCAGGCTTTTCTCATTAATCTGGTGGTTACCTTGTGAGGGCATTTAAAACACCTTAGCTAACATGAAGCTTAAGTTTAACAAAATAAAATAAAATAAAATAAAAATAATTTTATCAAAGTATCTCAATTTCACTGATGGCAGTTACATGATAATTCACATTCAAAAGGTACTGCTTCTCATGTGGAAGGAAATATGATCTTACCTCAACAGCCAGAATATTATTTGAGAAATGAAAGATCCCCAAAGGAAAGATAGTGATCTCAAAAATAATGCAGGAGGGATCTGAAGAAGGTGACATGGTGCGACACAGGTCTGAAAACACAATCAGAATTGATGACTGAGCTGAAACCTTTGCCATTGCTGTCTGTGTCCAGCAATGAAACACAGGGGTTCTGGGGATCACTTCCAGTTAGGAAACAGCTAGGATGTGCTCAAGGGAGCTTTGTGCCAGTCAGCTACAGAAACACCGCCTGCTTCCAGACTCCCTGCTGCCCATGGCTGCAAAACCTGGTTTACAATAGCAACCGACTTCCCACCCATTCCTCACTCCTGAAATCAAGGAGTAGTACTACTGGACATCTCAAATACTTGATAGCTGATGCCTGTGTTTAGACAACAAAACCCCTTCCTGTGAGACACCAGCATAGCTTCTGTGCTGTCACCACATCTTCAGGGACAGGGCAGACATACCCTCTGCCATGACTTGACAGTGCTGAGTATCTCTGAACTACGACTGCAGTTTGTCCTCTCAGCAACTTTTTGTGAACTGAGCATGACATTCACACTGAACAACACTTTTCCCTACAACTTTGCAGGAAGCTCATCATCACCCTGTCAATTAAACCCTAGCACTAAGTGCCATATCCAGTCCTTTGTTGAACGCTTCCAGGGATGGTGATTCCATCACTTCCCTGGGCAGCTCAGTCCAGTGCTTAACCACCCTTTCAGTGAAGAAATTGTTCCTGATCTCCAGCCTGAACCTCCCCTGGTACAGCTCGAGGCTGTTTTTTCTTGTCCTGTCACTGGCTGCCTGGGAGAAGAGAACAACCCCCACCTGGCTACAACCTCCTTTCAGGCAGTTGTAGAGAGCAGTAAGGTTCCTGCTGAACCCCCTTTTCTCCAGGCTAAACAACCCCAGCTCCTTCAGCCACTCCTCACAGGACTTGTGCTCCAGATCCTTCTCCAGCTCTGTTACCCTTCTCTGGACATGCTCAAGCCCCTCAATGTCCTTCTTGCAGTGAGGGACTCAGAATTGGACACAGAATTTAAGATGTGGCCTCACCAGTGTCAAGTAGAGAAGGAAAATCCCTGCCCTGGTCCCGCTGGCAGCACTATTGCTGATACAGGCCAGGATGCCATTGGCCTTCCTGGCCACCTGGGCACACACTGGCTCACGTTCAGTTGCTGTTGAGCAGTATCCCCAGGTCCTTTTCCATCAGGCAGTTTCCAGTCACTCTGTCCCCAGGCTGTAGCACTGCAGGGGGCTGTTGGGACCCAAGTGCAGGACCCAGCACTTTGCCTTGTTGAACCTTCTGCTGTTGGCTCTGATCCAGATCCCTCTGCAGAGCCTTCCTGTCCTCCAGCAGATCAACATTCCCACACAACTAGATATTATATGTGCACTTACTGAGGATGCACTCAGTCTCCTCATCCAGATAACCAATAAAGACATTAAAAGGACTGGCCTCATGTTTTGGTTTGAGCCTGG